>CM059873.1:28931250-29253221 GCA_030490815.1 Acer saccharum
CCATGCCTCCTTAGCGGTTTCTAGGTTTTGAATGTAGGAGAATTGCCTACTATCAACACCTCCAAAAATAGCATTCACCGCCCGATGATGCCATTTTGCTAACTCAAACTCATTAGTAACCACTCACTCCTAGGCTTGGAAACGGTCACTCCATCCACAATCTTGTTAGGAGCAAGGTAACCTTCTTCAACGGTCATCCAAGCTCTCCTCATCATAGATCGGATGTAAGCCTTCATCCTCAATTTCCAAAACCCGTAGTTGTGACCCTTGAGAAGAGGAGGCCTAGAATTCGAAGCCCCTTCGGTCATCACATCATCTTGGAAAACCATTCTAGCAAATACCTAACAAGCATCCACTCGTAAGTGTAAACCGGATCTCGCCGAGTGCCGTCCGACGACCCGCTCTGATACCAATTGAATGTACACAAACGAAGTTAAATTGCTTAAAGCATACCTAGAGGGGGGGGGGGGTGAATAGGTTTTTACACCTTTTTTCAAACCCTTGAACAAACATCCGTTTGTCCCTCAAGGTAGCCTTACACACAACACATAATCCAAGATAGACATACATAGACAATATGATGACACAATCATAATTGAAATGTCTAAGTATATCAACAAGTCATGTGAGGTAAAATATCAAATAATCATAACAACAAAATAAACTTGTATTTCATAAGATGTTCAATGTGTTACAAGAGTGAGCAAAATGTCACTAAACAAATATTACAATATACAAAAGAATCAAAGATACAAATTGATCTATAGAATGAATACACTAATCACACTATACAAAGACTTGATTCAAAATACATCACAAGTCAATATTATGAATCAAGACAATAAAATATACAATTAAAATATAAGAGAAGAGATAGAAAGAATTAACACAAGGGATTTTTTAACGTGGTAAAACCTCCAAGGAGGAAACATCCACGGGTTGAATTACAACCATTGGGTACTATATTATTGGAAAGTAAACATAGAACATTCACAAAGTGACCAATCTTTAGCTCACCCAACCTAGTGAAGTCTAAGCCTACCCAACCCTATTGGAAAGTATGAAATCCCTCAATGATGCGGAACCACCATATATTGGACAACACACTCAACCAACATCGATGGTAGATTAGAAATTCCTCAAGAGTGCATACACATCCCGTGTACCCCGCTCTATCGGAGTCTATGTCTAACCATACGCCTAGGCCTACCAATATGTTAGCCAACTCCCTATCCAAGGCACTCTTGCCTCTAGGGAGCCTCCCATGCATGACTATCCGAGTCCTCCCGACTCTAGCCATGACTTCTTGCTTACCTATCCGAGTCATCCCGACTCTAGGCAAGACTTCTTGCTTGGCTATCCGAGTCATCCCGACTCTAACCAAGACTTCATGCCTTTTACAAGGACTTCCTAGTGTGATCATGTGAATGCAAATGATGCAAACATTCATTTCAACATAGAACATGTGATCAATACATTCTATGGCACAAATAGACCTAAACATGTGAAAACACAATTAATCAAGTCTAGATGCAAAATCCATGAATAGAAACCTAAGCATGTGAAACACCTAACACATATACTCAAAGTCTCATTCACACATATAACACTTGAATCACAAAATGTTCATTAAGTCCTAATTCAAGATGCTATCAATATACAATCAAAGTCTAGATGTATGAGATTAAAATCAATCAATATACTAGACAAAAATATAGAGCAAGGTTTTGAGATTTACATCAATCAAAACCTATATTCTCTAAATCACAAACAAATACACAAATCCTTGATTTCTTCAATCAAAGGACCAAATCAAATCTCAAAGTCATTTTAACACAAAATTAATTCAATTAAGTATCAAACAACCTAAGATGCCATTCTAATCACAATACAACTCACAAACAAATGTAAAACCTAGAATCATAAAATCTAGTCAACATAAGTCCACAAATTGAGTTTCAATTGGAATGATAATCAAGCTACCTTTTCAAATAGCTTTCATAAAACAATAACATATATATAGAAGAAGAAACCCCAAGCAAATGGAAGGTGAAATAACAAGAAATCCCAAAGTTGAGACTCAAACCTCGAATTCTGCAGCTGGTGCGAATTTCAGTGTCCAACCACTTGAAATCACGATCAATCAGCCACCAAACCACTTGGAGATGTTAGAGGACTCAAATACGAACACTCTCCAACTTGAATCACTCAAATCCGACTCCGGATGAGGAAGATATGGTGTTTTGAAGTTTGGAAAAATTAGAGAGAACTCTAGACGGGAATTCTGAAATTTTCTTCTTTTAAAATTCAAAATGAGAGAGAGAGGGAAGAAATAGGAGGAGAGAGAAGGCATTTTTCGGCCAATCACGTGGTGCCACGTCACCCCCAGGCCGTGGGGGGCGCGTGGCCCACACGGGAGCAGAAGGGGCTCCAGGCCGTGGGGCCCACGGCCTCAACCACGGCCAGCCCATGTGGCCCACGGCCTGGGCTGTCCTCTCCCGCGCACTCTCGGTTCGTCGGCCCGTATCTCGAGCGTCCGAACTCCGAATTCGAATCCGTTTTCGGATTACAAACCGTGACTCTCTCACACACAAAAACGACTATACAACTTTGAAAAACGGTTGAGAAATCATCTCGGAAATCATCGATGAAGTCAACACAACGTAAGAGAACGTAAAGTGGCATAGTCAACACGTTTGGACTCGAAACCTTATGAATGAGTAATCGAAACGACCGGAACTCAATAAGGCATTGAATAAGAACATGTTCAAGTCCTAAACACAAAATACAGAAACATATAAACACAAATACACACACATATGCTAGTTTCCGGACATAGTCCTAGAAAATGCAAAACACAAAGTTTATTAACTAAAAGTGAATGCATGAGCATATTTTGCCAAGTGTGTGAAAGTGAAATGTAAATGAAATAAAATCATGAAGGGACACACAAAAATGATATGTGTGGGTGTGTGCCTAGCCTTGTAAGAGATAAGAGGTCATGTATACCTTTGTAGACCGATAATGTCCGAAACTCTTAAAAGCCGGCAACTTGAACGAATAATGGTTGAGACGTCCTTCGTCTTCGAAATCCTTCATTTTCTAACCACTAAACATTACAAGTAAAACACGTTTTGATATGGAATTAATGCCAACACTAATTATCAACCTAACAATAAGGCTTAACGTGTTTGACAGTAAGAAGAGCAAAGCTTCAATCTGACTTTGAGAGGAAAAAAATGAGTCTCTTTCTCTGAAGAGGGGTTTGGTATTTATAGGGGTGGCATATAGCTTCCAATTGCAGTTGATCTCTGATCGAATCAAAATGGTATGATTTTGGCCCTCACTTCCTTCTCTTTATGCTTGATTTTTGGGCAATATCCCATGATTTAATGGTGTGAATTAAGTGTTTTTAGGTATTTCTAAAGATCAGGGCATTGGAGTAATTTTGGGCAATTGAGGGTAAAAGTGTAAAATAAGAAGAAAGATTGAAGTTATCGTAATATTATAAGAGAACAGGGGAGTTTTGTGTAATTCGCCAGGCATGTCAGCAAGGGGTGCCATGTCAGCTTAAGTGGAACAGTGTGTTTTGGAGGTGGGTTTTGGGCTTCCAAACGTGCCCTAGTCCACCTCTAATTGCACCCCAAAGAAGGCAAGGCAAAACTTGCGTGTGTGCACCCCAAACCACTTCTATGCATAACCACTGCAAGCCCAACGCGCAAGCCCATTCCCTTGCCCAAGTCAGCGACCCAACTACCTCAAGGTGCACCTGATTACACCTCATTTCACTGCTAATTGCACCCCTAAAAGGACAAAACCATCAAGACTGATTGCACCCCAGTTTGCTACTAAGTGTCCCCCTTCTTCTTCAATTTCATCTTCTTCCTCACGCATGCAGACTTCCATGGCCGACCTCAAACCCTTGCTGCAGCCGTCGCCCTTTCCAGTGATTTCCTAGCTGAAAGTATACAAACGTAGTTAAATTGCTTAAGGCATACCTGGAGGTGGGGAGGGGTGGGGTGAATAGGTTTTTACACCTTTTTTCAAACCCTTGAACAAACTTTCGTTTGTCCCTCAAGGTAGCCTTACACACAACAAAATAAACCAAGAAAGACATACATAGACAATATGAGAATACAATCATGAGAACAAGGTCTAAGTATATCATCTAGTTGTGTGAGGTATAATAACAAATAAACATAACAACAAAGAAAGCTTGTATTCAAAAGATATTCAATGAGTTACAAGAGTGATCAAATATCACTATACAAAAATTGCAATATACAAAAGAATCATAGATACAAAAATGATCAAAAGAATGAATCCACAAATCACACTTTACAAATACTTGCTTCACTATACATCACAAGTGAGTAATATGAAACAAGATAATAACATATACAAATAAAATATAAAAGATAGAGATAGGAAGAATTAATACAAGAGATTTTTTAACGTGGTAAAACCTCCAAGGAGGAAACATCCACGGGTTGAAATACAACCATTAGGGTACTATATATATTGGATGATAAAAATAGAGAATCCACAAAGTGACCAATCTTTAGCTTACCCAATCTAGTGGAGTCTAAGTCTACCCAACCCTATTGGAAAGTATGAGATCCCTCAATGATGCGAAACCACCATATATTGGACAACACACAAAACCAACATCGATGGAAGATTAGAAATTCCTCAAGAGTGCATACACCTCCCGTGTACCCCGCTCTTTTGAAGTCTATGTCTAACCATATGCCTAGGCCTACCAATATAATAGCCAACTCCCTATCCAAGGCACTCTTGCCTCTAGGGAGCCTCCCATGCATGACTATCCGAGTCCTCCCGACTCTAGCCGTGACTTCTTGCTTACCTATCTGAGTCATCCTGACTCTAGGCAAGTCTTCTTGCTTGGCTATCCGAGTCATCCCGACTCTAACCAAGACTTCATGCCTTTTACAAGGACATCCTAGTGTGATCATGTGAATGCAAATGATGCAAACAATCAAATCAACATAGAACATGTGATCAATACATTCTATGGTACAAATAGACCTAAACATGTGATATCACAAGTAATAAAGTCTAGATGCAAAATACAAGAATAAAACCTAAAGCATGTGTAACATCAAACACATAAGCTCAAAGTCTCATTCACACATACAACACTTGAATCAAAATATATTCATGAAGTACAAGTTCAAGATGCAATCAACATACAATAAAATGCTAGATATATGAGATTTAATCGATCAATATTCTAACCAAAAATATAGAGTAAGGATTCAAGTTATAAATCAATCAAATCCTAGATAGCTTTAAAACACAAACAAATTCAATAATCCTAGATTTCATCAATCAAAGGATCAAATCAAATCTCAAGGTCATTTATCACAAAATTGATTCAATCAAGTCACAAACAACCTAAGATGCCATTCTAATCACAATACAACTCACAAACATGTGAAAAACCTAGAATCATAGATACTAGTCCACATTTGTCTATAAATTGACTTTCAATTAGAATGATTATGAAGCTATCTTTCTCAGTAGCTTTTACCAAACATAAACATATATATAGAAGAAGAAACCCCAAGCAAATTGAAGGTTAAAAAGAAAGAAATCTGAAAGATAAGCCCAATACCTTTGATTCAAGAGCTGGTTCGGATTTCAGTGTGGGACCACCAGAAAACTCGATCAAACAGCCACCAAACCACTTGGAAATGATAGGGGACTCAATTACGAACGTTCTCCAATTCGAATAACTCAAATCTGACTCCAGATGAGGGAGATATGATGTTTGGAAGATGAGAAAATCGAGGGGAGAAAAACTAACGGGAAACTTGCAATTTTTTCTTCTTGAAAATCAAATGGAGAGAGATGAGGGAATTTAAAGGAGGAGAGAGAAGAATTTTCTGGGCCAATCACATGAGGCCATGTCACCCCAGGCTGTGGGGGGCACGTGGGCCTCACGGGGGCAGAGAGCCCCTCTGGCCGTGGGGCCCTCACGGCCACCCACTTCTCTCGCGCGCTCCCTCGGTTCTTCAGCCGTATCTTGGGCATCCGAACTCTGATTTTGAATCTGTTTTTGGATTACGAACCATGACTCTCTTACACACGACGAATACTACAAAACTTTGAAAAATGGTTGAGAAATCATCTCGGAAAATGACGATGAAGTCAACTCAACGAATGAGAACGAAAAATAGCGTAGCTACATCGTTTGGACTCGAAACCTTATGAATGAGTAACCGAAACGACCGGAACTCAATAAGGAATCATAATAGAACATATTCAAGTCCAAATACAAAAATATGGAAACATACAAATACAAAAACACACACATATGCTATTTCCTAGACATAGTCCTAGAACATGCAATAAGCAAAGTTTGTCAAGATAGTATAAATGCATGAGCATATATTATCAAGTATGTGAATGTGTTATATCAATGATGTTTGACCATGAAGGAACACACAAGGATGCCATGTGTGTGTGTGTGCCTAGCCTTGTAAGAGATATGAGGTCTTATATTACCTTTGATGATCAATGATGCACATATCTCTTTAATGCCGGCTTCTTGCAAGAATTGTGGTTGAGACATTCTTCGTCTTCTTAAATCTTCAATATATGAACCACTAAACATTACAAGAGAAACACGTTTTGATATAGAATTTATGCCAACATAAACTATAAACCTAACACTAGCCGTGGCTGGTCAATTTCCGACCCAATTAAACAGCGATGATGACGTGAGCTTGATCGTCATCTTCTCGGCTCCCAAAAACTCCTCTAATCACCACCATAAATCCATGGCCGTCGCTCCCTTATGTCACCCTCTTTCCAAGTCGCGACCACACTGCGAAAATCAATGTTGCGGTTTTATTTCGATGTCGCCACGACGACATGGAGTTGATTTTGGTTCCAGATGTTGTTGCCCCACTGTCACCATATATGTCACCATTGAAGCAAACCGTGACACTCCTCTGTTCAAATGTGATTGGTGGGGAAAATTAAAAGATGCACCCCTCTTAGGGACTAAATGGTAATTTGCCATACAAGAGGGATGTTTTGGTAATTTATCACCCATTACCTAAAATGAAAACCCTATAAATTCATCATTATTTTCCCTTTTTGAACAACTCTTGACAACCAAGAAACCTCTTTTCTTCTATCATTCTTTATCCCACCATTTCTCTTCCATCATAAACTCAAAATTTAATCTAGATTACCTTCCCCCAATCATTCCTTTCTTCCCATCTTCTCCACATATCTCCTTAGTCACATACCATTTGACTACACCTATCTAGACACATCCTCATCATTCACTCCTTGCACAAGGAGAATCAAAGTTAAGGAAAGGATCAAGCTTACAAAAGGAGGCCCAAGGGTGATTTCCTAATCTTTTACTTGCCTTCCCTTTGATTGTAATATGTGTAACTAAATCTCATTTCTAGGGTTTTGATGTGAGAACATTTGGATTGGGTTTTGCTTAAGCTTAAATATGAATTGAATCTCTATTTTGTGTTCTATTCATTTTATAACTAGATTCTATGCATTATATAATTGACATGTATACCCACTAGTTGATTATACTCTTGCTTAGGATAATTTGTTATATAATCTTGATTGGATTGAAAACATAGTGAGTAGGATAGATTGTCAGAGGTTATATTGTAAGTTTCCCATTTATTGATTGGCTTATTTCATGGACAAACCACATGTTCGGGTTTGATTGTAAGGGTAGTTTATGTGATTGAAGATCAAGCTCAAAGGCCTTTTCAAGACCTCAAGGGACAAGCACTTCAAAGGTATATCACTAGTGCTTAGTTTTCTTTAAAGAGACTTAGTTGCACACACACACTTGATATGCTTGCATATATGCTCATTAATCTTGTATGCATTCTCTTCACATGTCACTTTTCACACTTACACTTTGTTGTTGAATATTGTTGTGTGTTTATGTGTTTTTTAATTCGTTTCCAGATATTGTTCGAAAACGTCCACTCATGCACGAATGTGTGCTTGGTTTAGCGCGAGGATCGCCTTCAGAGATGCCCTTGGCTTCTCCTTTGGTTTAACCACACAATGTGGGAAAACAGGGCATTGTCACCCTTTGATGGTGTCGCCATGGCGACAGAGAAATTTATTCATTTTTAACACTCAAAAACCATTCTCATATGCATCAAAATATCTTCTAGCATTTTCTAGCCTAGTTAAGATGCTTGCTTGCATGGGTTTTGCTCAACACACTTCCCTTGGTATGTTCTTCACTATTATCATATATAATTAGTGTTTTATTTATCAAGGCATCTCTTTATTTACTTGTATGTTCTTAGTTCATATGCTATTATACAAGATAGAGATTGTGTGTTGTTTTGATTGAGTGTTGTATTTTTGATAGCTATATCTAGGTTGTTTAATTTATGATTAGCTAAGCTTTATGACATGTCATTTAGCTCTTTATATCTAGGATTGTATTAACTGTCATATTATCATCCTAGATAAGCATATAGGGTTACCTAGCTCTATTTGTTCCTTTAATATCATCATATATTCACATAGGCATTTTTATCTCTTCATTGAGAAATAAGTCTTGTGTGGCTTCCGGGATTAGGTTACCTTTTGTCACAAGCAATTGTAAGTCTTGTGTGATGATTAGGATTAGGTCGTACACCGGGATTAGGTGTTCACATAAGCAATTGGACTAGGTTCACTCATACCGAGAGTAGGTAGTGGTAGTGAGTTACATACCGGGATTAGGTTGTAATCTTCATTATCATTAGTTGATTTGAGGTTCGAGTGTGGCGCACTTACTAGCCCGTGGTTTTTCCCTGTTGAGGGTTTCCACATAAATATCAAGTGTCATTTATAATTCCGCACATATTACACTTGATATATTGTATTAACTAGATAGGGGTATTTTTGAAAATTGACTAAACGCGAAAATTGGTAATAAGGATTAAAATCTATTCACCCCCCCCCCCCCCCCCCCCCCCCCCCCCCCCCCCTCTAGATTAAATATATTAGAAACACACCTGGAATTTATTCCTTTCAATTGGTATCAGAGCGGGTTCCTAGGTATACTTAGGTGATCCTTGATTATTATTGGTGTGTTTTGCTTCTTGTGTGATATTTTGATTTATTCATACATTTTGCATTCATCTCATTTGCATTCATCCAAACACTATGAGTGTTTTCGGGATGAGCAAAGAGGGAGCGTCGAGCGTGAGGCCACCATTGTTCACCGGCAATAATTACTCCTCATGGAAGGGGAAGATGGAAGCATACTTATGCCAAATCCATGATAGGGCATGGATGGCAGTTGAATATGGATACGCTCCATCGAAAATGACTCTTACGAGAGGAGGTGCTTAAGCCTAAGGCACAGTGGGACGTGCAAGAATTTGTTGATTCCATGTGGAACAACAAAGCCATACATGCCATCCGTTGCGCAGTCGATGAGAATCAATATAAGTTGATTCAAATTACTAGGATTGCCAAAGACGCATGGGATATCCTAGAAGTTGCACATGAAGGAACTGAGGTGGTCAAGGACTCCAAGCTCCAAGTCTTACAAACTCGTTTTGAGACTACTCGGATGGAAGAGCATGAGCACTTCAATGACTTCCAAGTGAGGCTAATGGACATTGTGAATCAAAGCCACCAACTCGGTGACTCGTATTCGGATAGGAGAATCAAGCAGAAAATCATGTGATCTCTCCCCGATAGGTTTGAACCTAAAGTGACGGCTTTGGAAGAAAATGAAACCTTCAAGGATATGAAGCCGAGTGAAGTCATTGGAAGACTTCTAGCTTATGAGGCAATAAAGGTTACCACCTCACCTCTTAAGAAGAAAAATAATCTAGCCTTGAAAACCTCCAGGGTGGAGAAGGAGGAGGATGACTCAAATGAAGACATAGCATTCATTGCCAAGGAATTCAAGAAGTTCTTGAATCTACAAAAGAGTGGTTATAGCTTAAAGGGAGATTACTTCAAGAAAAAGAAGACCACAATCAAGAATGTCAAGCCAAATCATGAGATGTCTTTAAGAGAGAAGATTCAATGCTACGAATGTGGAGGATTCGGGCATATCTCCAAGGAATGTGCAAACTTGGAGAACGATAGAATAGGAAAGGATATGGCCACCACTTGTAGTGAAAGTGATGAAGAGGATATGGCCAAGTTTATGGCGCTTGCTAGCTCTCACAAGCGGGACAACAAAGTGAAAGTAGTTAAAAAAAGTCCCTCGAGTCTGAATGATTGTGAGAATAACTATTTTGCCTTTCCAATCTCCTACAATGAAGAAGAGGAAGAGAGTCAAGAGGAAAATGACTCAAGTGAAGATGACTTCTCATCTCACTCCACAAATGGATATGTGGAGAAAAAGGTTCTTGTTGAATACCTTGCTGAGTTTAAAAGCGTAGAGATGAAGACCATGAGAATGATTCAAAGATTGAGAGAAGAGAATCTAGAGCTTTCATCTCATATTGACCAATTAAGTGAACAAGTGGATAGATCTAAGAAGATTGAAGACAAGCTAAGAGATGAGCTAGCTTTGTCTATGAGGAATGAAGAAGGTCTAAAGAGAGAGTTTGAAGAAGCTAAAAATTTAATGACTAGGATAGCCTCTAGCATCGAAAAACTTGATCACATACTAGGTGTTGGAAAGAGTATGTGTGACAAGAGAGGCCTTGGGTTTGAATATGATACGGAGACCTCCACTCCTAACAAGACCGTGTTTGTCAAGAGCTTAGGCAAGAAAGAAGCTTCACCAGTGCAATCTCATAGGAAGAAGATTGATCTAGGACAATGCTCTCATAGTGCACAAGTGAAGATAACGCCAAGAAGGCAACCTCAAGCTCAACCTACAAGAGCTTCTCAAACTAACTTCCCTCAACCTCAAATCCATCAAGGGAAGAGACCGATCATGCAAACTCAACCAAGGAAGTAACCAAGTCTTGGTCAACAATAAAGGAGAAGAGATCCTATCTAATAACCAAGACAACCACAAAGACATGGGAAGGCTCCTATGCATGCATAAGGACATGGTATAATTCCTAACTTCATCCCTACATGTCATTTTTGTGGTATTGATGGTCATATTAGACCAAAGTGCTTTCATTATATTAAAATGTGTAGAGTTAAAAGCATTATTGAGAAGAGAAAGACTAGAGCTAGAATGCATGTTCATAGGAAGGATAAAATCCAATTACATGATCCTATGACATCTAGAACTCTTGAACCTTTGACCATTAGGAAGAAAAGTGTTTCACCTAAGTGGATTAGAAAAGATGAATCCTTCTGCTACTGTGCTATATTGTCTCCCATAGGTTCAACTGAGTCCAATGGACTTGGTGGGTCTATAGGACCCCAAATCCTTATTTGATGCAGGGTGGTGATTGACCCCATATGGGGAACTCAAGCAAGGAGAGCTATTTTGCATACTTGTCACATGCAAAAATTTGAAATATCTTATGCTTCTTTGTTGATTGCTTGAGTAGCTTGGTTGCACATATGCTATATGTTATTTTCTTCAATAAGTGTGAACCGTTGCTTGTATTACAATCCATGTCATATTTATGTTCAAATATGCATTTTTGGACTAGGAGATCTTCATAAGAAGTATGATTTGAATGGCCTATAGTTATCTCTATGACATGATGATTCTTTTATAACATGCTAATGTCAAATGAAAAAGCATGAAATTCAAAATAACATGCTCAAATGAAAAAGCATGAATTGATGATTGCATTTTATTAAAATGCAAAACTATGTGTAAAAAGCTTATGAGACTCAAATTGAATAAAGGATCTTGTATCCGTTTAAAGGATTTTACAATCCAAATGTCTCTTTTTCATTATTGGTTGAACATGGCTACTATCATATAGGTATCATTCCCGGAAAAATCAAATAAGGTGCAAAGTCGCTCATGCCATGTTTTGCTTATAAAGTTGGATATAGTTGCTCTTAAAATTGAAATCAATAAAATCTCTATATCCTTGCTTCTCTCATGACAAATGGTGAAATTAGTTTGAATTCTATTGGAAACCTTTGTCATTTGCTTTGCAAAATACCATGGTATTTTGGACTTGAATGCAACATGTCTTGTATGCAAAGCATTTTTAATTCACACATTTTCATAAAATAAATCTCCTTGTTTCTCTCAAATTAATTGAGTTGCATAAAGTGGCTTATATGATTATGCAAATATCTAGTATTTTACTATCTCCTTTGCTATAAGTGACCCGGTTAGGGACTACTCATTTGCCTATGTCATGACAAAAAAGGGGAGTAGAATGTGGTAAGGGGAGTTGCTAAATGTAGTAGCAAAAGTACATGTTGGGGAGACTACATATTGAGGGGGAGTAACCCGTTGAGGGGGAGCATTGCATTCACATACATTGCATGATGTTGTGCTTAAATTCTTAAATGCAAATGCTTGTTTTATTTTCACTTGATCATCTCACATACACTTGCTTTGGAAGTGCATTTTTTTTTTGAAGGGTTAATAGTTCTATAAGGATTCCCATTTATTGATTGGCTTGTTTCGTGGACAAACCACATGTGGGGTTCTTTGTAAGGGTAGCTTAGGTATTGGTATTCAAGCTCAAGGCCCTTTCAAGACCTCATCTTGATAAGCACCAAAGGCAAATTTCTAGTGTTTACGTGCTTTGAAGAGATCTAGTTGCACACACACACAACTCATGCATAAATGTTATTCTTATATGTTGTGTGTTTTCATATGTGTGCATTCATAATTGTTGAATATCTCTTCATGCATGTTTATTTAATTGCATCTAGTTTATTGAAATGTCATGACATGTTTAGGCATTAGGATGCAAAGTCATGAATTTTATTCATGCATGTTTGAATTGAGTGCATCTTGTTCAATGATAATGCCATGACATGTTAGGCATTAGGATGCATTCAATACCCACACTTGCACTTCATGATTAGTCTTAAGTGTGGTGTAATTCGTTTCCGTTTGTGTGATCGGAAACGTCCACGCTTGCACGATGGTGTGCATGTCTTAGCACGATGGTTGACCACTTGAGAAGGTCTCATTCTTCTCTTGGATAAGTGGTAGTTTTGGTTTGGTTGATTGGAGTAAGGTGTCTAGTTTCAAAAGATTGAATTTCAATGTTTTAAGTGTTTTCAAAACTGACCTTTGCATGGTCTTGTGACCATAACATTTTACACAAAGCTTCAAAATGAGTTTTGAAAATTTCTGTACAAATTAGACACCCATACCTTTCCAACGGTATATTATTCGTAATATTTCATGACCGTTTGGATTGGTTTTAAAATCTCCAAAGTTACAACCAAAACAGGGCAACTCTGTTGTTGTCCGTTTCTGACCTTTGGTCACTCAATTGACCAAAAATGTTTCTACAGATATTAAAATATCATTCTGTAAAAACGAGTAGAAAGTAGACATCCATACCTTTCCAACGATATATCATATAAAAGGTTTTGATATCGTTTGGTCATGTTTCGAAGTGCTCGAATCTTGAGTCGCTGCACTGACGTGAGTACCGCGAAAATGCCCATAATTTTTCCATTTCTTCCAAAATGACATAGTTTCATTTGGGCATTATAAATACATATCTTTCTCATCATTTTGAGGGTAGAGCCACAAAATCAAACCCTAGAGAGAGAGGCTCCTTATTCTTGAGAGAGAAAGAGAGACTTGAGAGAAAAAGCTTAAAGATTACATCTTTATCTCTCTAAACCCATTCCCACATGCACAAATCATCATCTAGGCATCATCTAGGTTCATCTAGTATGTGCTAATGCATGGGTCTTCTTCAACACACATGGTATGATTTGTTGAACACTTTTATCTTACATAATTATTGTTTTTACTTATCAATTTATCTCTTTTATCACTTGTATGTTCTTTGAGTAATTTCTACATACATGATTGAGACTATGTGTTGATTGGGTTATTTATGTTAGCTAGGTTTTCATGCCTATTTTATATCTAACTAATTAATCTCATTATATGATTGAGATTATTTTTGATAGTTTAATTGATTAGGTCTTTATTGCCTAAAAGCTATGCCATAAACATTCTTGTGTGATTTATTTATAACTAGGTTGATAGATTGTTTTTAATCAACTAGTTAATCTTTTGAATGTTTGTGGGTTTTTTGTGATAGCTTGGTATATAGGATTGGTTATCCTTTACTTAGCTAAAGTTGTATGCCATGACATATATCTATTTTCATATCTAGGATTGATTTTATTGTCATCATATAATCCTAGGTAAGCATCTAGAGTACCCTAGCTCTATATTGCATTTTTGGATATCATTGCATATTCACTTAGGGTGTTGATCTCTTCGGAGAAGTAAGTCTTGTGTGATAGACCGGGATTAGGTCGTACACCGGGATTAGGTGGTCACATGAGCAAATTGGACTAGGTCCACTTTTACAGGCCTACGGGTAGTGGTAGCGGGATATTGGCCGGGATTAGGCCGTCAAACCTGGATTAGGTTGTATACGCTATCACAATTAGTGGATTCGAGGTTCGAGTGTGGCGCACTTACCAGCCCGTGGTTTTTCCCTGTTGAGGGTTTCCACGTAAAAATCAAGTGTTACTTATTTTCCGCATTTTATACTTGATTTATTGCTTTATCTAGTTAGGGGCATTTTCGTAAATTTGACTAATCGCGAAAATTGGGTAATAACGATTAAAATCTATTCACCCCCCCTCTAGATTAATATTGAACACGCCTTGAGAACTTTCAATTGGTATCAGAGCAGGTTCCTAGATATACTTAGGTGATCCAAGCTCATTTTTGGTGTGTTGTGCATTTTGTATGATTATTGTTTTTGACATACATCTTGCATTCTTCTCATATGCATCCATTTGACTCAAAAACTATGAGTGAATTTGAAAGAGAAGAAAATAACTTTGATGAGGAGATGTCCCTCTAAGGTGAGAGAGGAGACGAAGATGAAAGGGCATTGCTCACATCACTAAAGAGCTTCAAGCCCAAGCCTTCCTTAATCTTGGTCTAACCAACCAAGAAGGCTAACTTCCCTCAACCTACGATCCTAAAAGGGAAGTGCTCAATCATGCAAGCTCAACCGAGCAAGCAACATTGTCTTGGTCATCAACAAAGGAGGAGAGATCCTATCCAACTACCAAGACAACCACAACAACAAGGGAAAACACTTTTGCATGCTCAAGGGAATGGTATAATTCCTAACCTTATCTCCTCTTGTCATTTGTGTGGTATTGATGGTCATGTTAGACCAAGTTGATTGCATTACATTAAAATACGTAGATTTTTATGCATGATTGAAAAGAAAAAGGCTAGAGCTAAGATGCATGTCCTTAAAAAGGAAGAAAATCATTTGCATGATCCTTTGCCATCTAGAACTCTAGAACCTATGACCACTAGGTATGTTATTAAGACACCTAAGTGGATTAGAAAAGACGAACCCACTTGCTATGAGACAAACATGTCTCAGATAGGTTCAACTAGGTCCTATGGACTTGGTAAGTCTTTTATACCACATGCCTTTCATTGAAGTGGTGTGGATTTTGACCCCATATGGGGAACTCAAGCAAAGAGAGCACTTGCATATTTGTTGCATGCAAAAATTTGAAAATTTTTATGCTTCTTTTTTAATTGTTTGAGTAGCTTGGTTGCTCATGTGCTTATATGTTTTTTCTTCAATAAGTGTGAACCTTGCTTTGAATGCAATCCATGTCATATTTATGTTCAAACATGCATTTTTGGACTAGGAGATATTCATAGAAAGTACTCTTTGAATGACCTATAATGATCTCCATGACATGATGATTGTTAGATGACATGCTTAAAATGAGAAAAGCATGATTTTATTTGACATGCTTAAAATGTGAAAAGCATGATTTTAAATGACATGCTAAAATGAAAAGCATGAATTGATAATTGCATATTTTTAAATGCAAAAATAATGTGTGAAAAGCAAATGAGACTTATATGAAAATCTATGTCTCTCTTTCTTTACTTGTGGAACATGGTTACTATCATACGGGTATCTTACCCGAAAAAATCGAATAGGGTGCAAAAAGTCGCTCATGCCATGTTTTACTTGTAAGGTTGGATATAGTTGCTCATTAAATTGAATTCTTGAATGTTCTATATCATTGCTTTTATTCATGACAAATGGTGAAATTGGTTTGAATTCTTAAAGGAAACCTTTGTCATTTGCTTTGCCAAATACCATTGCCTTTGGATTTGAATGCAACATGTCTTGCATGCAAAGCATATTAATCACACATTTTTTTTTTGCAAATAAATCTCCTCGTTCTCTCCAATTAATTGAGTTGCATAAAGTGCATTATATGATTATGCAAATGACATGTATGCTATTGTCTCTCTTTGCTACAAGTGACCCAGTTGGGGACTACTCCTTTGCCCATCTCATGACAAAAAGGGGGAGTAGTATGTAGTTAGGGGGAGAATGCTAAATTGCCATATTGTTGTAGCATTCACATGATTGGGGAGTTTATCTTGAGGGAGAGTAACTCGTTGAGGGGGAGCATTTGCATTTCACATACATTGCATGATGTTGTGCTTAAATTCTTACTGCAAATGCTTGTTTTATCTCACATGATTAATCTCACATATACTTGTATTGGAAAGTATAGAAACTTTGTTTTGAAGGATTGATTGTTCTATAAGAGATTGAAGACTTGAAGATATAGCTTTTATTTATCTCTTTGTAATGTAGAAAATCCCTTTAGTTTCTATTTTATTGTGAGGATTAATGTGAGTGGTGGTTTTGTCACGAAATAGCCAAAGGGGGAGATTGTAAGGATTCCCATTTATTGATTGGCTTGTTTCGTTGACAAACCACATCTGGGGTTCTTTGTAAGGGTAGCTTAGGTATTGGTATTCAAGCTCAAGGCCCTTTCAAGACCTCATCTTGATAAGCACCAAAGGTAAATTTCTAGTGCTTACGTGCTTTGAAGAGATCTAGTTGTACACACACACAACTCATGCATAAATGTTATTCTTATATGTTGTGTGTTTTCATATGTGTGCATTCATAATTGTTGAATATCTCTTCATGCATGTTTATTTAATTGCATCTAGTTTATTGAAATGCCATGACATGTTTAGGCATTAGGATGCAAAGTCATGAATTTTATTCATGCATGTTTGAATTGAGTGCATCTTGTTCAATGATAATGCCATGACATGTTAGGCATTAGGATGCATTCAATACCCACACTTGCACTTCATGATTAGTCTTAAGTGTGGTGTAATTCGTTTCCGTTTGTGTGATCGAAAACGTCCGCGCTTGTACGATGGTGTGCATGTCTTAGCGCGATGGTTGACCACTTGAGAAGGTCTCATTCTTCTCTTGGATAAATGGTAGTTTTGGTTTGGTTGATTGGAGTAAGGTGTCTAGTTTCAAAAGATTGGATTTCAATGTTTTAAGTGTTTTCAAAACTGACCTTTGCATGGTCTTGTGACCATAACTTTTTACACAAAGCTTCAAAATGAGTTTTGAAAATTTCTGTACAAACTAGACACCCATACCCTTCCAACGGTATATTATTCGTAATATTTCATGACCGTTTGGATTGGTTTTAAAATCTCCAAAGTTACAACCAAAACAGGGCAACTCTGTTGTTGTCCGTTTCTGACCTTTGGTCACTCAATTGACCATAAATTTTTCTACAGATATTAAAATATCATTCTGTAAAAACGAGTAGAAAGTAGACATCCATACCTTTCCAACGATATATCATATAAAAGGTTTTGATGTCGTTTGGTCATGTTTCGAAGTGCTCGAATCTTGAGTCGCTGCACTGACGTGAGTACCGCGAAAATGCCCATAATTTTTCCATTTCTTCCAAAACGACATAGTTTCATTTGGGCATTATAAATAAATATCTTTCTCATCATTTTGAGGGTAGAGCCACAAAATCAAACCCTAGAGAGAGAGGCTCCTTATTCTTGAGAGAGAAAGAGAGACTTGAGAGAAAAAGCTTAAAGATTACATCTTTATCTCTCTAAACCCATTCCCACATGCACAAATCATCATCTAGGCATCATCTAGGTTCATCTAGTATGTGCTAATGCATGGGTCTTCTTCAACACACATGGTATGATTTGTTGAACACTTTTATCTTACATAATTAGTGTTTTTACTTATCAATTTATCTCTTTTATCACTTGTATGTTCTTTGAGTAATTTCTACAGACATGATTGAGATTATGTGTTGATTGGGTTATTTATGTTAGCTAGGTTTTCATGCCTATTTTATATCTAGCTAATTAATCTCATTATATGATTGAGATTATTTTTGATAGCTTAATTGATTAGGTCTTTATTGCCTAAAAGCTATGCCATAAACATTCTTGTGTGATTTATTTATAACTAGGTTGATAGATTGTTTTTTAATCAACTAGTTAATCTTTTGAATGTTTGTGGGTTTTTTGTGATAGCTTTGTATATAGGATTGGTTATCCTTTACTTAGCTAAAGTTGTATGCCATGACATATAGCTATTTTCATATCTAGGATTGATTTTATTGTCATCATATAATCCTAGGTAAGCATCTAGAGTACCCTAGCTCTATATTGCATTTTTGGATATCATTGCAGATTCACTTAGGGTGTTGATCTCTTCGGAGAAGTAAGTCTTGTGTGATAGACCGGGATTAGGTCATACACCGGGATTAGGTGGTCACATGAACAAATTGGACTAAGTCCACTTTTACAGGCCTGCGGGTAGTGGTAGCGGGATATTGGCCGGGATTAGGCCGTCTAACCTGGATTAGGTTGTATATGCTATCACAATTAGTGGATTCGAGGTTCGAGTGTGGCGCACTTACTAGCCTGTGGTTTTTCCTTGTTGAGGGTTTCCACGTAAAAATCAAGTGTCGTTTATATTTCCGCACCATATTACACTTGATTATTGTTTTGTGATTTGGGGTTTTATTTGTAATATTGAGTAATCCGAAAATTTGGTAATAACGGATTAACAACCCTTTCACACAACCTCTAAGTCGTATTTAAAAGACACGTACGCGTAAACGGGAATTCATTATTCCTTTCAAGTTCTACAAGAGTTGAAGACTTGAAGTTTTTTACATTTTTATATCTCTTTGTAATGTAGAATATCTTTGTCATCCCTTAACTTCAATTATGATTGAGAGGATAAATGTGAGTGGTGGTTTTGTAATGAAATAGCCAAAGGGGGAGATTGTAAGGTTCCCATTTATTGATTGGCTTATTTTGTGGACAAACCACATATTGGGGTTTGATTGTAAGGGTAGTTTAGTTGATTGAGGATCAAGCTCAAAGGCCTTTTCAAGACCTCAAGGGACAAGCACTTCAAAGGTATATCACTAGTGCTTAGTTTTCTTTGAAGAGATTTATTTGCACACACACACTTGCTATGCTTGCATATATGCTCATTAATCTTGTGTTCATTCTCTTCACATGTCACTTTTCACACTTACACTTCATTTTTGAATATTGTTGTGTGTTTATGTGTTTTGTAATTCGTTTCCCGATATTGTTCGGAAACGTCCGCGCATGCACGAATGTGTGCTTGGTTTAGCGTGAGGATCGCCTTCAAAGATGCCCTTGGCTTCTCCTTTGGTTTCACCACATAATGTGGGAAAACAGGGCATTGTCGCCCTTTGATGGTGTTGCCATGGCGACAAAGAAATTTATTCCTGAAATTCAATTAGGTATGATGTCGCCATTAAGTGTCGCCCCAAGAACAAAGAGTGACAAAGAAGATTTTCTTTGTTGCGTCAAGCGTCGCCATGATGTCGTTCTGAGACAAATGGCGACAACTAATTTTGTCCAAAATGACATAGCTTCAATTTAACCTCCTATAAATATGCCTCTTTGTTCTTAGGTCAAGGCATGAGTTCAAAATCATCTCTTTAACTTAGAATATTTTTCAAGAGAGAAAATCTTTAAAAGAACTCATTTTTAACACTCAAAAACAATTCTCATATGCATCCAAAATATCATCTAGCATTTCTAGCCTAGTTAGGATGCTTGCTTGCATGGGTTTTGCTTAACACACTTCCCTTGGTATGTTCTTCACTATTATCATATATAATTAGTGTTTTATTTATCAAGGCATCTCTTTATTTACTTGTATGTTCTTAGTTCATATGCTATTATACAAGATAGAGATTGTGTGTTGTTTTGATTGAGTGTTGTATTTTTGATAGCTATATCTAGGTTGTTTAATCTATGATTAGCTAAGCTTTATGACATGTCATTTAGCTCTTTATATCTAGGATTGTATTAACTGTCATATTATCATCCTAGATAAGAATATAGGGTTACCTAGCTATTTGTTCCTTTAATATCATTATATATTCACATAGGCATTTTTATCTCTTCATTGAGAAGTAAGTCTTGTGTGGCTTCCGGGATCAGGTTACCTTTTGTCACAAGCAATTGTAAGTCTTGTGTGATGACTAGGATTAGGTAGTACACCGGGATTAGGTGTTCACATAAGCAATTGGACTAGGTTCATTCATACCAGGAGTAGGTAGTGGTAGTGGTAGTGGTAGTGATAGTGAGTTACATACTAGGATTAGGTTGTAATCTTCATTATCATTAGTGGATTTAAGGTTCGAGTGTGGCGCACTTACCAGCCCGTGGTTTTTCCCTGTTGAGGGTTTCCACGTAAATATCAAGTGTTATTTATAATTCGGCACATATTACACTTGATATATTGTATTGACTAGATAGGGGTATTTTCGTAAATTGACTAAACGCGAAAATTGGTAATAAGGGTTAAAATCTATTCACCCCCCCTCTAGATTAAATATATTAGAATCACACCTGGAATTTATTCCTTTCATATATCAACCGCGATTATCTAAACCTTTAATTGTAACAAACCGATCCCGTTGTGATCCCCTCTCCTTAATCGGTTAGGCATTACGGTCGAAAGTTGTTTAGGGTTCATATGTTAGGATTATGCTTAATAGTAAGAGTGTAATGTTGTAATTAACAATCTTTTTCATATTAATAAAGTGATTTCTGGTTTAACAAATCGTATAGCATTTGTAGTTTAATATTATAATTGTCAAAGTAAATAATCATAAGGTCTAAAGACTATGAGAAAAGAAGAATTGTTCGTACATCTGGATATGTATGTGGTAGACACAATTCTTTAGTTAGTCTTGAATAATGTTCACAACTTAAGTTAAAGGTTGGGCACCTTTATCTTGTTAAAGTTGTAGAATTCTTTTGCTAGCATTTGAGTGGGATCAAATGAGATATGATGAGTCTAAAATCATCGGAGTGTCTTCGAGCAAAAGGATCTAGTGCACTGGGTGCATTGAACTGGATCACAATGAAAAGCTTTATCTAGAACCGTCAATAGATAATAGTCTTTTCATTATCAGGACAATCGGAGAGTCTATCTTAATCCTGAGATAAATGATGGACTTATGGTTGCAAGTGATATCATTTGAGTTATCAATGAGTACGATTATATCGCATAGTCTATCCTCGATAGTTTGGTGATATTCATTTGTTAATCGATAGAGGACTTCATTTATAGATATGGACATCGTGGCTCCATTTATTAAATGAGAGTATAATATCATTATATGGATGTTTTGAGGTAATTGGATATTAAATCTCAACGTTGAGTTTTCGATAGTGTCTATTGAAAACATGGCTTCTGGACAAGTCAAAATATCCAAGTTCAAAACGTGGTCATATGAGTAAATATGGTAACTTGGAGAGTTATAGGCGGTCTATGAACTCTTGGCGATTACTGATATTAATCACGAGGATACACTATCTCCAATATGATTGTCTAGGGTATGAATGAGGAGCATCTTCCTTTTCTGTCTTTATTTAAGAGTTCAATTTTAGCTCTTTAGTGGAATGAGTTAAAATTAATAGATCGGACCTAAGTGAATCATTTGTTGATTGTGATTAGGTCATGTCTATTGAAGCTTAAATTTAGATAGCCCGCCAAGATCCCCAATCCACACGGACTTGCATGGATCACTTGATATATTCTACCGGACCAATTTAAGGGTCCATCTAGAATTGCATTTAATATATTAAGAATATAATTTGCACATTATTTAAGTAATGGGCTGCTCAATTATATTAATATATTAATTAAAGGCATGTGGGCTTGTTACTTTTAGTAAGAATGGGTCTGGTTCACATGTGGGCTTTTTATTTAAAGTCCAATGGATTAAATGAAATAAGAAAATAATATTTGGCCCATTTATTTTAAGTGGGGCGGCAAGGTGGTTTTTAACCTAATATATTATTTTGTTTCATTGTTTTAATTAAATAAGAATTAATTTATTTATTAATTAATTGTTTAATTAAGAAACAAATCTTTTCTGATCAGGAAATATATTTCCTAGAGTAAAAGTAAAAGACTTGTTTGATAAGAAAATAAATAATTAATTTTATTTATTTAATCAAATAAGAAGTCTTTTTATTTAGTCAAATAAAAGAATAAAAATATCTATGTAATGTATTAGGGTTTGAAGTCTTAAACTAGATGGAAATTAGGGTGCAACACAAACTCTTTTTTGGCTTGTGTATTGCAGCAACCCTAGTCCCTTTTAGTGTAGAATTCGGCAACCCTAATAGGAAAGAGGAAGAAAATTTAGGCCATCTATATATTCACATGTATAGAATTCGGCCACACCTAATGCTTTGTGCTTGAGAGACAATTTTCTTCTTCTTCTTAATTCATAGAGAGCATTATTTTTATTCTACTAAAACATAAAAGAGTGAATAGATTATTCTTTGATAGTACACTATTTGCTTGTTCATCAATAAGCTTATGTGTACAACATCGATTTAGGTTCACACGAGTTTCGATCATTAGATTGAGAACTCAAAAGTGACCGGAATAATCTTAGTCTTCTTTTGATTGTTTTTGTGACTAACAAAGAAAAGAAAAGTTTGTTTGTCCATTCACAGGTTTGCAATTCAAAGAAAAGGGAGACCACGCTCCTAGGTGATTCACGTTCGTGCTAGGATTGAAGATCTTGCGGATTACCATCGACTTAAGTCAATCGGATCACGCGACAAAAGGTATTCTTCTTTTGTTAGATAATATATATGTTTAATTGATTAAAGGGTTTAAGGTTCATAAAAAGGAAAAATTTTAAAAGTTACTAAATCTATTTTTTAGTCTCGCTTCCGCTGCGTGTACTACGGTATTTTTCCCTACATCATAGTGATGGTCTAAACACATTTATGAATACAATTGGTTAACATTTGCGAGATTGGTTCACTAAGGTAGCTTGAGAAGCTTAACCCATAATCCATTTGCTATCCCATCAATTTCCTAGCAAATCTCTTAATTGTTTATTCCATATATCTTATCTAGATTTGTTGAGCATTCTATTTTATTAGTTTTATTAGGTTTATTTTACATGTATGTTTGATGGCTTGACAAACCATACAACCATCCATTGCTTATGATTTATTTTATTGCATTTAGGAATTGTTAATTTATTCAACTAATTCCTCTAATTCCCTATGGAACGAATCCTACTTACCACTTTACTAATTTTACATTTAAGTGGATTTTTGAGTGGTAAAAATTGGTTTTCAAAACGAACACATTTAAAACATTTTTTTGTTACGCAAAATGACCACATCAAAATTGGCGCCGCTGCTGGGGAATTGGTAACGATTGTTGAATGAATTAACTTTTCTTTCTAGTGGTTAGTTTAGTTTTTATTAATTTTTAGTCTCTTAGTTGTTTTTAGTCTTTTTAGTTTCTTTTTATTTCTTTGGTAGTTTTTGTTTCTTGTTTTTTTAGGATACTATGGTTGTCTGCACGGATTATCAAGGGCCGAGCTACGGGACTCATGAGATTAGCTTCAATACGGATTGGTGGATTAACCAAGACTCCATCTCATCATACCAATCAAACATCATTGATGATGAGAGGAAAAATTTCATGGAGAATCATTTTCGGGAGATTGAGAGCATCCAAGCTTCTCAACAAGAGAGCATGAAGTTATTCCAATCCGCACAACAAGCACATGAGAAGAAGATGAGCGACCATGTGGTTTTTAGTCGGCCAGATTAATCACTAGAATCGGTCTATCCCAAGCAAGGGAGGACAAGGAACCGTGTACACGCTCTTGTACAAGTATATGAGAAGGGTGCGGAAACCAAGGACGAACCACCAAAGACCTAAGAGCGAAGCACAAAGTTGGAAGAAACATTGTCTTTGCTTCAAGAGAAGTTAGTGGAAACCTCCCAAGGGAAGGAAGAATTGGAGAGAAAGTTACAACTCGTGATGAAGGAGTTGGAAGAAAAGGAGGCCTTGGGAAAGGTGAAAGTGGAAGAGCTTGAAGTGCAAAACAAGAAGCTCACTCTTGAAGAAAAAATGCTCAAAGAGGAGAATAGTACCTTTCGAATGAAGGAAAGAGGAGTCTCCAACAAGAACAAGGAGTTGGAAATACAAGTTGGGAGACTTGAAGTTGAGAGGAATTCCGCATCAAAGGAATTGGAATACCTAGCAAGGCTATTTGAAGAATTTGAAGAAGAATGTGCAAGGAAGACAAGGAAGTTGCTTATGGAAGTGGAGCGGAAGGCAAAAACTTTGGAAGAAACAAAGAAAGCACTTGGTAGGAAGGATGAAGCCCTCAAAATAGCAAAAATCAAAGAGTGTGACTATATTGTCAATCTAGACAAGGTGGAAAAAGAGGTCAAAGCACCACAAATGAAGCAACATCAAAGGCCACAAAGTTGTAGGGAAAAACGATTGCACGCAGCGGAAGCGTGACTAAAAAAGAGTTTAGTATAGTTTAAAATTTTTCCATAATTTGAACCTTAGCCCTTAAATTAATTAAATATATATATATATATACTAAAAAGTAGAATACCTTTTGTCGCGTGATCCGATTGACTTTGCGTCGATGGTAATCCGTAAGATCTTCCAATCCTATCACGAACGTGAATCACCTAGAAGCGTGGTCTCCCTTTCTTTGAATTGCGTACCTAAGGATGGAAAACAAAATCTCTCCTTCTGATCGTTAGTCACAATAAAATCCAAGAAACTAGAAAGTATGTTCCGGTCACTTTTGAATTTAACAACCGTTAAAATTGAAACTCGCGTGAACCTAATTCGAAGTTGTGCACAAAGCCTTTTGATATTCAAGCTTATAAGTGCACTATCAAAATTAGAACTCTCTTTCTCTATTTCTCTCTTGGCTGAAAATCAAACACTTGTCTAGAGTATGAATTATTTTCTAAGCAAAAGAAATAATTCACTCAAGCTTGGAGAAGAAGAAGAGGTGGCCAAATTCTATACTATATATTATATAGGGTGGCCGAATTCTTCTCCTTTTATTATTAGGGTTGTCGAATTCTCTTTGTGTTAGGATTTAGGGTTGGCCGAATTCTCTCCCAAAGAGGATTTGTGCTTTACCCTAATTCCTATCAACCTTAGAATCCTAACCCTAATACAACTCATAAGTGTTTAATCCTATTATGACTTATTAAAAGACTTCCTTATTTGATTAAATAAATAAACCTTATTATTTATCTTCTTACCAAATAAGTCTTTTATCTTTAATATACTACTACCAATAGTATAACTCTAGGAAACATATTTCCTGATCAGAAAAAGATTTTGATTCTCAATTAAATGATTAACTAATAAATTAATTAATTTCCATTTAATCAATCAATAAAATAAAATAATATTTTAGACTATATATTCTAGTCTTGCCGCCCATACCATATACATGGGCTTAATATTATTTTCTTATTTTATTTAATCCATTAGACTTTAATTAAAAAGCCCACATGTGAACCAGACCCATTCTTACTAAAATAAACAAGCCCACATGCCTTTCATTAATATATTAATATAATTGATCAGCCCATTAAATAAATAATGTGCAAATTATATTCTTAATATATTAAATACAATTCTAGATGGACCCATAAATTGGTCCTGTAGAATATATCAAGTGATCCATGCAAGTCCGTGTGGATTGAGGATCTTGGCGGGCTATCTAAATTTAAGCTTCAATAGACATAACCTAATCACAATCAACAAATGATTCACTTAGGTCCGATCTATTAATTTTAACTCATTCCACTAAAGAGCTAAAATTGAACTCTTAAATAAAGATAGAATAAGTAAATATTTCTCATTCGTACCCTAGACAATCTTATTGGAGATGGTGTATCCTCGTGAAGAATATCAGTAATCGCCAAGAGCTCATAGACCGCCTATAGCTCTCCAAGTTACCATATTTACTCATATGACCACATTTTGAACTTGGATATTTTGATTTGTCCAGAAGCCATGTTTCAATAGACTCTATCGAAAACTTAACGTTAAGATTCAATATCCAATACCTTAAAACATCCATATGATAATATTCTACTTTTATTTAATAAATGGAGCCACGATGTCCATATCTATAAATGAAGTCCTCTATCGATTAACAAATGAATATCACCAAACTATCGAGGATAGACTATGCTATATAATCGTACTCATTGATAACTCAAATGATACCACTTGCAACCATAAGTCCATCATTTATCTCAGGATTAAGATAGACTCTCCGATTGTCCTGATAATGAAAAGACTATTATCTATTGATGGATCTAGATAAAGTATTTCATTGTGATCCAGTTCAATGCACCCAGTGTACTAGATTCTTTTACTCGAAGACCCTCCGATGATTTCAGACTCATCATAACTCATTTGATCCCACTCAAATGCTAGCAAAAGAATTCTACAACTTTAACAAGATAAAGGTGCCTAACCTTTAACTTAAGTTGTGAACATTATTCAAGACTAAATAAAGAATTGTGTCTACCTCATACATATCTAGATGTACGAACAATTCTTCTTTTCTCATAGTCTTTTGACCTTATGATTATTTACTTTGACAATTATAATATTAAACTATAAATGCTATAAGATTTGTTAAACTAGAAATCACTTTATTAATATGAAAAGATTGTCAATTACAATATTACACTCTTGCTATTGAGCATAATCCTAACAAAAGTCACTACCCAAGATGGAGTTTTCTTAACCATCCCCATTCTTTCTATTTTTGCTTTCAAAATGGGCACTTAAAAGCTCATTATTTTAACTTCCATAAGCACAAAAAAAATGAGAGACCGAGAGAGTCTAGGAATAGGAAAAATCCACCTAGAGTTGAGAAAATTTGGGTGAAAAAAGACTTGGTTAACCAAGTTAGACCCAAAGGAAATGAAAAGGGGAAATCAACTCAACTTGTTTGGGTTGTGGAAAAGAACCAATTTCCAAACTTGGTAAAACCTCCTTTAGTTGATGCCACCCCTAGCACAAGTACATAATATAGAAATATTCTTTTTGTGCATTTTATTTTTTATGCTTTATGTTGTTTAAAAATTGCAGAGTCTATTTTCCTTCTTTAATCTAGTATTTCTCCCTATGTGTGGAATTGTATATGGTAATAGAGAAGAGAGAAAACATTAGGTTTGGGGGTAAAATCTATTATGGGATTTGTTTAGTTTTTTTTTTTTTTTTTTTTTTTTGAATAATTGGTGTTCAAAGCTCTTATTGGCAATTGCATATATTGAGTAAATTTTTATTTGCCGGAACTTTCTAATATGTTTTGTGCATGTGTAGATTTTCTATTACCTCTTGAGGAAGCAAGTGTTCTGTTGCTTGTGCGATAAAGCAAGGTTTCTTTATCTCTTGGGATGAAACAAAGACAACTTGCAAGTCTTGGAGGGACGAGCAAGCCAAGAGTACTCATAAAAGGGCGAGGGCCTTATCCTAAGGAAAGCAACATTTTGGAGTTCGAAGTGCGTGAGCACCTGTTAGGACCTCGATTTACCAATCATGCAGCGAAAGGTTTTAAAATTTTTATTTTATTTCATAAAGAAATAATGTGATTGATAAAACCTAGAATCTATTTTTCGGAATAGTAAAACAAAAGAATTGAAATCAAAACATATAAATAAAAGGGAAGAAACAATTTCTTCATACCTACGTAGGAGGCTCCTTCACTTTAATACGATCTGCTCCTGATTTGAACTACTTGATCTTCCTCGCTATCTCCCGGAACTGGTAACAGCGTGTGGGTGCGTCACGATATTCATGAACCTGTATGGAAGAAGAAGAAGAGAAGAACACACAAAAACAACTCTTGTTGTTTGTATGTCTTAGGTTAGGCCACACAAAAAAGAAAACTTAAAAAAAAAAATATATTTTTTCTCTTTTTGATTCTTGGCCGCCGCACCCTACTTGTTTTTCTTCTCTTTTGTGTTTTTGTTTTTTTTCTTATTGTCAGGTATCTTATAACTAAAAATATATATCATATATATATATTATTTAAGAAACCAGTGATATCTTTTAATTTAAAAACAAAATCTTTATTTTATTTTATTTTATTAATAGATATCATCTAATTTGAATTTAAACTATTTAAATTCAAAATTGATATTTAATCAATTAAAAATATAAGATAATCATATTATCCCATTTTTCAAATATAAATATCAACTAACACCCTCCATCAATAATTAATTACATAATTAAATAATCTTATTATTAATTGTCATAATCATTAAAGTCATTAATTAAATAATCTCATTATTCAATTAGTTCCCGAATAGATATGTGTCACTTTCGTAACACAATTAATTGGACAATCCAATTAATTAACCATGACCCTTGTTACCTAAATCGATCGGGCTAGCAAGGGGACCTAATGGACCCACAGTATTTTGAGCTCCAATAATCCTTAGAAATAATTAATTAAACTCTTTAATTATTATTTCATGATTATTAACTTCGATGTTATTCCACTAAAAACCTAAAGCTGAACTCTCTCAACTACATACGTTTTTACATAAACCAGTAACTTTTGGTGTCCACCGATATAGCTATTACATATGGTATAATCCTCCACAAGTAGTTCATAATTAGAGCTGGGTCATAATGTCCGTTATACCCCTCTAATTATATCTTTCCTTTAAGTACCATTGATTCTCTAATGAACAATATATCCTACATTCCTTAAGGAATTAGGAGAGCGCTCATATTGTTCAAGCCCTGAATCAACCCTTAAGAGAACTACCATCTACTTCTCGCAAGAAGGAGTGGATTCCACTATTGTGTACAAACCTTCCCAGCCACAAGTCAAACCGCGATCCCAACATACGGAGCATATTGATTAGGAATGCAACTTCGACCTCACCCATGGTATATCAAAGACCACGATCTAACCTGAAGGAGTCGATAAGACACTCAGGATTAAGATCACCCACATATAGCCATCATTAGTTGATATATATGAATCTCATCGTTAAACGGATCTTAATGAGAGATTCATATAGATCATGGCCTAGTCCTATATGATCACATCATACAAGGTGCCTCCATTCTCATATCTCCATATGAATGATCTAGGATAGGATCATCATACATTACGAAATAGACCGCAGCTGTAGATTAACCACAAATAAAGTACCCATCTTTATTTGCTATCTACAGACTCTTTAGATTGCTCGTTTCAAACTGCATCCATCTGTATATGACACTCATATACTCAGTTCGAAATTACATCTGGCAATCTTGGATGTTAAGTGCACATGTTATATATTTAAAGTATGACACAAAATGAATGAATATACTACTTCTTTTATTTATGTTCAAATCATATTTACAAATTACAAGCTTTAGGGCAAAAACCCCAACAGCACCATGCCATGTCTTGCCTAGACGTTAAATCGTGCGCTTGGTGGGAGGCAACCCACTTAGGTACATTTCATTTTTAGCTTAAATTTTGTCTTTATTTAGTCATTTAATTTTTATTCTTTTGTTTTTATCTTTTGCTTATAATCAGGTTGTGCGTTGTTTGTGATAGTGGATTTAGGCTTGAATGATCACATATTTTGTTCACATGGATTGTGATGATAACTCTTGATGAATTTACATTGCCATATCTCTTGAGCTGATGAATATATAGGATATTATTGAACCACTTGATTCCAGTCTTTGGGATAAATTTTAGAATGGACATTGATGTTGTTTTGACTCTTTGATTGTGGATGTGTGTTGCGCTGCGTTTACTGGTTTATATGCCCCAAAGACATTAAGGACAATGTCTAATTTAGGTTTGGGGGTGTGTTTGCAGCACCGTCTCTTGTTTGCAAATTGTGTGCAAATATTTTGAGCTTAATTTTTTAAAAAATTTCAAAAATCTTTTGATAATGCCATGCTTGAGCATAATTTGCTTGTAGAGATTGTGCCATTGTGTGTGCAAGTAAGGAGTTGTGCATCTTTGCCTTACTTAGTTTAGGTTAACTTCATGCCATTTAGGGTTGCATTGAGTAAAGCGCGCTAGTTTTTTTCTCTTGATGATAGAGTGAATATTCAATTGTGCTTGAAGGTTAGGAATTAATAGTGGAGACTTCCTGTGAGGTTCACAAACACGGCTTAAAAAGCTTATTTTGAGGGAAAGTTTTCATTCTTTAAACACTCATTCAAACACACATGTTAAGCATATTTAAAACGTCTCATTCGCACTTAAATGTTGTTTGCCATAAAACATATGGACTGCTTATGGATACCTTTATTGACTTTGTGGACAACCCTTTAGAGATGATTTTAGGCAATGCATGTGAAACCACTAAATTGGCCTAAATACTTCCATACCCTCTAATGTGTGTGCTGATCGCGCTCCAAATGTTCACATTTAGCGCTCCTTTTTCCTATCTTTTTATGCTTGTTTCTTAGATAAAACCGGGTATTTAATGGATTAAATAAGTGTTTCAGGTAATTAGAGAAATTCAGAGGCAAGTATGTCATTTTGGACAAATGAGGGGCTAAAGTGCAATATTTGGGAAAGTATTGAATATTCTATGAATAAGGGAAATAGCAGGGGAGCATATGGTAATTCGCCAGCCAAAGCACAGCAACGCGCCACGTCACCCATTGATACGGTGTCGTTTTGGCAAGTGCCTACGTAGGCGTGACGTTAGCATGACGTCAGATCGTCATCAACCTTCGGTTGACCGGTGCGCCTGACCCGTTTACCCGGTGGACCCAGTTTTGACCCAGTCGTGACCCGACTTCAACCCAGCCATTTTTGGTTGTTTTCCGATGGTTTTTCTGGTCGATCTCTGCCCATATCGACTCCCCATCTCCTTCCGGTCACGATGGACCAACTTAGGGCCTCCCATGCTCAAGTTGTCCATCTCCTCCAAATCCTCCAAATCCTCCAAACTCCATGAACATCCAAGCTTGGAAGCTAGCCACCGCGCCTTCATTCCCGTGAACCAGAACGTTCAAACCCACGGAATCTCCGTGAATTCATGCCGCGGGAATGAACCAACATAGCAAAACGTACAAACTCACGACAAACTTCTAGAAATTACCGCGAGTTCCTCCGGCAGGAATGAACCCTCGAAAATAGGGGTCCTGAACCCGCGAGGACGACCGACTTGGAGGATATTTTATCCAAAGCTTGGCCAAAACAGTTCCCTATATATATACATCCTTTTGTAACATAAAACACTCTCTCTAATATCCAATACTAGCCTACAATAGTTTACAATAACCTAGAATAGCCTAGATAACTTAGAATCTCATTACATGGTTGCATGTGAACTTCATAGCTTGGAAGAAGCAGACTTGGAGCTTCATTGAAGACAAGAAGCTTACCATCTTGTGGTTACTTCTTACCTCTTACTTCTTTTCCATTATTTGTGATTCATGTAACATGTATGTGTAAAATACTCTCAATGTTGAGGGATTGATTTTCATAAGACTTTATATGGTAATTAATTGATCTCTACGTTTATTATATCCATCTTGAGCTATTAAATGTTGTGAAAGTATACAAACGTAGTTAAATTGCTTAAGGCATACTTGGAGGGGGGGGGGGGGGGGGGTGAATAGGTTTTTATACCTTTTTCCAATCCCTTAAACAAACTCTCGTTTGTCCCTTAAGGTAGCCTTACACACAACAAAATAAACCAAGAAAGACATACATAGACAATATGAGAATATAATCATGTGCGCAAGGTCTAAGTATATCACCTAGTTGTGTGAGGTATAAAAACAAATAAACACAACAACAAATAAAGCTTGTATTTCAATAGATGTTCAATGAGTTACAAGAGTGATCAAATATCACTATACAAAAATTACAATATACAAAAGAATCAAATATACAAAAATGATCAAAAGAATGAATTCACAAATCACACTTTACAAATACTTGCTTCACTATACATCACAAGTGAGTAATATGAAACAAGATAATAACATACACAAATAACATATAAAGATAGAGATAGGAAGAATTAACAAAAGAGATTTTTTAACGTGGTAAAACCTCCAAGGAGGAAACATCCACGGGTTGAAATACAACCATTAGTATACTATATATATTGGATGATAAAATAGAGAATCCACAACGTGACCAATCTTTAGCTCACCCAACCTAGTGGAGTCTAAGTCTACCCAACCCTATTGGAAAGTATGAGATCCCTCAATGATGCGAAACCACCATATATTGTACAACACACAAAACCAACATCGATGGAAGATTAGAAATTCCTCAACAGTGTATACACCTCCCGTGTACCCCGATCTTGTGGAGTCTATGTCTAACCATACGCCTAGGCCTACTAATATAATAGCCAACTCCCTATCCAAGACACTCTTGCCTCTAGGGAGCCTCCCATGCATGACTATCCGAGTCCTCCCGACTCTAGCCATGACTTCTTGCTTACCTATCCGAGTCATCCCGACTCTAGGCAAGTCTTCTTGCTTGGCTATCCGAGTCATCCCGACCCTAACCAAGACTTCATGCCTTTTCCAAGGACTTCCTAGTGTGATCATGTGAATGCAAATGATGCAAACAACCAATTCAACATAGAACATGTGATCAATACATTCCATGGTACAAATAGACCTAAACATGTGATATCACAAGTAATAAAAGTCTAGATGCAAAATACAAGAATAAAACCTAAAGCATGTGAAAACACCAAACACATAAGCTCAAAGTCTCATTCACACAAACAACACTTGAACAAAATATATTCATGAAGTACAAGTTCAAGATGTTATCAACATACAATAAAATGCTAGATATATGAGATTTAAATCAATCAATATTCTAGCCAAAAATATAGAGCAAGGATTCAAGATATAAATCAATCAAATCCTAGATTGCTCTAAAACACATACAAATACAATAATCCTAGATTTCATCAATCAATGGATCAAATCAAATCTCAAGGTCATTTACCACAAAATTGATTCAATCAAGTCACAAACAACCTAAGATGCCATTCTAATCACATTACAACTCACAAACATGTGAAAAACCTATAATCATAGAAACTAATCCACATTTGTCTCTAAATAGACTTTTGATTAGAATGATTATGAAGCTATCTTTCATAATAGCTTTCACCAAACATAAACATACATATAGAAGAAGAAACTCCAAGCAAATTGAAGGTTAAAAAGAAAGAAACCCCATAGATAAGACCAATACCTTGGATTCACGAGCTGGTTCAGATTTCTATGTGGAACCACTAGAAAACTCAATCAAACAGCCACCAAACCACTTGGAAAAGGTAGAGGACTCAATTACGAATGATCTCCAACTTGAATCACTCAAATCTGACTTCGTATGAAGAAGTTATGGTGTTTGGAAGATGAGAAAACTTGGGAGAAAATTCTAACGGGAATGTTTCAATTTCTCTTCTTGAAATGAAATGGAGGGAATGGAGGGAAATAAAAAGGAGGAGAGAGAAGGCAAGTTTTGGCCAACCACAAGGGGCCACGTCAGCCTAGTCCCGTGGGAGGCGCGTGGGCCACACAGGGGCAGAGAGCCCCTCTGGCCGTGTGGCCCACGGCTCACCCACGGCTTGGGCCACACGTGGCCTTTTGGCCACTTACGCCCTCGCGCACTCCCTCACGTTCTTTAGCCATATCTTGGGCATCCAAACTTTGATTTCTAATCCGTTTTTGGATTACGAACCATGACTCCCTCACGCATGACGACGACTACACAACTTTGAAAAATGGTTGAGAAATCATCTCGGAAAATGACGATGAAGTCAACTCAACGAATGAGAACGAAAAGTAGCGTAACTACATCGTTTGGACTTGAAACTAAATGAATGAGTAACCGAAATGACCGGAACTCAATAAGGAATCATAATAGAACATATTCAAGTCCAAATACAAAAATATGGAAACATACAAACACAAAGACACACACATATGCTATTTCCTAGACATAGTCCTAGAACATGCAATAAGCAAAGTTTGTCAAGATAGTATAAATGCATGAGCATATATTATCAAGTATGTGAATGTGTTATATCAATGATGTTTAATCATGAAGGAACACACGAGAATGCCATGTGTGTGTGTGTGTGCCTAACCTTGTAAGAGATATGAGGTCTTATATTACCTTTGATGATCAATGAAACACATATCTCTTTAATGCCGGCTTCTTGCATGAATTGTGGTTGAGACATTCTTCGTCTTCTTAAATTTTCAATATATGAACCACTAAACATTACAAGAGAAACACGTTTTGATATGGAATTTATGCCAACACAAACTATAAACCTAACAATCTCCCTCTTTGGCAAATTCCATGTCAAAACCCCTAAACATATACTAAAACAATTACAAAGAAAATTTGGTCACAATGAGTACAATGAGTTACATATATAGACACAAATTAAAACAACAAGTCTTGAACTTCATCTTGGTCTTCTTTTGATATCACCTAAAATAAACTTGAAAGCACAAGAATATCCAAGAGACAACACATATGGCAATATACAATCTTAGGCAAGAAAATAAAAACATTTAAGTTCAAATGGATCATGTATGCTCCCCCTTAATACATACTATCCATCAAAGCATTCTTAGCCAAGATTCAAATATTAAATGCTATAAAGTTCAAACTTGATACCAAATATACTAAAACAAAAAGAAATAAAATGAGACGAAGCATGCTAGATATCTCCCACATCTCTCATATTTCTCCCCCTTTTTGACATGATATTAAGCCAAAGGGAAAAAGTAAGAAAATATACCTCAAGGAACTCTCTAGTCACTTGAGCCACCAAGGAAAGTATTACGGTTTGATGATCTCTCATAGAGCTTTGTTGTAGTTGCTTTTCCTTCTAATTCTTTGATCCTCTCATCTTGTACAACAATTTTGGCACTAAGATGTTCAATCTTCCTTTGTGACGTCTCAATCAATCTTCGTGACTCTTCAACCTCAATCTTCAATTTCATAGCCCAACTTGGAAGTGTAGGTGAGCAAGGAATATGGCTAGAATCAAGAGATTCACTAAATAGCCTAAAAGTATCACAAGGCTTTCCTTTTTCCTTGTATGACATGCTTGCCACACGTTTCTCACTTAACTTTTCCAAGGGAGGAAGTATCACATCATCATCAAGAGACTTCACTCCTTTAGCTAAGCATAATGAAGTAATAAATCCTGGAAAAGCTGATTTCTTATCCAAACGACTTGTGCAAGCCGCAATCTCAATTTGCTCCACAAGCAATTCACCAAGATTTATAGGTTTGTTAGACATCAAGGCATACACAATCTTGATTTTATCTCTATTAAGCTCGGAAGCATTAGTAGAAACAACAGGATTAGAGCAAACAAATAAATGCCAAAAAGCACTCACTTTAGTAAGCTCGCCTTGTCTAATAAAAGCACGTTTCTCCCACATAAAATTAACATCATCACAAAGAGTTTTACCCATTAAATCAAGGTTTTCCAAGACATCAACATCAAGGAAATCCGACTCAATATCATAGGGCAAGTCTAGAAATTCATTCAACTTCCTAGCACAAACTCTAAAAACAACTTTCCTTATGTCCAAAATGGCACTAGTCACGGTAGAACTTTCTTTGTAAACATGATAAAATTCTCTAACCATGGTCTCATTAGAAACTCCTAACATGTCAATCCAAGAGCCCCAATTTCTATCCATAAGCACCTTATAAACATAAGAACCATCACAAGAGTTCAAATCTATACCTCTTTCTTGAATAATCTTCTTGCAACCAAATATTACCAAATCCTTCACATTGTTGGCTTTGGAAACCTTGGAAGAAAGTGAAGGTTTAGACTTGTCAATGGGAATAGAAGAAATGTTACCACCAACCTTCTTCGCCTTACCCATGATCTTGTAACACAAAAACACTAAAAACAAAAAGTGAGAGGAAACATAGAAACAAATTAGTAACCAATAAACATATACAAAGGCATAACATTATATTCAACAAATCATCATGCATATAAGAATTTATCATAGCATCTCCATGGTTTATCAAAAATAAGAATAATGCCAACAAACAACAACCTTGAAGAACATGTGAACATGTCATAAAAGAGAACAAGAATTTAGCATATTATGCTCCCCCTTGACAAGTGCGTCATCTAAAATCAAGATAGACAAATGTTCACAAAAATCACCACACAATCACATCTCAAGCAACTTTATTAGATTTGCAAATAAGCTTCACATATCCAAGAGAGTTACATCAAGATTTTCAATCACTCTCATATGTCATCGAAAATTGCTAAAGTATCAAAATACTAATTAAGCAAAAGTGAGTGTGTGAAGATTTTGCTTCAACTATATGAAAAGAAGTAGTTTGATAATCAAGCATGCAAACAATTTCAACATCTATTCATCTTAGGCCTTTCCATAAAAAGGCCAAACCGGTTATCATCCGAAATTTTGCTTATAAAGAGAATAGATTTCAACATGTAAGCGTGTGTGTGCATGTGGCTCGTCAACCCATTTCTATTTGTCAACCCGAGCTCATTTGATTATTCAACAATACTCCATAAGCCTTTTATTTATTTATTTATTTTTATTTAGGCTTGAATCAAAGATTTTTTTTTTTTTTTTTTTTTTTATGATTCAATTCAACACTTCTTTGATTTTTCTAACAAAAAACATATCCTCCTCATGGCGGCTTTCACTCATCACAATGGCGTAGCCCTTTCCTACATTGGGCGGCTTCACAACCAAGGTATGTAGCCCTTTCCATGAGGGTACCCGTTGAGTTCTATGTTGCCGAAGCAAATGGATACCAACCATTGGTCATTTTTAAATGTACTAGTCCTTAGGACTTCAAGGTGTATCCAAAGCTAACATCAATCAAGCTCAACATACTTAACAAGACATACAAGAGAAGCAAAGTGCATTTTTGAAACCAAAATTTAAGGCTTAAAAGCACATGATCAAGAAGCAAGTAAAGAGACTTACTTAAAATCTCTACTTCTCAAGAGAGTAGCTATCAAAGAATATGAAGCTCACATTATTCAAAAATTAGCCACTCAACTGTTAGGATTATTTTCAATAGCAAGAGTGTAATATTGTAATTGACAATCTTATCATATCTATAAAGTGATTTCTGTTTATTTAACAAAATCTTATAGCATTTATAATTATAATTGAAAAAAGTAAATAATCATAAGGTCAAAAGACTATGAGGAAAGAAGAATTGTTCGTACATCTGGATATGTATGAGGTAGACATAATTCTTTAGTTAGTCTTGAATAATGTTCACAACTTAAGTTAAAGGTTGGGCACCGTTTGTTAGGATTATGCTAAATAGCAAGAGTGTAATATTGTAATTAACAATCTTTTTCATATTAATAAAGTGGTTTCTGGTTTAACAAATCGTATAGCATTTATAGTTTAATATTATAATTGTCAAAGTAAATAATCATAAGGTCTAAAGACTATGAGAAAAGAAGAATTGTTCGTACATCTGGATATGTATGTGGTAGACACAATTCTTTAGTTAGTCTTGAATATTGTTCACAACTTAAGTTAAAGGTTGGGCACCTTTATCTTGTTAAAGTTGTAGAATTCTTTTACTAGCATTTGAGTGGGATCAAATGAGATATGATGAGTCTAAAATCATCGGAGTGTCTTCGAGTAAAAGAATCTAGTGCACTGGGTGCATTGAACTGGATCACAATGAAAAGCTTTATCTAGAACCGTCAATAGATAATAGTCTTTTCATTATCAGGACAATTGGAGAGTCTATCTTAATCCTGAGATAAATGATGGACTTATGGTTGCAAGTGATATCATTTGAGTTATCAATGAGTACGATTATATCGCATAGTCTATCCTCGATAGTTTGGTGATATTCATTTGTTAATCGATAGAGGACTTCATTTATAGATATGGACATCGTGGCTCCATTTATCAAATGAGAGTATAATATCATCATATGGATGTTTTGAGGTAATTGGATATTAAATCTCAACGTTGAGTTTTCGATAGTGTCTATTGAAAACATGACTTCTGGACAAGTCAAAATATCCAAGTTCAAAACGTGGTCATATGAGTAAATATGGTAACTTGGAGAGTTATAGGCGGTCTATGAACTCTTGGCGATTACTGATATTAATCACAAGGATACATTATCTCCAATATGATTGTCTAGGGTATGAATGAGGAGCATCTTCCTTTTCTATCTTTATTTAAGAGTTCAGTTTTAGCTCTTTAGTGGAATGAGTTAAAATTAATGGATCGGACCTAAGTGAATCATTTGTTGATTGTGATTAGGTTATGTCTATTGAAGCTTAAATTTAGATGGCTCGCCAAGATCCCCAATCCACACGGACTTGCATGGATCACTTGATATATTCTACCGGACCAATTTAAGGGTCCATCTAGAATTGCATTTAATATATTAAGAATATAATTTGCACATTATTTAAGTAATGGGCCGCTCAATTATATTAATATATTAATGAAAGGCATGTGGGCTTGTTTCTTTTAGTAAGAATGGGTCTGGTTCACATGTGGGCTTTTTATTTAAAGTCCAATGGATTAAATGAAATAAAAAAATAATATTTGGCCCATTTATTCTAAGTGGGGCGGCAAGGGTTAATATTAACCTAATATATTATTTTGTTTCATTGTTTTAATTAAATAAGAATTAATTAATTTATTAATTAATTGTTTAATTAAGAAACAAATCTTTTCTGATCAGGAAATATATTTCCTAAAAGTGAAAGTAAAAGACTTGTTTGATAAGGAAATAAATAATTAATTTTATTTATTTAATCAAATAAGAAGTCTTTTTATTTAGTCAAATAAAAGAATAAAAGATTTATGAATTAAATTAGGGTTTGAAGTCTTAAACTAAATAGGAATTAGGGTGCAATACAAACTCTCTTTTGACTTGAGTATTGCGGCAACCCTAGTCACTTTTAGGTTATGATTTTCGGCCACCCTAATTGAAAGAGAGAAAGAAAATTTTGCCACCTATATATATGGAATTATAGAATTCGGCCACTTAGGGTTTTTGGTGCTTGATTCTATTTTCTTCTTCTTCTCAATTCATAGAAAGATTATTTTATTCTACTAAAAACATAAAAGAGTGATAGATTATTCTTTGACGGTATACTATTTGCTTATTCATTAATAAGCTTGTGTATACAACATCGATCTAGGTTCACGTGAGTTTCGATCATTAGATTAAGAACTCAAAAGTGACCGGAATAATCTTAGTATTCTTTTGATTGTTTTTGTGACTAACAAAGAAAAGAAAAGTTTGTTTTGTCCATTCACAGGTTTGCAATTCAAAGAAAAGGGAGACCACGCTCCTAGGTGATCCACGTTTGTGCTAGGATTGAAGATCTTGCGGATTACCATCGACACAAGTCAATCGGATCACGCGACAAAAGGTATTCTTCTTTTGTTAGATAATATGTATGTTTAATTGATTAAAGGGTTTAAGGTTCATAAAAGGAAAATTTTTTAAAAGTTACTAAATCAATTTTTAGTCTCTCTTCCGCTGCGTGTACTACGGTATTTTTCCCTACACCGTTATCTTGTTAAAGTTGTAGAATTCTTTTACTAGCATTTGAGTGGGATCAAATGTGTTATGATGAGTCTAAAATCATCGGAGGGTCTTCGAGTAAAAGAATCTAATGCACTGGGTGCATTGAACTGGATCATAATGAAATACTTTATCTAGAACTGTCAATAGATAATAGTCTTTTCATTATCAGGACAATCGGAGAGTATATCTTAATCTTGAGATAAATGATGGACTTATGGTTGCAAGTGGTATCATTTGAGTTATCAATGAGTACGATTATATAGCATAGTCTATCCTCGATAGTTTGGTGATATTCATTTGTTAATCGATAGAGGACTTCATTTATAGATATGGACATCGTGGCTCCATTTATTAAATGTGAGTAGAATATCATCATATGGATGTTTTGAGGTTTTGGATATTAAATCTTAATGTTAAGTTTTCGATAGAGTCTATTGAAACATGGCTTCTGGACAAGTCAAAATATCCAAGTTCAAAATGTGGTCATATGAGTAAATATGGTAACTTGGAGAGCTATAGGCGGTCTATGAGCTCTTGGCGATTACTGATTGTAAGGTTCACTATTTGTATTGGCTTGATTCCATTGCAAAACACTCTATGATTGTATTAGTTGTTGCTTAGGACATTATTTGAAGAAAGGAAGCTCAAAGAGTGAAGAGCAACATCTCGTGCAAAAGTCGTCTTCAAGAGGTGAAAATCGTCAAAGGTAAAACTTGACTTCCACCCTCTTGCAAGGCGTTAGCGCACACACACACAATTCATACATGTGTGTCCCTGCATCGTGGTTCAAACATTTGGTATAACACATTCACACACTTCATAGCATGCTCATGCATTGATCTTGTATTGACAAATATTGTGAAATTGCATGCTTTGTGACTATCTCTTTGATATAGCATGTTTGTGTGAATATGTGTTTATTTGTTTTCGTATTTTGTATTTAGGACTTGAACATGTTCTTATTTAATGCCTTATCGAGTTCCGGTCGTTTCGGTTACTCACTCATAAGGTTTCGAGTCCAAACAAGTTGACTATGCTACTTTTCGTTCTCATTTGTTGTGTTGATTTCATCATCAGATTCCGAGATGATTTCTCAACCATTTTTCAAAGTTGAGTAGTCGTAGTCGTGCGTGAGGGAGTCACGGTTCGTAATCCGAAAACGGATTCAAAATCGAAGGTCGGATGCTCAAGATATGGGGCAACGAACCGAGGGAGCACGCGAGAGGTGGGCAAACCATGTGTGGCCACTTGGCCAGCCCGTGTGGGAGGCCGTGGGCCCCACGGGCAAGGGAGCCTTCTGCTCCCGTGGGCCCCACGCGCCCCCCACGGGGTGCTGACGTGGCACCACGTGATTTGCTCGGAAATCTACTCCTTTTCCCTCCTTTTAATCAAACCTCCTTCCCTCCATCACTTATGCAATTTTTTGAAGAACACCTCAATCCCGCATCAGTTTTTCAACATTTTTTGTTTACTTGTTTTGATCATATCTCTCTCATACGAACTCGAAATCATTCAATTCAAAAACCAAAATTGTTGGTCTCGAAGAGAGCTACAAATCCCAAGCATTTCCAGAGGCAGTTGACTTCAGCAGTTTTCTCAGCAGGTCAATTTCCAGTCCGTGGTCAGTACTTGATTTTCAACTTCTTCTTTTTCAATTTCATTTTTGATCAACTATTGATTCTTTCCATTTGATTGATGAAATTTGTTAAGAAGTATGTTAGATCACATGCTAGGGTTATTTGATCATTTGTTAATTGAGTTTTAGCTTTGTAATTAGTCTTGAACATTTATGTGCTAAACTTGAACTATCATGAAATTGATTCTAGAAAATGTATGAGTGATGTGCTTCATGTTATTTTCTATGTTTTATTTCATGATCTAAGAACTAGGTTTTTAGTGTGCTAAATTGAATATTGATACCTTTGTTCTTATTGTTTTGCATGTTTTGATTTCTAGATAACTTTTGTGATTGAGTGTTGAAATCATATTCTAGACTATCATTGAACATGTACATTTTGCTTGATTGATCATCTAGCTTAATTTGTTTGTGCTTGCATCATTTGCATCACTTTAGATCATAGCCTTGCATTAGGTTGAAGTCTCTAGCAAAGTGAGTGAAGCTTTGTGGATAGAGCAAGGGAGCCTTGATTAGAGTCGGGAGGACTCGGATAATCAAGCAAGGAAGTCTTGTCTAGGGTCGGGAGGATCCGGATAGGCAAGCAAGAAATCTTTCTAGAGACGTGAGCGTCTTGGATAGGAAGTTGCTTCCTAGAGGTGTAGGACACATCTCGGATAGGGAGTAGGCTAGGTGGTTCACTAGGCCCGAGGGTAGACTAGGAGTTGATAGCTTGAGCGGATATCATGAGTTGGTAGCTTGAGTGTGTAAGTCCTTTTCATCATAGTGAATTGCTTCGCCGGTGGTTGTGGTATCAACCCGTGGATGTTTCCTCATTGAGGTTTTACCACGTTAAAATCATTGTGTTCAATTTTGCTTTACTTTCCTTTATTTTCCATATATTACATTGATTGCACTTCTTGTAATTTGATTAACTCTTGTCTTAGTTAATCCAATTCATTTGCTAAATGTATTCAAGTGTGCATTTGTCTTGTAATTTTCCGCATTAATTTTTGATTGGAAGAATTTGGAGCCTATACCTATTCACCCCCCCTCTAGGTATATTTCACTACTACATTGAGGGAAATTTCATTTGGTATCAGAGCGGGTGTCTAGACGCACTTAGATTGATCCTTTCTTTGTAGTATTTTTGTGTTTGTCTTTTGTTTGTGATAAAATCATGATGAAGGAAGTATATTCCTATGTGGCTTCTTTTGTTGAACATATTGACTTAGATGAGAAAAAGATCAATGATCTTACTTTTGAAAATGAACGTTTATCTAAAGTCAATATGTCCCTCAACAAGAAGCTAGAAGATCATGCTCTTGGCTCAAAAGAATTCGATGAACTTAAAGACAAGATTCTAAGTCTAGAATTGAATCTTAAAGATAGCAATGATAGACTTGGTATCTTGAAGCAAGAAATTGAGCAAAGAGATTGTTCTCTTGTTAATGCTAAGAAACTTGAAAATGTGCTTAAATCCAAACTTAGTGAGCATTTAAATCAAGAGAAAAAGTATGAACAATGGCTTGATAAATCACATAAAGATGTTTTGTTTAGTGATAACAAAGCGGAAAAATATGCCATTGAACTTAGGATGCTTCGTGAGAAACTTGATGAGGCTAATAGGGTGATTAGCAAGATGTCATCTAGTTCTAATAAAGTTGAAACCCTCATTAAAAGTGGAAAGCATCCATGTGACAAAAGAGGTTTGGGTTATATCAATGAGAAGGAGACTCCTTCATCTAACAAATCTACTTTTGTCAAAGCAAGCATTGAATCAATTGTAGGTACACTCTCTCAAGGTAAAGCTATGAAAGCTACCAAAGGTGCCTCTTCATCAACAAGGATGTTCAATGGGAGAACTCAACAACTTAAGCATCAAGAAGCAACAACCTCAAATGCAAGAGGTCAAGCATCAAGGGTTGCTCTTCAAAGAGGTGAAATTGTGAGAAGACCAAATGCTATGGAAGCAAATGCAAATGGTAAACTTCTCAAATTTACTCCTATTTGTCATCATTGTAATATGATAGGACATATTCGACCTAGATGCTTTGAGTACATTCGGAAATGCAAACTTGATAATGCTTTTCATGATATGTCTTTGAATGGACCTAGGCAATCATCCATGTATGGATATAGTAATAGACCTAGGAAGACCTTGGAAAAGCATGTTGTTGAAAGAGTTGTTGATGACTTGCTTGCTAAATCTTGTGTTGTGCCTCACTCTACTATGCATAAGAAAATTGATAATGCTTTGTTTGATATTTTTGAAGATGTGACCAATGAGGTCAAGGTGCATGTTGAAAAGTCTAATATTGAGTCAAAGCATGTTAGAAGTAAGAGTGAGAAGCATGTTGTGAAAAATGTGTGGATTAGAAAAGACACATCTAAATGTAATGTTGCACAATATGCTTTACGTGCCAACTCCTCCTATTCTTGGTACCTAGATAGCGGTTGCTCTAGGAACATGACCGGGAACAAAGAGTTCTTTAAGAATCTTGTTTTAAAGGATGGAGGTTGGGTTACTTTTGGTGATGGTACCAAAAAGCAAGTTCTTGGCAAGGGAACAATTTGTATCCCCGGATTGCCTAAACTTCGCAATACTTTGTATGTTGATGGGTTACAAGCTAACTTGATAAGCATTACTCACTTGTGTGAAATTTTTCAAGAAGTTAGTTTTAACAAAGATGTATGCACTATAATTGATAAAAAGGGCGATGTCGTCCTAAGAGTCAAAAGGTCTATAGACAATTGCTATTGTCTTGAGATAGATCCTCTCACATGCAACATGGCACATGAGTGCAATAAGCTTGATTTGTGGCATCAACGTTTGGGTCACATGAATTTTAAAGATTTGAAAAAGCTTGAAAAACATGGCATTGTTAGAGGTCTTCCTAATCTTGGTAAAAAGCTTGAGGTGGTTTGTGAACCTTGCCAATTAGGTAAGCAAACCAAAGTCCCTCATAAGAAAAATTCTTACATAGCTACCAAGAGACCTTTAGAACTTGTGCATATGGACCTAATGGGGCCAATTCAAACCGAGAGCATTAATGGCAAAAAGTACATTTTTGTATGCGTTGATGACTTCTCTAGGTTTACTTGGGTTTATTTTCTTAGAAACAAGACCGAGGCTTTTGATTACTTTAAAAAGTTTTGTAATCAAGTTCAAAATGAAAAAGGTCTTGATATCAAGAAAATATGTCGCATTAGGAGTGATCATGGGACGGAATTTGAAAATGCAAAATTTAGTGAGTTTTGTGATGGTTTAGGGATTTCTCATGAGTTCTCCGCACCTAGAACTCCTCAACAAAATGGTGTTGTTGAGAGGAAAAATCGTGTCTTGCAAGAGATGGCTAGGGTCATGCTCAATAGCAAGAAAGTCCCTAGAAACCTATGGGCCGAGGCGGTCAATACCGCTTGTTATGTGTCAAATCGTGTTTTCAAAAGGCCCGGCACAAAACAAACGTCCTATGAACTTTGGAAAGGCAAGAAGCCTAATGTGAGTTACTTCCACACTTTTGGGAGTAAATGTTATATTTTGAATGATAGAGATCACTTAGGAAAGTTTGATGCAAAAAGTGATGTTGGTCTCTTTCTTGGGTATGCTATTAATAGTCGTGCATATAGAGTCTTTAACTTGACTACTAAGACTATCATGGAGTCTATCAATGTGAAGATAGATGATCTTAGCATGCTTAATTTGTGTGATGATAATGATGTCAATGAATCTAAAGAAAACATGTTAAATGACACTAATACACCTATTGATGTGGCTAGTAGTATTTCTAGTCAAGATGATGATATTGATAGTCATGTTGAAGTTGTAAGTCAAGGGTTGGAAAATGCTTTAAATGATAATCAACAAAATGACCAAGTTGTTGAACATTCTCACCCAAGACTTAGAAACTTACACTATCAAGGAGACATCATAGGTGATTTAAATGAAGGGGTTAGAACAAGAAATCAAATTGCTAACCAAATATCCTATGCTTGCTACACTTCTCAAATTGAACCCAAAATATTAATGAAGCAATTGTTGATGAATATTGGGTTGGGGCTATGCAAGATGAACTTAATCAATTTGAGAGGAATGAAGTGTGGTCTTTAGTTCCTAGACCCAAAGATATAAATGTAATTGGCACTAAATGGGTGTTTAGGAATAAGACCGATGAAAGTGGCAAGATTGTGAGGAATAAAGCTAGACTAGTGGCTCAAGGTTACACTCAAGTGGAGGGTGTTGACTTTGATGAGACGTTTGCCCCGGTTGCTCGTCTCGAGTCCATTAGACTTTTGTTGTCCATTGCATGCATTAAAAAGTTCAAATTATTTCAAATGGATGTCAAAAGTGCTTTTCTCAATGGATACCTTCAAGAAGAAGTGTATGTTGAACAACCTAAGGGTTTTGTAGACCCACACTCTCCTAATCATGTGTTTAAATTGAAAAAGGCTCTCTATGGCCTTAAACAAGCTCCAAGAGCTTGGTATGATAGGTTGACTCAATATCTTGTTGACAACCAATATAGGAGAGGTGGCATTGATAGAACTTTGTTTATCAAACATCATGATCATGATATTTTTGTTGCACAAATATATGTTGATGACATTGTTTTTGGGTCTACTAATAAAACCAAGGTTGATGAATTTGTTAGTGTTATGTCAAGTGAATTTGAAATGAGTATGGTGGGTGAGTTGAATTATTTTCTAGGTATGCAAGTGAAGCAAACTAGCATGGGCATAATGTTGAATCAATCTAAATATGCTAAAAATCTAGTTAAGAGATTTGGCCTAGAAAATGGAAAAGATTTTGAAACTCCCATGAGCACCACTTTAAAACTTGACAAAGATGAAAAAGGGAAAAGTGTTGACCAAAGCCTTTATAGAAGCATGATAGGTAGTCTACTTTACCTAACGGCTAGTAGACCCGATATTTGCTTTAGTGTTGGCTTGTGTGCTAGATTCCAAGAAAATCCCAAGGAATCTCACTTAAAAGCCGTCAAGAGGATCATTAGGTACATCAAAGGAACTCATAGTCTTGGTCTATTCTATTCATTTGATACCAATGATATCCTTGTAGGCTATTGTGATGCGGATTGGGCGGGAAACATAGATGACCGAAAAAGCACATCGGGCGGTTGCTTTTATGTTGGTAATAACTTGGTTTCTTGGTCAAGTAAGAAACAAAATTCGGTTTCCCTTTCCTCTTCCGAAGCCGAATACATTGCGGCTGGAAGTGCTTGCACACAATTACTTTGGATGAAACAAATCCTTAAGGATTATGAGATAGAACAAGGAAAAATGACACTTTATTGTGATAATTTAAGTGCCATTAACATCTCTAAAAATCCAGTTCAACACTCCCGCACTAAACACATAGACATTAGGCATCATTTCATTAGAGATCTAGTTGAACATTCTATTGTTACTCTAGAGCATTTGCCTACTAAAATCAACTTGCGGACTTGTTCACTAAGCCCTTGGACAAAGAGAGGTTTAAAACTCTTAGAATGTCCATTGGCATGATTTGTGTTGATTGATGTCTTTGTGTGATTGTGAGTGGCTTGATGAGCAAAACTTTAATTGTATATCATTGTCTTTGAGAGCTACTCACTTGAGAAGTAATGATCTTTAACAAGTATCTTTTATTGTTTTTAGATCATGCACTTGAGCTTAAAAATTTTATTTTTGAAAAGTGCACTAATGCTTCTCTTGTATGTTTTAGTTTTTGAGTTTATGTGGTTGAATATGTGTAGATAATGGATGCATCTAGAAGTTTATTGTTAAGTACATGATAGATGACCTATGGTATGTATCCATTTTGCTTCGGTACTACATAGTAATCAACGAGCACCCTCATGGAAAGGGCTACACACCTTGTTTGTGAAGCCACCCAATGTAGGAAAGGGCTACGCTATTGTGATGAGTGAAAGCCACCATGAGGAGTATATGTTTTTGTTAGTAAAATCAAAGAAGTGTTGAAATGAATCATTAAAAAAAAAAAAAAATTCTTTGATTCTAAGCCTAAAAGAAATGAAAAATAAAAGGCTTATTGGTGTATAGTTGAGAATTGTGAAATAGCTCGGGTTGACAAATAGAAACGGGAAAACGAGCCACATGCACACACACGCTCATATGTTGATATCTATTCATTTTAAAAGCAAAAACCGGATGAATATCGGTTTGACCTATTTTTGGAAAGGCTTTAGATGGATAGGTGTGGATAGAGTTTGCATGTTGATATCACAATTACTCCTACTATATATTTGAGAAGCATTCACACACACACACTTTGCTTATGTGCTTGATTCATTAGCAATGTGAGAATATTTTTGAGAGATTAATGAAAATCTATGATTCTCTCTTGAACTTTGACAAGTTATGAAATATTTTCTCTTATTGCTTGATTGTGTGATTGTGTGATGTCCCTTGTGAACAAATCTACTTGTTGATAATATGTGGAGCATATGTTAAGGGGGAGCTTTAGTTTATTCAACTTTCGCTTTCTATACGATTTGTTTGCTTAATATCTCGTTCTTTATCTCTTGTGTCCCTTGTCTATTCCTTGACAAAAAGGGGGAGAAAATGTATACCTCACCATGTTTGATATTGGGGAGTTTTTGTATACTTCACACCTTGTGTGGAAATTGTTCCAATTGTGTGAATCTTATTCCTCTTTGTGCTTAATTGTGACTTTGTCTTAAGGGGGAGAATTCTTTCTCCCCCTTAAGACAAGAATATCTTCTATGTTTGTTGTTTGGTTAAATAACTCACCATTATCTTGTCTTAAGGGGGAGAAAGAATTCTTTCTTGACAATGTTAAGGATAGTTGATTCTTGGAAATTGGGAAACTAAGGGAATGCTTTAACTTGAACATATTTTATTCACTTGAGATAATGCATTCGTGTATGAGATAAGGGATATCTTCTATGTTTGTTGTTTGGTTAAATAACTCACCATTCTTCTTTAGAGAAGATCTCTTGTTTTGGTTGCTATTTTCTCTCATAGGTACTTTGAAGACCGAAAGAGGAATTCTTGAAGACTTGAAGATTTTTTAGTCTAGGAATTTCTTTGTAATGTGAGATTGAGAGTATGCTATCATCTTGAGTTTATTTGAGAGAAACATTGTATGGTGAGGTTGAGTGTTTTTGCCAATGGAATAGCCAAAGGGGGAGATTGTAAGGTTCACTATTTGTATTGGCTTGATTCCATTGCAAAACACTCTATGATTGTATTAGTTGTTGCTTAGGACATTATTTGAAGAAAGGAAGCTCAAAGAGTGAAGAGCAACATCTCGTGCAAAAGTCGTCTTCAAGAGGTGAAAATCGTCAAAGGTAAAACTTGACTTCCACCCTCTTGCAAGGCGTTAGCGCACACACACACAATTCATACATGTGTGTCCCTGCATCGTGGTTCAAACATTTGGTATAACACATTCACACACTTCATAGCATGCTCATGCATTGATCTTGTATTGACAAATATTGTGAAATTGCATGCTTTGTGACTATCTCTTTGATATAGCATGTTTGTGTGAATATGTGTTTATTTGTTTTCGTATTTTGTGTTTAGGACTTGAACATGTTCTTATTTAATGCCTTATCGAGTTCTGGTCGTTTCGGTTACTCACTCATAAGGTTTCGAGTCCAAACAAGTTGACTATGCTACTTTTCGTTCTCATTTGTTGTGTTGATTTCATCATCAGATTCCGAGATGATTTCTCAACCATTTTTCAAAGTTGAGTAGTCATAGTCGTGCGTGAGGGAGTCACGGTTCGTAATCCGAAAACGGATTCAAAATCGGAGGTCGGATGCTCAAGATATGGGGCAACGAACCGAGGGAGCGCGCGAGAGGTGGGCAAACCACGTGTGGCCACTTGGCCAGCCCGTGTGGGAGGCCGTGGGCCCCACGGGCAAGGGAGCCTTCTGCTCCCCTGGGCCCCACGCGCCCCCCACGGGGTGCTGATGTGGCACCACGTGATTTGCTAGGAAATCTTCTCCTTTTCCCTCCTTTTAATCAAACCTCCTTCCCTCCATCACTTATGCAATTTTTTGAAGAACACCTCAATCCCGCATCAGTTTTTCAACATTTTTTGTTTACTTGTTTTGATCATATCTCTCTCATACGAACTCGAAATCATTCGATTCAAAAACCAAAATTGTTGGTCTCGAAGAGAGCTACAAATCCCAAGCATTTCCAGAGGCAGTTGACTTCGGCAGTTTTCTCAGCAGGTCAATTTCCAGTCCGTGGTCAGTACTTGATTTTCAACTTCTTCTTTTTCAATTTCATTTTTGATCAACTATTGATTCTTTCCATTTGATTGATGAAATTTGTTAAGAAGTATGTTAGATCACATGCTAGGGTTATTTGATCATTTGTTAATTGAGTTTTAGCTTTGTAATTAGTCTTGAACATTTATGTGCTAAACTTGAACTATCATGAAATTGATTCTAGAAAATGTATGAGTGATGTGCTTCATGTTATTTTCTATGTTTTATTTCATGATCTAAGAACTAGGTTTTTAGTTTGCTAAATTGAATATTGATACCTTTGTTCTTATTGTTTTGCATGTTTTGATTTCTAGATAACTTTTGTGATTGAGTGTTGAAATCATATTCTAGACTATCATTGAACATGTACATTTTGCTTGATTGATCATCTAGCTTAATTTGTTTGTGCTTGCATCATTTGCATCACTTTAGATCATAGCCTTGCATTAGGTTGAAGTCTCTAGAAAAGTGAGTGAAGCTTTGTGGATAGAGCAAGGGAGCCTTGATTAGAGTCGGGAGGACTCGGATAATCAAGCAAGGAAGTCTTGTCTAGGGTCGGGAGGATCCGGATAGGCAAGCAAGAAATCTTCCTAGAGACGTGAGCGTCTTGGATAGGAAGTTGCTTCCTAGAGGTGTAGGACACATCTCGGATAGGGAGTAGGCTAGGTGGTTCACTAGCCCCGAGGGTAGACTAGGAGTTGATAGCTTGAGCGGATATCATGAGTTGGTAGCTTGAGTGTGTAAGTCCTTTTCATCATAGTGAATTGCTTCGCCGGTGGTTGTGGTATCAACCCGTGGATGTTTCCTCATTGAGGTTTTACCACGTTAAAATCATTGTGTTCAATTTTGCTTTACTTTCCTTTATCTTCCATATATTACATTGATTGCACTTCTTGTAATTTGATTAACTCTTGTCTTAGTTAATCCAATTCATTTGCTAAATCTATTCAAGTGTGCATTTGTCTTGTAATTTTCCGCATTAATTTTTGATTGGAAGAATTTGGAGCCTATACCTATTCACCCCCCCTCTAGGTATATTTCACTACTACATTGAGGGAAATTTCACTGATATTCTTCACGAGGATACACCATCTCCAATAAGATTGTCTAGGGTATGAATGAGAATCATTTACTTATTCCATCTTTATTTAAGAGTGCAATTTTAGTTCTTTAGTGGAATAAACTAAAATTAATAGATTGAACCTAAGTGAATCATTTGTTGATTGTGATTGGGTTATGTCTATTGGAGCTTAAATTTAGATAGGCCCGCCAAGATCCCCAATCCACACGGGCTTGCATGAATCACTTGATATATTCTACCGGACTAATTTATGGGTCCATCTAGAATTGTATTAAGGCATGTGGACTTGTTTCTTTTAGTAAGAATGGGCCTAATTCACATGTGGGCCTTTTGTTAAGGTCCAATGGATTTAATAAAATAGAAAAACAATATATAGATATATTAATATATATGGCACATGGCCGAGATATATATATAATATTATATTGTTTTATTTTTATTAATTGATTAAATGGAAATTAATTAATTGATTGATTAATTATTTAATTAAAAATCAAAATCTTTTTCTGACTAGGAAATATGTTTCTTAGTAGTATACTATTGTGGTAGTATAATAAATATTAAAGACTTTATTTGATAAGTAGATAAATAAAGAGAATTTATTTATCTAGTCAAATTAGGAAGTCTTTGATATAGTCACAAATACACTAAAGAGTTGGATTAGGGTTTGGAATTCTAAGGAAATCTACCTAGGGTTAGGATTTAGGTCAAAAGACACAAATCCTACATGGTAAAGGATTTCGACCTTTATAGATAGATATATATTTATATGTGTCATGCAGAATCGTATATATATATATATTGACTTATATATATTTATATGTGGCATGTAGAATCATACATATATATTGACTTATTGATATTTATATGTGGCATGCAGTATTGGATATATATAAATATATATATTGACTTATATACATTATAGGTGGCATGCAAATATATGTATGATATACAGGTAAGTTATTTAAGTGCAGAATTTGGTTAATAAATATATATATAAGGAAAGTGCAGAATTCGGCGCACTTATATATGATAAGGAAAGAAGAATTTGGTGCACTTTAGGATTTATATATATATTAATAGGAAATTGAATTCGGGCACTACATATAGATATGAGGCAAGAGAGTTCGAAAACTACACATTATTTTATGTGAATAGAATTTGGAAAACCCTAGGTCTTTGGCTTGAGAATATTTTTCTTTTGCTTGAGAAAAATAAAATCCAACTCTAGAGATTAGTGTGATAATTCGGCCAAAAGAGAAAAAGAGAAGAGATCGTTTTACTTCGATAGTGCACTAGTAGCTTATACATCAATAGGCTTTGTGCACAACTTCGAATAAGGTTCACGCGAGTTTCGATCATTAGATTGAGAATTCAAAAGTGACCGGAACGTTCTTTGTTATCTTTTGGAGGTTTAGTGACTAACGAAAAAGAAAAAATTTTGTTAATCCATCCTCAGGTACACAATTCAAAGAGAAGGGAGACCACGCTCCTAGGTGATTCACGTTCGTGATTGGATTGGAGGATCTTGCGGATTACCATCGACGCAATGTCAATCGGATCACGCGACAAAGGTATGATATCTTTAGTATTATATGTTAATTAATTAAAGGGTTAAGGTTCAAATTATGGAAAAATTTTAAACTATACTAAACTCTTTTTTAGTCTCGCTTCCGCTGCGTGTACTACGGTATTTTTCCCTACAATTGGTATCAGAGCCTTGGTTGAACCCTTTTAATTAATTAACGTATATATACGTGGATCTATTTCTTTTTATTGTGATTATGCATGTTTAGAAAGAGATGGCACTCTAGGTATTCGCATATATAATTACATGTGGATGTATGGTTTTATATATGTTTATTATGTGGATTGTTGTTGCTCGATTTTGGTCCTAGATTTTCAATGTAATTTTTGTTTCAGAATTGTAACAAGAAGGGTGGTCTATCATCGCCATAATTCCTTCTTGGTAGTTGCTAGGTTTTATTTTAATTTTAATTTTAAGTGCAGTATTTTATATATTATAATTTACTGCAGTTTTTATTTAATTTTAAGTGCAGTTTTTTTTTTTTTTTTTGTAAAAAGTACTGCAGTGAATAAAAAAAAAAAAAATACTGCAGTATTTTATTAGTTTAAATACTGCTGTAATATGTTCAAGCATTGAAGATTCGAAGACTTGAAGAAAAAGGAAGCAACCGGAACCGAGAACGAGCACCGTGCGCACCCTAGGAGTGGATTGGGCTGTGCATGGCAAGCCCATTACATGGTGGGCTGCGCACGGCAGCCCTATGTGGTCTCATGGGCTGCGCACGACAGCCCCTTTGTGGGGTTATGGGCTGTGCACGCCCATGGGAGGAAGCCGAGGGATGAGCGTATGGTTGATGGTCACTTGAAGATCTTGTATTCCTGACAAATTGTAATTTACTTGCTTTTCTAGGATGGACCAAAATTGTTGCTATTTATTTTTTGCATAAATATTACAATATTTGTTATTGTATGATAACATGTCATATAGAATAGGAGTGCCACTCATATATCTCTTTTGGTATGAACATGCATTGAATGATTTAGGTATCTAAATTGGCATCTAGATAACTTGGTAAATCATTCTATGGGATTTAATCACACGCCTTAAATAATTGAGTGGGAGAAGGGGTTTTGCAACACCTATGGCCTCCAAGGTTAGTTGAGCTTTATTATTTATTGGTAATCCCCCCAAGGGGCGTCCATGAATAGAATTTAGCAACATACTTCCTTACAAGGATAGACTAGACAATTGACTCAAACGAGATCTACTCCCCAAGGAGGGATTTTCGTGAGAGAAATATTGAGGGTTGATATCTTGGTAACACACTCAATGTAATCTTATTGATATCCTCCCAAGAGTTCTTGTCAATAAAATTGCAAGGCTAAAATTGAAAACGCTGGTTGTTATGTTAACAATTAGGTGGGACCTAGTCTAACTAGTAAATGGTGCAAACTCCCAAAGGAGGCGTAACATTTATGGGTGTTGGATCACCGTTGAATTTTTATGATTGAGTTATTTATTTAAATCAAGATAAATATTCGAAAGTGCTTTATCATGATTATTTACTCATATATTTTTTTTGTTTTATTAAGAAATCATGATCCCATCCCTAATGATCATCCTAAAAGATAAATATTTTAACTAGTGATAATTATGTCACATGGAAAAGGAAAATTGGGTTGTTGCTGCAAGCTGAAAAACATAAGTTTATTCTGACTACTCCTATAAACCACCTGCTCCCACTAATGAATCTAATGTGATGCAAAGAGACGAGTATGAGCAGTGGAAGACCTCGAATGAGATGGCCAAATGGCTACCATCTCCGACGTGTTGTAACAATAGCATGAAGGAATGGGGTCTACTGCTGATATGATGATGTCTCTAGAAGCGATTCATATGGTTGGTAAAGTTGCTACTGTTAAGACTCGTTAGAAGGTCAAGGAATAACAGAAGAAAAAGCAACTTGGGCCTACCAAGAAGGAGACTAAGAAAGTAACCAAGATCAAAAGGAAGTGCTTCTTTTGTGGTGAAAAGAGACATTGGAAAAGTAATTGCCCAAAGTCTCAGAATAAGAAGGAACAAGGTAATGTGAATTATCTTGAAACATGTTTACTGGCAGATTCTACAGATTCTTGGATCGTAGACTCAGTAGCCAATAATCTTGTTTGTTATTCCTTATGGGGGTTTCAAGAAAGGAGAAGGCTGAGTAAGAATGAAATCAACTTGCGTTTAGGCAACGGAGTGTTGGTGTCTGCTAGTGTAGTGGGAGATATTAGAGTTAATCTAGATTCTAGTAGGCATTTAGATTTGATAGACATTTGTTATGTACCTCAATTCAGGAGAAATTTAATTTCAGTTTCTTGTTTAAATAAATTTGAATATTCGGTTACTTTTAGTAAATTTTTTTTTTATTATTAGTAAAGATGACAAATTTGTTTGCAAAGGTACATTGGAAAATGGTCTATTCTATTTACATAGAAATATCTCTCACTTGTTAGACACAGAATTAACGCAACCTAACCATAAAAGAGTAAAATTATCATAAGATGAAACCTACCTATGCCATTTGCGCCTAGGTCATATTAACCTTAATAGGATTAAAAGATTGGTTAGTGATGGACCTTTAAGTGACTTAAGGGTTGATGATCTACCAACTTGTGAATCCTGTTTGGAAGGTAAAATGACCAAAAGGTCGTTCAGGACCAAAGGCACAAGAGCCACTGAATGTTTAGGATTAATGCACACTGATGTATGTGGTCCTATGAGCATTCAAGCTAGAGGTGGATATGAGTATTTCATCACTTTCATAGATGATTACTCGAGATTTGGCTATGTATATCTCATGAGACATAAGTCTGATGCTTTTGACATGTTCAAAGCATTTAAAGCTGAAGTGGAAAATCAGCTAGAGAAACACATAAAAATCTTGAGATCTGATCGTGGTGGAGAATATCTATCTGGTGAGTTTCAGCAATATCTTATTGATAATGGAATTATATCTCAGTTTTCTGCACCAGGTACACCTCAACAAAATGGGGTGGTAGAAAGGAGAAATAGAACTCTTTTAGACATGGTTAGGTCTATGTTGAGTTATTCAACGCTTCCTATTTCTTTTTGGGGATATGCTTTACAAACTGCGATATACATTCTAAACGATGTACCATCTAAGTCGGTTTCTCAAACAAACGCATGAGTTCTTAAGGATATTTGGTTGTCATGCGCATGTGTTAAAAGGAAAGACATAAAAGAAGGAGTCCCGTTCGGAAACATGCATATTTGTAGGGTATCCAAAAGAAACTAAAGGATATTATTTCTATAGTCCTTCAGATCTTAAAGTATTTGTTTCGACAAATGCTAAATTTCTGGAAAAGGACTATATGAATGATTTTGTACCTAGAAGTAGAATTGTCCTGAATAAGATGTCAAGAGATACAATTCCACAAGAGGTTACACAACCTAGCCCAATTGTAATTTCCGCACCATCACAAAATCAACAACCTACCATACCTCGTCGTAGTGGGAGGGTTAGAAATCAACCCGAGAGATACATCGGTCTGGGAGAATCAGTGGAGAATCTCCCGTACGACGATGATCCCTACACGTATAGGTAAGCAATGGAGGATGTTGATTGTCGCCATTGGCAAAAGGCAATGAAAGTTGCAAAAATCCAAATATGGATTAAAGTAAGCATCCTGATCCTGGAACATAAGGTTCGATCAAGTTGTGACGAACCTTGTGTATGCAAAAGGATTAATGGCGACAGGTTGGTTTTCCTAAATTCTTTATGTTGATGATATACTACTCATCGGAAACGATGTAGGTGTATTGACATCAGTAAAAGAATGGTTAGCAAAACAATTTGATATGAAGGACTTAGGAGAAGCAAGTTATATTCTTGGTATCCAAGTAATAAGGGATAGAAAGAATAGAACGATTGCACTATCCCAAGCTTCATACATAGATAAAATCTTGTCTAGATTTTCCATGCAAGATTCCAAGAAAGGTATGTTACTTTTCAGAAATGGAATCAAACTTTCTGAGGAACAAGTTCCTAAGAATGAGCATGAAGAGCAATTCATGAGTAGGATTCCAAATGCCTCGGCAGTTGGAAGTCTCATGTATGCAATGCTCTGCACTAGACCAGATATTTGTTTTGCTGTGGGCATAGTTAGCAGGTTTCTATCGAAACCTGGTCCTGATCACTGGACGGCAGTCAAGCATATTTTCAAGTATCTCAGGAGAACGAGAGATAATATGCTTGTATACTTAGGAGGGGATTTGATTCCCGTTGGGTATACAGATTCTGATTTCCAGTCGAATTCTGACTACCAGAAAATCCACATCAGGATCTGTGTTTACTGTTGGAAGAGGAACAGTCATATGGAGGAGTATTAAGCAATCTTGTATTGCTGATTCCACCATAGAAGCTAAGTATATTGCTGCATACGAAGCTGCCAAAGAGGCTGTTTAGCTCTGCCAATTCCTGATTGACTTGGAAGTGGTTCCCAGTGCGAATAAGCAGATCACTATCTACTGTGATAACAGTGGAGCAGTGGCTAATTCGAGAGAACCAAGAAGTCATAAGAAAGGAAAACACATTGAAAGGAAGTATCATCTTCTTAGGGAGATTGTGCATAGGGGTGACGTGACGATTATCAAAATTACGTCAGCAGAAAATCTAGCGGATCCCTTCACAAAGGCTCTACCACAGAAGAGTTTTAATAGGCACCTAGAGAACATGGGAATGAGAGATATGACACATTTGCTATAGCGCAAGTGGGAGATTGTTAGGATTATACTCAATAGCAAGAGTGTAATATTGTAATTGACAATCTTATCATATCTATAAAGTGATTTCTGTTTATTTAACAAAATCTTATAGCATTTATAATTATAATTGTCAAAAGTAAATAATCATAAGGTCAAAAGATTATGAGAAAGAAGAATTGTTCGTACATCTGGATATGTATGAGGTAGACATAATTCTTTAGTTAGTCTTGAATAATGTTCACAACTTAAGTTAAAGGTTGGGCACCGTTATCTTGTTAAAGTTGTAGAATTCTTTTACTAGCATTTGAGTGGGATCAAATGTGTTATGATGAGTCTAAAATCATCGGAGGGTCTTCGAGTAAAAGAATCTAGTGCACTGGGTGCATTGAACTGGATCACAATGAAATACTTTATCTAGAACCGTCAATAGATAATAGTCTTTTCATTATTAGGACAATCGGAGAGTCTATCTTAATCCTGAGATAAATGATGGACTTATGGTTGCAAGTGGTATCATTTGAGTTATCAATGAGTATGATTATATAGCATAGTCTATCCTCGATAGTTTGGTGATATTCATTTGTTAATCGATAGAGGACTTCATTTATAGATATGGACATCGTGGCTCCATTTATTAAATGTGAGTAGAATATCATCATATGGATGTTTTGAGGTTTTGGATATTAAATCTTAACGTTAAGTTTTCAATAGAGTCTATTGAAACATGGCTTCTGGATAAGTCAAAATATCCAAGTTCAAAATGTGGTCATATGAGTAAATATGGTAACTTGGAGAGCTATAGGCGGTCTATGAGCTCTTGGCGATTACTGATATTCTTCACGAGGATACACCATCTCCAATAAGATTGTCTAGGGTATGAATGAGAATCATTTACTTATTCCATCTTTATTTAAGAGTACAATTTTAGTTCTTTAGTGGAATGAACTAAAATTAATAGATTGAACCTAAGTGAATCATTTGTTGATTGTGATTGGGTTATGTCTATTGGAGCTTAAATTTATATAGGCCGGCCAAGATCCCCAATCCACATGGACTTGCATGAATCACTTGATATATTCTACCGGACTAATTTATGGGTCCATCTAGAATTGTATTAAGGCATGTGGACTTGTTTCTTTTGGTAAGAATGGGCCTAATTCACATGTGGGCCTTTTGTTAAGGTCCAATGGATTTAATAAAATAGAAAAACAATATATAGATATATTAATATATATGGCACATGGCCGAGATATATATATAATATAATATTGTTTTATTTTTATTAATTGATTAAATGGAAATTTATTAATTGATTGATTAATTATTTAATTAAAAATCAAAATCTTTTTCTGACTAGGAAATATGTTTCTTAGTATTATACTATTGTGGTAGTATAATAAATATTAAAGACTTTATTTGATAAGTAGATAAATAAAGAGAATTTATTTATCTAGTCAAATTAGGAAGTCTTTGATATAGTCACAAATACACTAAAGAGTTGGATTAGGGTTTGGAATTCTAAGGAAATCTACCTAGGGTTAGGATTTAAGTCAAAAGACACAAATCCTACATGGTAAAGGATTTCGACCTCTATAGATAGATATATATTTATATGTGGCATGCAGAATCGTATATATATATATATATATATTGACTTATATATATTTATATGTGGCATGCAGAATCATACATATATATTGACTTATTGATATTTATATGTGGCATGCAGTATTGGATATATATAAATATATATATTGACTTATATACATTATAGGTGGCATGCAAATATGTGTATGATATACAGGTAAGTTATTTAAGTGCAGAATTTGGTTAATAAATATATATATAAGGAAAGTGCAGAATTCGGTGCACTTATATATGATAAGGAAAGAAGAATTCGGTGCACTTTAGGATTTATATATATATTAATAGGAAATTGAATTCGGGCACTACATATAGATATGAGGCAAGAGAGTTCGAAAACTACACATTATTTTATGTGAATAGAATTCGAAAAACCCTAGGTCTTTGGCTTGAGAATATTTTTCTTTTGCTTGAGAAAAATAAAATCCAACTCTAGAGATTAGTGTGATAATTCGGCCAAAAGAGAAAAAGAGAAGAGATCGTTTTACTTCGATAGTGCACTAGTAGCTTATACATCAATAGGCTTTGTGCACAACTTCGAATAAGGTTCACGCGAGTTTCGATCATTAGATTGAGAATTCAAAAGTGACCGAAACGTTCTTTGTTATCTTTTGGAGGTTTAGTGACTAACGAAAAAGAAAAAGTTTTGTTAATCCATCCTCAGGTACACAATTCAAAGAGAAGGGACACCACGCTCCTAGGTGATTCACGATCGTGATTGGATTGGAAGATCTTGCGGATTACCATCGACGCAATGTCAATCGGATCACGCGACAAAGGTATGATATCTTTAGTATTATATGTTAATTAATTAAAGGGTTAATGTTCAAATTATGGAAAAATTTTAAACTATACTAAACTCTTTTTTAGTCTCACTTCCGCTGTGTGTACTACGGTATTTTTCCCTACATCAACAATCATACAAATAACAATACACATCATGAATAAGATCAATGTGAACACTTATCACCAAAAGATCTTAAACTAGCAAATGTCTAAGAGGACCATATAAACACTATACTAGTTCTCAATTATGACATGCTTCATGAATGTGATACAAACAATGAGTTGATAGATGAAAAACCAAGTAAGCAAGCAATATGATATAGAGATACCTTCGCAAGCTATTTTCATCAAATACAATGCCTTCACCCTTTTTATGAGTCCTCTTGGCTTGTAAGTTCTCATGACTACAAGTTATAGGTGTGTCGATTCCAAGAGACTAAAGACAATGTAATCCAACTCAAACAACAACAAAATGACTTTCTCTAAAAGCCTTAACATTAATGTCACCATATAGATTCCAAAAAAAAAATTCTCAAAAGTTAATCAACAAATTTTACAATCAAAACAATCAATGTGAGATAGCTGAGTTCATGTCAAGTTGTAAAGATACAAAGCAAACAAGCTAAGCTTCTTAACAACAACACTAGTCTTAAAGCTAACTCACATGTGCAACTTACACTAATGGTAAGAGCACTCACCCTTGACAAATTTAGTCTTGGGTGAACTTATACAAATATTATCAAGATTCTCTTTGACCACAATGTTGAACCTAGAGTAAAGTTCTTCCACAACTTGATTCACAATAATATCATTAATACTCTTTTTCTCAACATTGTTAGCAACACATGCATTGTCAAATTTTGAAGGATATGCATTCTTCACCTTCCGGACATTCTTAACATGCTTTGAGAGGTTATCATGCTTTCCATATTCAAAAGCTTTAGCATGCATAAAATGAGGTCCAATCTCTCTATTCCTAGATGCATTTTCTATGTTGCAATATTCAATGAATTTATAGCACTTGGGCTTGATATGGTCTAAGGTATTGCAAAAATGACATATGGGAACAAAAGGAGAGATTTTACCTTCCGGAGTTGGAGAAGCACAAATGGGAGTTTCAATGGGTACCTTGTTCTTCAATTTGATCTTGGTCTTGGAACGTCTCTTCTTAGGAGCTATCTTGTCAACAATGACATGATCCTCGCTTTGTAGGAAGTGATGCTTCTATGAGCTTCTCCTCAACTACAAAGTCGCTTGAGCCTCCTAAAGATAAACTAGAGATGATCCTCTCCTTTTCAAGAACAATTCCCTCAACTTTTCTAAGCTTCTTGGCAAGAGCATTCTTTCCACCTAAGAGCCTCCGAGTTGTTGAAACAAACTCATCCACTTGCAAATTGACCAAAACATCTTTCTCATCAACCTCTATTGAGGCTATCTCCAATTTCTCTTTAAGACTTTTTGCCTTAGCCAAAAGATCAACATAGGTTGAATTTCCACTTAAGCACACTTGATGATTTGTATCAACCTCTTTGTCCAATGAATCTTGACTAACATCCTCTAGAATAGAGTGAGAGGCCATGAAAGCAACAAAGTTGCTCACCAACTCTTCTTCAATAGAAGACTCACCACTTAAGCTCTCCTCATCACTAGAGTTATCATCACTCCATGTGGATTTCTTCATTATGTTGCTTGAGTAAGTGATCAAGTCTAAATTGATCATCCTTTAGAACACAAGAACATCTTCTTCTTTGCTTTTGTAACTAACACTCTTTCAAGCTTATCAACAAATTTGTTAGTAGACAAATGCAAAAAAAATAAGAAGAACCTTTTCCACAACAAATAAAGGAGGACAACTATGACACAAAAACCTAAGCAATTTACACGTAAGTATAAACCGGATCTCATCGAGTGCCGTCCGACGACCCACTCTGATACCAATTGAAAGTATACAAACGTAGTTAAATTGCTTAAGGCATACCTAGAGGGGGGTGGGGGGGTGAATAAGTTTTTACACCTTTTTCCAATCCCTTAAACAAACTCTTATTTGTCCCTTAAGGTAGCCTTACACACAACAAAATAAACTAAGAAAGACATACATAGACAATATGAGAATATAATCATGTGCGCAAGGTCTAAGTATATCACCTAGTTGTGTGAGGTATAAAAACAAATAAACACAACAACAAATAAAGCTTGTATTTCAATAGATGTTCAATGAGTTACAAGAGTGATCAAATATCACTATACAAAAATTACAATATACAAAAGAATCAAATATACAAAAATGATCAAAAGAATGAATTCACAAATCACACTTTACAAATACTTGCTTCACTATACATCACAAGTGAGTAATATGAAACATGATTATAACATACACAAATAACATATAAAAGATAGAGATAGGAAGAATTAACACGAGATTTTTTAACGTGGTAAAACCTCCAAGGAGGAAACATCCACGGGTTGAAATACAACCATTAGGGTACTATATATATTGGATGATAAAAATAGAGAATCCACAAAGTGATCAATCTTTAGCTGGATCAAATCAAATCTCAAGGTCATTTATCACAAAATTGATTCAATCAAGTCACAAACAACCTAAGATGCCATTCTAATCACAATACAACTCACAAACATGTGAAAAACCTAGAATCATAGAAACTAGTCCACATTTATCTCTAAATAGACTTTTGATTAGAATGATTATGAAGCTATCTTTCACAATAGCTTTCACCAAACATAAACATACATATAGAAGAAGAAACCCCAAGCAAATTGAAGGTTAAAAAGAAAGAAACCCTATAGATAAGACCAATACCTTGGATTCACGAGCTGGTTCAGATTTCTATGTGGAACCACCAGAAAACTCGATCAAACAGCCACCAAACCACTTGGAAAAGGTAGAGGACTCGATTATGAATGTTCTCCAACTTAAATCACTCAAATCCGACTTCGTATGAAGACGTTATGGTGTTTGGAAGATGAGAAAATTTGGGAGAAAATTCTAACGGGAATGTTTCAATTTCTCTTCTTGAAATGAAATGGAGGGAATTGAGGGAAATAAAAAGGAGGAGAGAGAAGGCAAGTTTTGGCCAACCACAAGGGGACACGTCAGCCCAGCCCAGCCCAGCCCTATGGGGGGCACGTGGGCCACACAGGGGCAGAGAGCCCCTCTGGCCGTGGGGCCCACGGCTTGGGCCACACGTGGCCTTTTGGCCACTTATGCCCTTGCACGCTCCCTCACGTTCTTCAGCCGTATCTTGGGCATCCGAACTCTGATTTCTAATCCGTTTTCGGATTATGAACCGTGACTTCCTCACGTACGATGACGACTACACAATGTTGGGGATAATGCCCTAAGAACACATGTTGTTGATCTTCATGCTGAATTAATAATTAGATTGACATTCTATTATCTATTTGTGTGCATTTGATGTTATTAATATTGTATTAATAACATAAAATTCCATGATTATTAAATGTAATATTAAACATAGTATATAAGTCGTTATATACATGAGGATTATGTTTAATATAATAATCTTAATTGTCTGTAATTGATAATTAAAGTTGGGATCTTTAATTAATTAAAATTACTAGTACGGTTCATTCCCATTAAGAATGGAACAGTTTTATCCGAACTGTTGATGTGGTGACATTAGAATGAAGGTACTTTTTATAATAAGATTATACAAGACATGGACACAATAAATTGGAATCTTTAATAATCTCCGTCTTGAAATAAAGTATTCCCTTTTATCAATCAGATGGTCATATATGGAACGATCTTAATCCTGAGTATTTAACAGACTCCTACTTATAGAGTTGTGTCTTTTGACTTACTCGGTATGGTTTGCTCTAATTGCCAAACCTAAAAACCTTGTATCTTGGAGACATGATGATATACTTAGCTGGGAATGATAATATACAAGATGGAATCCATTCCTTCTTAATTGAAGTAGACAAACAGTTCTCTTGAGTAAATGATTCGGGTCTTGAACAATAGAGCGCTCAATTTATGATAAGATCATAAATAATTATTCATTAGAGAATCACGGGCACTCAAGGATAAAGACGTAATTGAGAAGTCAACGGATTTGAACCTAGCTCATATTACGAACTGTTTATGGAGGATTGATCTATATGTAATGATTATATCAATGGACTGTTCGATTCCTATTCGAGTAATTAATTCTATAATGACAAGAGTGCAGTTCCAGTTTTTTAGTGGAATAAATATGGAATTAATAAATCTAATATTTGATTAAAGAGTTTAATTAAATATTAAAGATTTATTGGAGCTTGAAATTGTAGGTCCATGTGTCCCCATACCATCTCTATAACACTGTATTGAACATTAAGGTATACTGAGGCTTAGTGATTAATTTGGAATTAATCATCTATACATAAAGATGTTTATGTATTGTTTTATTTATTAAATAATGTTTGATTATTTAATTATATATATTAAATAATATTTTGATTATTTAATCATATATATAATATAATAAGTTGATTATTTTATTATATATATTATAATTTGATTATTTAAACAAGTAAATATATATATATATATATATATATATATTGCATTTTTTTGGGTGGTAAATCGTGGCTTCATTATTGTTGTCCATAGTCAACAAAAGAATGGGGGTGGGTTTCTATTATTGTGGTTAATAGTCAAAAAAGGATGGGGTGGGTTTCATTATTGATTTCAATAGTCAAGAATGCGGTAAACGGCTAAGTCTTCTTGCTTTTCTACTCATTCATTTTGTTTTGTTGATTTTTTCTTCATTACATTAATAACTAGGTTGAAAACATGTTCCTATTCTATGCTTCCTTTTTACCACACACCCTTGTTTTCATTATTGAAACAAAAAACTTCACCTCTATATATATATATATATATATAGCTCTCTCTCTCTCTCTCGTGGAGGGGCAAGCACACAAAAAAAGGAGTTTTTGTTTTGATTAAATATTTCATGTTTTGAGCTTGATAAAAACAAGACAAGAAGAGTTCTTGCTTTGAGAAACATAAGCTCTTAACAAGAGAGTGATATACAAAGAGAAAAATTATTTTTGAGATCTAAGCCTCTAGAGAATATTGTGAGAGAGTCTCTCAATATTTTTCTTGTTGTCTCATGTGATGAGTACACAATAAGAACAGAAATTCGAGAGTCGAATTTTTCTATTCAATACCGAGACGCCCACTCGTCGGTTCTTTGGTGTTGGAGATTCGGTGTGGAAGAACTTGGTTCGAGGGAATCACGAAGATTCTATAGTGGAGGAATTCGGTTCGAGTGGATCACGGAAAGTCTACAAGGGTAACTATTTCCTTCCTTATTATTTATAGAATCACAACGATCCGACTAAACCGGTTTTGTTTTTACAAAAAATTTTGAAAACCGGGCCCATCGCCCTTCCGCTGCGCGGATACCGATTCTGGTTCCCGGAACCAACACACAACTTTGAAAAATGGTTGAGAAATCATCTCAGAAAACGACGATGAAGTCAACTCAACGAATGAGAACGAAAAGTAGCGTAGCTACATCATTTGGACTCGAAACTAAATGAATGAGTAACCGAAACGATCGGAACTCAATAAGGAATCATAATAGAGCATATTCAAGTCCAAATACAAAAATATGGAAACATACAAACACAAAGACACACACATATGCTATTTCCTTGACATAGTCTTAGAACATGCAATAAACAAAGTTTGTCAAGATAGTATAAATGCATGAGCATATATTATCAAGTATGCGAATGTGTTATATCAATGATGTTTAACCATGAAGGAACACACAAGAATTCCATGTGTGTGTGTGTGTGCCTAGTCTTGTAAGAGATATGAGGTCTTATATTACCTTTGATGATCAATGAAGCACATATCTCTTTAATGCCGGCTTCTTGCATGAATTGTGGTCGAGACATTTTTCGTCTTCTTAAATCTTCAATATATGAACCGCTAAACATTACAAGAGAAACACGTTTTGATATGGAATTTATGCCAACACAAACTATAAACCTAACATGTTGAATTGAGTTAAATTGAATGGATGCATGTTGTTGATTGACGAATTAGTAACATGTAATTTTTATTAATAACATTTGATTAGCTATATTGGAGAAGACATAGTTAGTAATTGCATGTTCATTGTTTATTGACTAAGTCTTATGTTCTAGGTTGTAATCCTTCTATTATTGTCATTCTAAAATCATTAGTTGATAATATTTAGAGTGGTAGTTGTTGAATTACCTATGCCATAGAATTAGTGTGCTTAATTGTGATCAATTGATAATATCCCTCTTCATTTATCTTTGCTCTTGCATAACCTTGCAAGAATTAGTTAGTTTAGTTAGTTGTAGTTAATTAGTGTAATTTAATTGTAGTGACTTAGTGTTAATTTACTTGCTTATTTAGTTGCTAATATAATTAGTTTAGATTAATTATTTGTCTTGTGTTTACACCTTTTTAGTTGTAGTTGTAGTATAGAGATTATGTATCCTTGACCATAGGATTTGTTGTAGTTTAATTAAAGCCATCTTAGCATAATCATAGCCATTTTAGTTTAGCTCCCATGCAACTATCTCCTTTTACTTTCATGCAATTGTAATTAGTGTAAATAGCTTGTCTATAACATAAGATGTAGAACCGACTTAAGTGTACCGTACCTCCTTGTGGAACGAACCGTATGTAAGGTTCATGATTTGTATTGGCTTGATTCCATTGTAAAATGCTCTATATTTTTAATAGTTGTTGCTTAGGATATTTTTGGAAGAAAAGAAGCTTCAAAGTTGAAGAGCAATGTCTAGTGCAAATATCGTCTTCAAGAGGTGAAAGCATCAAAGGTATACTTAGACTTCTATCCTCTTGCAAGGCGTTAGGGCACACACACACAATTCATACATGTGTGTCCCTACATCGTAGTGCAAACATTTGGTATAACACATTCACACACATTTGAGTATGCACATGCATTGGTCTCTTATAGACAAACATTGTAGAATTGCATGTTTTATGACTATTTATTTGATATGGCATACTTGTGTGAATTTGTGTTTATTTGTTTGTGTGTTTTGTATTTTAGACTTGAACATATTCTTATATGATTCCTTATTGAGTCCTGGTCGTTTCGATTACTCATTCATAAGGTTTCGAGTTCAAATGATGTAGCTACGCTACTTTGCATTCTCATTTGTTGAGTTGACTTCATCGTCATTTTCCGAAAAGATTTCTCAACCATTTTTCAAATTTTTATAGTCATAGTCATGTGTGAGGGAGTCACGGTTTGTAATCCAAAAATGGATTCAAAATCGGAGTTCGGATGCCCAAGATATGGCTGAAGAACGTGAGGGAGCGCGCGAGAGGTTAGCATGGCCAAAGGCCATGCATAGGCCACCTCGTGTGGAGCCTGTGGGACCCACGGCCAGAACACACCTCTGGTCCCGTGTGGCCCACGTGCCCCCCATGGGGATTGGTGATGTGGCCACCTCCGATTGGGTCGTTTTTGGTTCCCTCCTTGAATCATTTAAATATGATTTTCTTTCCCTCTAAACACAACTTGAAGAAAATTTTCCAAGAAAAATTCTGCAGAAATTTTCAAATTTTAGTTTTCTTATTTCGATCATAACTGTCTCATACGAACTCGAAATTGATTGATCCAAAAACCAAAATTGTTGGTCTTGATGAGAGCTACAAATCCCAAGTATTTCCAGAGGCATTTGACTTTGTCACTTTTCCCAGTAGACTGATTTCAGTACGTGGTTCAACTTTGTATGTTCAACTTCTTCTTTTTCATTTCATCTTTGATCATCTCTTTTAATCTTACTATTTGATTGATGAAATATATTGAGAAGGATGTTAGATCATATGCTAGGGTTTTATGATTGATTGCATGTTGAGTTTTAGCATTGTGATTCACATTTGAACTTAGTTTGCTAAACTTGATTTTCCTTGAAATTGATTCTAGAAATGCTATATGTGATGTGCCTCATGACATGTTCTAGGTTTAATTTCATGATCTAAGAACAAGGTTTATGGTGTGATATATTGAATATTCTTGACTTGTTCTTATTGATTTTACATGCATTGATTTCTAGGTACTTTTTGTGATTGTGTGTTGAAAGCATATCCTAGTTTATCTCTAAGCATGTTCATAGAGTTTGATTGATCATCTTACTTTATTTGATTGTGATTTGCATCATTTGCATCACTTAGATCATTGCCTTGTATAAGGTTGAAGTCTGTAGCAAAGTGAGTGAAGTTTTATGGATAGAGCATAGAAGTCTTGATTAGAGTCGGGAGGACTCGGATAGTCAAGCAAGGAGACTTGTCTAGGGTCGGGAAGATCCGGATAGACAAGCAAGAAATCTTCCTAGAGACGTGAGCGTCTTGGATAGGAAGTTGCTTTATAGAGGTGTAGGACACATCTCGGATAGGAAGTAGGCTTGGTAGGTCACTAGCCCGAGGGTAGATTAGGAGGTGATAGCTTGAGTGTGTAAGTCATTTTCATATAGTGGATTGCTTTGCTGGTGGTTGTGGTATCAACCCGTGGATGTTTCCTCTTTGAGGTTTTACCACGTAAAAATCCTTGTGTCAATTTTTGCTTTATTTTCTTTATCTTCCATATCTTACATTGAATTGCATATCTTGTATATTGATTTACTCTTGCTTTAGTTAAATCAATTTACGTGTTGAATCTCTTCAAGTGTGCATTTTCTTTGTCATATCCCGCATCATTTTTAATATTGGAAGAATTTGAGCCTATACCTATTCACCCCCCCCCCCCCCCCCCCCCCCCCCCCCCCCTCTAGGTATATTTTACACTATTACTTAAGGGAAATTTCACCGTACTTGCTGCTACACGATCGTAACGATCAGTGCACTTGCGGATAAACACTCGCGCGTCCTATCATTTACCGATAGTTTATAGAACTATCACGTTTGCGCCGATCAATTTCCTTATTTATTACTCTCTTTTCCTATTTGTAACTATGTGTAGCTAAAACCTCCAATCTAGGGGGTTGGTGTTAGAAACACTTGGACTTGGGGTTTGCTTGACTATATTTTAATTAAATCTCTATGTATTTTTTATTTATTATATCTTTAGATTCTTGTCACTATATGATTGATTTGTATATCAACCTATTAATCATAATCTTGTTAGAATAATCTATTATATAATCACCTTTGGAATGACAACCTTATTTGATTAAAGAATTCAATAAATAGGATGTATTATTGTAGGGAATACCAACCACAATAATCCAAACCTTGTTTTGAGGTTAATCCATATGAGATTGGTTCTTTATGATAGTTTGAAAAACACCCTTAATCCAATTGCAACTTCACTAATCCCCTAGCGTATCTCTTAATTGATTTCACCCACTTTTCTTATTTTAGATTGTTGAGATTCTATTTTGCCTGTCACTTTTGTTACTTTTACTTTATGCATGTTTTGTGGTATTTTAAGCCACACACTATCCACTTATCATGATTTATATTATCGCAATCTTAGATTAGCTAATCAACCTAACATATTACTTTATTTCCCTGTGGAACGAATCTAACTTACCATTATTACGTTTTATATCCTAAAAGGATTTCGAAGTGGTAAAACATTATTTCCAAAAAGATCACACACACACACACACACACACACACACACATATATATATATATATATATTGTTTTGATGTGCACAAACGACTTCATCAACCACTTTACTCACTTTGCTTGGTTTTACAATTTGAGCCGATTTTTCAAATTTTTGCGGTAATACCATATTGAGCATACTTTGCTTATTGAGATTATGATTTACATGAGTAGTGAGGAATTGTGCATCTTTGTCATTGTATGGTTTAAATTAATGTCATGCCATTTGGGACTTCATTGAACAAAGCGCGTGTATCTTTTTCTCATAATGTTAGAGTGGATTATCATTGTTTCTTGAAGGGCTAAGAATTAATAGTGGAGATTCCCGAGAGGATCACAAAACACGACCTAAAAGAAGCATATTTTGAGTTGTCGAAAATTCACTCTTTAAACACTCTCTCTCAAACACTCTTTTAAGCATTTATAGGTCTCATTTGCACTCAAAAAAATTGCATATCATAGAATACTATAGACTGCTTGTGGATGCTTTGATTTGTTCATGGACAAACCTTTAGAAAGTGATATGAACCTCACCAAGAATAGTGAGACCCTGAACCAATATATGGTAACGAAGGATCGTTTTCTAATTCAAGTTTATAAAAACAAAGAAAATAAAGGACCGTGACCCATTAACTATATGGAGATAAGAACCAACGGTATCAAGAAGGTTGTAGACGCCACACTCAAGCAAGAGAAAGAAGGTGAGTGATAAGTCAAGGTTTGAACGCCACAAGGTAGTACCTTGATAAGTTCATAGTTCAATGAAGAACCAAGAGAAAAAGTTCTCTCAAATAATATTTTATTCAAAGCCTAATCTTCTCAAATAATACATCAATGCGTCCTTTAAATACTAAGAAAAGATCTAAACCCTAGACGACAAAAGAAAAGGAAATAAACTACTCAACAATTAATTGCCTTACAATTAGGAAAGTAAAAGAATAAAAACTAGCAATTAGTTGACTTTGTTTGGGAAACAAATCAACTATTTATTTGGGAAATAATTAAAAAAAGGAAATATGCTAAAATTCGGAATCCTCCAACCCTAGCTTATATCTAACACCACAATCAGCTCTTTATTAGGAAATATGCTAAAATTCGGACTCCTCAGCTCAAGTCTTCGCGCAACAAACTAGATGGCTGAATTTAGGCTTGTTGTGATCTGTTACAGAGGATGAAGTCTTCATAACATCTATAGGGCTCGTCTTGGGCTTTCCGAAAACATATTATAGTAGACATTCCGACTTCAGATGCTCTCTGTAGAGGCCCACGAAGTTCAGCCCGGATTTGGTCTTTAGCAACTCCGAATCAGCCCCCATTAAATGCTTCTTTGATCTTCTTGGCCCTTTTAATTGGCCCAACTGGAACATGCAATGGACCCTTTGTTGATGCTTCTTGATCCTCATCATTCCCCCTCTCTTCAAAAGGATTCGTCCTCGAATCTTCACCGTAATGTTGTTGATAGCCTGCAGCACAAAGGATGGTTCCCCTCTTTCTTCTTTGTTTGATGAATCACCCTTGGAAGACATATTTTCTCTCTTCTTCTTCTTTTTTTTTTTTTTCTTGAAAACATGGGAGGATTGTTTGCCGCATGTAGAGTTTGCTTATAATAGGAGTGTGCATTTTGTAACTCATTATTCGCCTTTTGAAATTGTATATGGTTTTAACCCGTTGACTCCTTTGGATTTAATTCCTTTACCTGTGAATGAGCATGTTAACTTGGATGGGAAGAAAAAGGCAGATTTCGTTAAGCAACTCCATGAAAAGACTCGACAAAACATAGAGAGGAGAACTGAGCAATATGCCACGCAAGCTAATAAAGGGCGCAAGAAAGTTGTGTTTGAACCCGGTGATTGGGTGTGGTTGCATATGAGGAAGGAACGGTTTCCAGTCCAGCGGCGTTCTAAATTACTTCCTAGGGGAGATGGTCCATTTCAAGTGCTTGAAAGGATCAATGACAACACCTACAAGTTAGATCTTCCAGGTGAGTATAATGTTAGTGCAAGCTTCAATGTTTCTGATTTGTCTCCTTTTGATGTAAGTGACGATTTGAGGACAAATCCTTTTCAAGAGGGAGGGAATGATGAGAATAAGGAGGCCACATCAAGAGATCCATTGCACGTTCCGGTTGGGCCAATAACTTGGGCAAGGGCTAAGAGATTCAAGGAAGCACTAAATGGCCTGATTCAAGACACTTGGGCTGATTCCGAATTATTAAAGTCCAAGATGAGCCCACATGAAGACCAAGGCTTAACTAACGTCATCAAGGCAATTGATTGGGCCGAATAAGAGAAGACTTGGGCGTGAAGTAGAAGCTTGGGCATGTGGAGGAGAGTCAAATTTAGTTCTTTCCTTTTTCTTAGTTTTCCAAAGAATATTGGTTGATTTGTTTCCAAATATTAAGAGGCTGATTTGCTTCCAAATTTTAGCCTTCCAAATAGGGAGCAAGTCAATTAGTTGCTTGTTTTAGTTTATTTTCTTTCCCGTTTGTAAGGCATTAATTGCCAAATATTTATTTCCTTTTTGGTTTTAGGGTTTCAGTATTTAAGGGTCCTTTTAATGTATTTTTGGGGGACTTTAATTTGAATGCAAATTGAGAGTATTTTCTCTATTGTTCTTTGAGAACTGATTGGAACTTATCAGAATTCTCTGTGGCGTTCCTCCTTGACTTATCAATCGAGTATTCCATCCTTGATTGTGGCGTCCTCCTTCATACCAAGGTTCACATCTCATTATAGGTGTTGGGTCACGGTTTCCATCCGAACCAGAGGTTAGAACGATCCTAGGCATCAATCTTGATACAATCGACGAGGTTCATATCATTAAGGACTTTAGGCAATGCATGAAAACTATAAATTGGCCTAAATACTTCCTTACCCTCTAAATGTGTGTGCTCCCAAGCCCTTTCGAAGCCAAATACATATTAAGCCTTTCATTTTGTGAACCATATCTAAATTAACCATATAGCTTACATAGTTGACTTACCTCAACCAAATGATTTTGCTAAAGGCTTAGGTTATAAATGTAAGCTCTTTTATGTGAAAATGTTGATGCATGTACCTAGGCATGTAATTTTGTGTTTAGAGTATTGAAATGCAAAATAAAAGCAAAAGCAAAGAAAAAAAAAAGATTGAAATGAAAAAGATGTATGCAAAAGCAAAGAAAAAGAAAAAGAAAGGCAAAGCAAAGAAAAGGATAAAATAAAAAAGAAAAAATATGAATTAGGCACAATTGGCCTAGATAGAGGGTTTAGAATTGAATAGGCTACTCAAGAAAAGTTTGAGTAGTAAATATGCATTTGAAATGATATTGTAATCAGTGGGCGCCAAAGGCATAAACGAATGTGTGAAGCAAGTGGAACTTGTAATTAGAATATATGCCGAAAGTATAATCATTAGGTTCCTTGTGATCTATTTGACCCATTATTTGACTCACCATTCACCCAAGCCCCATTACAACCAAAGAAAGACCTTCACGATCTTCAGGGATGTCCATTTTGTGAATTGTGGTTTTCGCATGTTCTTTCTAATTCATGATTTGCAACTCCATTCATGGGACCTCATTTTTCAGAAATTGCATTTTAAATGACATCATATGCAATCAATTTGATATTCATGAAATTAACTCATATTGCATATGTACTTTTGAGGAAAGCTTAGGAATCTGAGAGAAGAAATGAGAGAATCCGGTAAGGACTAGCTATCAAGGCGAATTACATTCTAAACTAAATAGTACCTTTGCTTTGAAGCTTAGGCATTTTTGAATGTAAGATCACACTGTGTGCAATCATATCTAAAAGTGGCATGCTTTTAATTTTTACTTGACATTTTCTTACATGAATAGGTCATCACTAGTGCATCATTGTTCTAATCTCTTCATTATTTGGTTTCGCTTATCAATCAGTGGCCGGTAAAACCTTGCTAGGATGATTTGAACTTATTTAAAAAAATTGTGAAATATCTTGATGAATATCTAAGGGTTGATTGATGATTGTTTTGCTCGAGGACGAGCAAAATATAGGTTTTAGGGTATTTGATCTGACCAAATATGGTACGATTTTGTACTTTTATTTCCTATTCTTTGTGCTTATTCTCTGGCGATTCCCCGTATTTAATGTTTTCGAATCAAGTGTTTCAGGTTTTATTAGGCCTTAAGGGCATTTGTGAAGAAGAGGAGGAACTTGGTGCATAAAGGAGCATAAAGGCAATGAAACAGGGCATTTCGCCATTTGCTTGATTTTAGGTTGCCATGGCGATAGGGAGGTGTGTCAATGTCGCCTCCATATCGCCACATGGTCGCCATGGCGACAGGGAGGAGTGTTTCAAAAAGAGCAAAAGTTGCCACATGGTCGCCACATGGTTGCCATGGCGACAAACGAATTACTCCAAGAAGATTGCATCAGGTGTTGTCGCCATTTGCATGTCGCCATGGTGACATTCAATGGCAAATGGCAACATCACCCCAAATTCCTCAGTTTCGCCATTTGCAAAGGGCGAAAAAGATGATGCTCGTGGCGACAATTAGATCTCATAATGTGTAACAGTATGTCGCCATGGCGACACAAATGGCGACATTCCCGCCACATCAGCTTTCTAATTGATTTTCAGCACAAAATCAAGACCAGTATAAATATCCCTCTTCTCTGAGTTTGAAGACACACAAAATTATACAAAGTTTTAGAAAGCACACTTTTTCTTAGCATTTTTAGACCTAGTTTCTCTTCCATAATTCCCACTTTCAAATTCCTCAATTTCTAGCCTTGAACTACCTTTTCCATCAAACACTCAACACCAAATCTATCCCACCTCACCAAACCATTCCTCTCTTACCATATTCTTCACCATATTACCTTAGTCACACACCATTTGACATACATCACACTTTGCATAAAGGAGCATCTAAGGAGGGAAAAGATTGAGCATTAAAGAAGGTGACCTACGTGTGATTTCCTCATTTATTACTCTCTTTTCCTATTTGTAACTATGTGTAGCTAAAACCCCCAATCTAGGGGGTTGGTGTTAGAAACATTTAGACTTGGGGTTTGCTTGACTATTTTTTAATTGAATCTCTATGTATTTTCTATTTTATTATATCCTTAGATTCTTGTCACTATATGATTGATTTGTATATCAACCTATTAATCATAATCTTGTTAGAATAATCTATTATATAATCACCTTTGGATTGACAACCTTATTTGATTAAAGAATTCAATGAATAGGATGGATTATTGTAGGGAATACTAACCACAATAATCCAAACCTTGTTTTGAGGTTAATTCATATGAGATTGGTTCTTTAAGATAGTTTGAAAAGCACCCCAATCCACGTGCAACTTCATTAATCCCCTAGTGTATCTCTTAATTGATTTCACCCACTTTTCTTATCTTAGATTGTTGAGATTCTATTTTGCCTATCACTTTTGTTACTTTTACTTTATGCATGTTTTTGTGGTATTTTAAGCCACACACTATCTACTCATTATGATTTATGTTATTGCATTTTAGATTAGTTAATCAATCTAACGTATCACTTCATTTCCTTGTGGAACGAATCTAGCTTACTATTTACTAAGTTTTCTATCCTAAAGGATTCCAAAGTGGTAAAACATTATTTTCAAAAAGATCACACACATATATATATATATGAAACAAATAACGCTCGGTGTGTATGATAAATATATCTAGAGGGGGGTTGAATAGATTTTAAGCTTTATTACCCAATTTTCGCATGCAAGTCAATTTTACGAAAATGCCCCTACTAGTCAAAAATACAAACAAGTGTAATATAGTGCGGAATTTAAATAACACTTGATGTATACGTGGAAACCCAACCACTGGGAAAAACCATGGGCTGTATAGTGTGCCACACTCGAACCTCGAAATCAACTAATTGAAATGGAGTTTACAACCTATGTAGACCTCGTCTAACACTCCGGTCAATAACCCCCCACTTCTACCACACGGGCCTTTAAAAGTGGCTCTAGTCCAATTGCTTGAGGCCTAAGCAATCTTAGCCTCAAGACTTAATTCTCTATGAAGAGATTATGCAACCTATGTGAATATGTATGAATATTCAAATAACAAACAAGGCTAGGGAACCTTATATGCTTATCTAGGATGATGATATATTCAATTAAATCAATCCTAGATATCAAATGCTAAATGACATGTCAAATAGCTTAGCTAATCAAGATTAGTCAAAAACCTAATTAGCTATCACAATATAACACTCAATCAATTCATCACAATTAATTCTCTATTCTTGTATTTATCATATGATCAAAACATACAAGTAAATTAAAAGAGAATAGCTTGATAGTAAAAATACTAAAATAAGATGAACTTAATCAAAATCTTACCAAGCAAGTTGTGATGATGCAAACCCAATCATGGATGCATTCTATATAGTCATAGAAGATGCAATATGAAATTTGATGCAAAAAGGATTTGATTTGAGTGGTTAAAGGTGAGTTCTTTTGTATTTTTCTTTGCTTGAAAAATGTTCTAAGTATGAAATCTGAAAATCAACTCACTTCATTGACCTAAAGTCAAAGTGGCATATATATAGGGGGCCAAACCAAAGTGTGGTCGTTTTGAATAAGTTGCCCTGTTTTTGCCTTGGGCACTGTACGTAGAGCGCTTCTGTACAGCGCCCCAACTCTGATCTCTCAGGTCTGAGATGGGCGCTGTATGTACAGCGCTTTGTACAGCGCCACATCAAAATGCATCAAACCTGATGCATTTAAAAGACCATTTATGCATCAGGTCTTGTGGGCGCTGTTTAGAACAGCACTTTGAACAGCGCCCTTTGCAATGCATGACTTTTAAGCCTAATCATGATAAGGCAAAAGACAATGCAAGAAGCAATCAAACTACCATGCAAGAAGAGATGTTAATGAACATTAATGAGCACATAATAACAACACATACACAACATACAAGAAAATGAGTTAAGCATGAGATGTGAGTGTGTGTGTGCAACTAATCTCTTCAAAGCAAATTAAGCACATAGAAGATTACCTTTGGTGCTTATCAACCTTGAGGACATGAGAGGGTCTTGAGCTTGAATAACAATCACTTAAGCTACCCTTACATACAATCCCCAACACGTGGTTTGTCCACGAAATAAGCCAATAAAGATATGGAAATCCTTACAATATATATATATATATATATTGTATTTTGTTGAGTACCAAAACGACCTCATCAGAAAGCGAAGTTGAATAAACTAAATCTCCCCTTTAACATATGCTCCACATATTATCACCAAGTAGATTTGTTCACAAGGGATCCACACATTCACACATTCAAGCAATAAGAGAAAATATTTCATCACTTTTCAAAGTCCAAGAGAGAATCATAGATTTTCATTAATCTCTCAAAAATATTCTCACATTGCTAATGAATCAAGCATATAAGCAAATGTGTGTGTGTGAATGCTTCTCACATATATAGTAGGAGTAATTGTGATATCAACATGCAAACAATTTCCACACCTATCCATTTAAAGCATTTCCAAAAAATAGGTCAAACCGATATTCATCCAGGTTTTTGCTTTAAAAGAATAGATATCAACATGTGAGCGTGTGTGTGTTTGTGGCTCGTTTACTCATTTCTATTTGACAACCCAAGCTTTTCACAATTCTCAACTATATACCAATAAGCCTTTTATTTTTCATTTCTTTTAGGCTTAGAATCAAAGATATATATATATATATATATATATATATATTTTTTTTTAATGATTCTTTTCAACACTTCTTTGATTTTTCTAACATAAACATGTACACCTCATGGCGGCTTTCACTCAATACAATGGCGTAGCCCTTTCTTACATTGGGCGGCTGCACAACCAAGGTGTGTAACCCTTTCCATGAGGGTGCTCGTTGAATACTATGTAGTGCCGAAGCAAAATGGATACACACCATAGGTCATCTATCATGTACTAAGCAACAGGCTTCTAGATACATCCATAATCTACTTACTTTCAACCACATATACTCAAAAACTAAAACATATAAGAGAAGCATTAGTGCACTTTTCAAAAATAAGATTTTCAAGCTCAAGTGCATGATCTAGAAACAATAACAGTTATTTGCTTAAGATCACTACTTCTCAAGTGAGTAGCTCTCAAAGATAATGATATACAAATAAAGTTTTGCTCATCAAGCCACTCACAATCACATAAAGACATCAATCAACACAAATCATGCCAATGGACATTCTAAGAGTTTTAAACCTCTCTTTGTCCAAGGGCTTGGTGAACAAGTCCGCAAGTTGACTATTAGTAGGCATATGTTCTAGAGTAACAATAGAATGTTCAACTAGGTCTCTAATGAAATGATGCCTAATGTCTATGTGTTTTGTGCGGGAGTGTTGAACCGTATTTTTAGAGATGTTAACGGCAGTTAAGTTATCACAATAAAGTGTCATTTTTCCTTGTTCTATCTCATAATCCTTAAGGATTTGTTTCATCCAAAGTAATTGTGTGCATGCACTTCCGGCCGCAATTTTTGTGAACTATTGTCTATCTAGATCTTAGATGGGGCATTTATCAAGGGGGAGCATAATATGCTATATTTGTGTTCTCTTTTATGATATGTTTACATGTTCTTCAAGATAATTGTTTGTTGGCATTATTCTTGTTTTTGAGAAATCATTACGATGCTATGATAATTCTTGATTTGCATATTGATTTGTTCAAAAATGATGTTTTTGCCTTTGTATATGTTTATTGGTCTCTAACTTGCTTTGATGTTTCCACTCACATGTGTTTTTAGTGTTTTTGTGATACAAGGTCATGGGAAAAGCTAAGAAAGTTAGAGTTTGCAATCCTACAAAGCCTGTTGACAATTCTAATCTTACTTCTTCTTCCAAGACAATCAAAGCCAACAAGTTTAAGCCTTTGAGAGATTGTGAGTGCAAAAAGATTTTGCAAGAGAAAGGTATTGATTTGAATTCTTGTATTGATTCTTATGTGCATAAGGTCATCATTGAGAGAAATTGGAGTACTTGGATTAACATGCTAGGAATAGCTAATGAAACCATGGTTAGAGAATTCTATCATATGTTCAAAGAAAGTACAAATGTTGAAGATGCCGTTATGAATATATCTTTAAAGTCAACTCTTGGAAATCGAATGAGTTTCTAGGATTGCTTGATTATATTGAGTTAGATTTCCTTGATGATGTTATCTTGGAAAACCTTGATTTAATGGGAAGAACTCTTTGTGACAATGTTAATTTTGAGTGAGGAAAGCGTGCTTTTATTAGGCAAGGTGAGTGCCTTTTGGCATCTCTTTGTTTGTGCCAATCTTGTTGGGTCTTCTAATGCTACTGAACTTAATAGAGAGAAGATCAAGATTGTGTATGCCTTAGTGACTAACAAACCCATAAATCTTGGTGAAGTGCTTATAGAACATATTGAGATTGCGGCATGTGCAACTCGTTTGGACAAGAAATTGGCATTTCCAGGGTTTATCTCTCACTTGTGTTTAGCTAAAGGATTAAAGAGTCAAGTTGATGATGTGCTACTTCCTCCCTTAGAGTACTTTAGTGAAAAACGTATGGCAACCATGTCATATAAGGAAAAGGGAAAGTCTAATGATACATTTAGGCTCTTTGGTGAATCTCATGATTCAAGCCATGTGTCGAGCATACCTATTCTTCCTAATTGGGCTATATAATTGAAGAATGAGGTTGAAGAGTCACGAAGGATGATTGAGGCGTCACAAAGGAAGATTGAAGATCTTAATGCTAAGGTAGTGCTACAAGATGAGAAGATCAAAGAATTGGAAAGAAAAGCAACTACTACAAAGCATTATGTGAGATCATCACATTGCACAACTTTCCTTGCTGGCACAAGTGGCTAGAAAGTATCTTGAGGTATATTTTCTTGCTCTTTCCTTTTGGCTTCATATCATGACAAAAAGGAGGAGAAATATGGGAGATATATATCTAGCTTGCTTAGTCTCATTTTTTAGTTTTTATTTTTGGTGTATTTTGGTATCAAGCTTGAACTTTGTGGCATGTAATATTTTTTGTTGTTTGTTGATTTTGGCTAGAATATTTTGTTGGATAGCATGTATTAAGGGGGAGCATACATGATCCATTTGAACTTAAATGTTTTATTTTCTTGCCTATGAATGAATATTGCCATATGTGTTGTCTCTTGGATATTTTTGTGCTTTCAAGTTTATTTTAAGTGATATCAAGAAAAGACGAAGTTCAAGACTTGTTGTTGAAAATTGTGTCTAGAAATGTGTAACTCATTGTGACCAAATTTTCTTGACTAAAATTGTTTTAGTTTATGTATCATGGAATTTGCCAAAGGGGGAGATTGTTAGGTTTTTGGTTTGTCTTGGCATATATTCCATATCAAAACGATGTTTTTCTTGTATTGCTTAGTGGTCTTATAAATGATGATTCAAAGCTTCAAAAAAAGACTTTGCCACAATTCATGCAAGAAGGTGTCTTCAAAAAGGAATGTGCTACACTACACAATAAAGGTATATTAGACCTCATTTCTCTTACAAGGCATAGGCACATGCACACAATTCATTCATGAGTGTCCCTGCATTGTTGTACTCCATTTATATAACACATTCACATGATTTAGTATGCTCATGCATTGAACTCAAATTGACATACATTGTAGAATTGCATGTTCTAAGACTACGTCTAGGAAATTGCATACTTGTGTTTATATGTTTGTGTTTTATTGTATTTAGACTTGAACATGATCTCAAATTATTCCTTATTGAGTCCCAATCATTTTGTTTACTCATTCATTAGGTTTCGAGTCCAAACGATGTAGCTACGCTACTTTGCGTTCTCATTCGTTGAGTTGTATTCATCGTCATTTTCCGAGATGAATTCTCAAACTTTTCTCAAAGTTTCATAGTCACTGTTGTGCATGAGGGAGTCACAATTTGTAATCCGAAGATGGATTCAAAATCAGAGTTCGGAGGCCTGGATATGGTCGAAGAACGCGAGAGGAGTGCGAGGAAAGCTTATGCGCGTGAGGAGGCCGTGAGCCTCATGGCCAGCATCCTCCTCTGCCCCTATGAGCCTCACGAGCCCCTCACGGGGTGCTGAGGTGGCAGCACATGATTGGCTCCTTCTCTCTCTCTCTTTTATCTCTTTTAAAATCTCTCTCTCCCTCCTAATTCATAAGAAGAAGAAAAAATAGAAATCCTTATGTGCAGAATTTTCTCTCAACTTTTTCTCACCTTCCAAACACTATAACTTTCTCATACGAAGTTGGAATTGAGTGATTCAATTTGAAGATTGTTCGTAATCGAGTCCTCTACCTTTTCCAAGTGGTCTTGCAGCTGTTTGATTGACTTCTTTGGTGGTTCTACCCAGAAATACGAACCAGCTCGTGATCTTGAGGTAGTTGTCATATCTTTGTGATTTCTTCTTTTATAACCTTCAATTTGCTTGGGGTTTCTTCTTCTACATGTATGTGTATGTATGGGTAATGCTATTGAGAAATACAACTTCATGATCAAACCTAATCAAAAGTCTAATTAGAGACATATGTGAACTAGTTTCTAGGATTCTAGGTTTTTCACATGATTGAGAGTTGTATTGTGATTAGTTTGATATCTAGGATTATTTGTGACTTGATTGAATCATTTTATGATTAATAATCCTTGAATTGTGTTTTAATCCTTTGATTGATAAAATCTAGGATTGATACATGTGTATGTGTTTTTAGAACTATCTAGGATTTAATTGATTTATCATTATATCCTTGCTCTAAATCTTTGGCTAGAATATTCATTGAACACATTTTGTGATTCTAGCATTTTTGTGTATGTTTGTAACATCTTGAATTTGTGCTTCATGTATAAGATTTTTTCAAGTGTTATTTGTGTGAACGAAACCAGGAGTTATATGTGTTAGGTGTTTTCACATGCTCTAGGTTTAATTCATGTTTTGCATCTAGACTATTATAACTTGTGTTCTCACATGTTTAGGTCTAGTTGTTCCATGGAATGTATTGATCACATGTTCTATGTTGAATTACTTGTTTGCATCGTTTGCATCATTTGCATTCACATGATCACATTTGGAAGTCCTTGTAAAAGGCATGAAGTCTTGACTAGGACAAGGTGTCCAGATAGTCAAGCAAGGAAGACTTGGTTAGGACAAGAGGTCCGGATAACTAAGCAAGAAGTCATGGCTAGGATCGGGAATGTCCGGATAGCTATGCATGGGAGGCTCTTTAGAGGCACTCATTCCTTGGATAGGGTGTTGGCTACATTATTGGTAGGCCCGGGCGTTTGGTTAAACATAGACTCCAATAGAGAGTGTTGCATGGGATATGCATTAACTCTTGAGGAATTTCTAATCTTCCAACGATGTTGGTTTGGTATGGACTCCAATATTTGGTGGCTTCATATCATTGAGGGATTTTGTATCTTCCAATAGGGATTGGGTAGACATAGACTCCAATAGGAAGTAGATCAAGGTTGGTCACTTTTGAGGAATTTATAATCTATCATCCAATATATATAGTTCTCAATGATTCTAGTTCAACCCGTGGATGTTTCCTCCTTGGAGGTTTTACCATGTTAAAAAATCTCATGTGTCAATTCTTTCTATCTCTCTCTTTCGTATTTGTTTTAGTGTATGTTTTAATCTTGTTGCATATTATTCACTTGTGATGTATATTGGAACAAGATTTTGTAAAGTGTGATTTATAAGCTAATTCATTTTGATCATAATTGTAAATATAATTCTTTTGTATATTGTTATAATTGGTTATACTTGTAATACATTGAACAATATTGGAATGCAAGTATTTTTTGTTGTCGAGATTTTATATTATTCTTCCTCATGTAACTCCTTAATATATATAGACAATACTTAAATGATCACATGCTTATCTTGTCTATGTATGAATATTTGGTTTATGTGTTGTATGTAAAGCTACCTTAAGGGACAAACATGAGTTTGTTTCAAGGGATTGAAAAAAGCATAAAAACCTATTCACCCCCCTAGGTATGCTTTAAGCAATTTAACTACGTTTGTATATTTTCAGACTTTTGAAGAAAGTCATTTTCATGGGATTGTTTGAGTTGAAAGTTTTTGGTCTTTATTCTATTGGGATGACACACCAACAACTTGTTGTCAAGAGGACAAACAAGCCAAGAGAGCTCATAAAAAGTGCGGAGACTTTTCATTGGTGAAAAAGCTTGCTAAGGTGTCTCTCTACTCTAAAAGCTTGCTTTCTATTTCATCTTTTGAACTCTATGTGTGCATGATATCATTGCACATAGATTTTAGGCATCATTTCATTCGAGAACTTGTTGAACATTCTATTCTTACTTTAGAGCATATGCCTACTAAAAATCAACGTGCGGATTTTTTCACTAAGCCCTTGGACAAAGACAGGTTTAAAACTCTTTGAAGATCCATTGGCATGATTTGTGTAGATTAATGACTATGTGTGATTGTGAGTGGCTTGATGAGCAAATTTTATTTTGAATATCAATAACTTTGAGAGTTACTCACTTGAGAAGAAATGATTTTGAACAAATAACTTTTATTGTTTCTAGATTATGCACTTGAGCTTTAAAATCTTGTTTTTAAAAGTGCACTAATGCTTCTCTTATATGTTTTAGTTTTGAGTAGTTGAGTTTGAAAATGTGTAGATTATGGATGCATCTAGAAGTTTATTACTTAGTACATGATAAATGACCTATGATTAGTATCCATTTTGCTTCGCTAACTGTATAGAACTTAACAAGCACCTTCATGAAAAGGGTCACACACCTTGGTTGTGCAACCACCCATGTAGGAAAGGGCTACACCATTGTGATTAGTGAAAGTCGTTATGAAGTGTATATGTTTATATTAGAAAAATCAAAGAAGTATTGAAAATAATCATTAAAAAAAAACTTTGATTCAAAGACTAAAAGAAATATAAAAAAATAATAATAAAATGCTTAATGGAGTATAGTTGAGAAATGTGAAATGCTCGGATTCTCAAATAGAAATGTGTTAACGAGACACATACATACACAGGCTCATATGTTGAAATCTATTCTCTTTAAAGCAAATATTCTGGATGATAATCGGTTTGACCTAGATTGGAAACGCTTTAGATGGATAGGTGTTGACATGGTTTGCATGTTGATATCACAATTACTCCTTTTATATATATGCTAGAAGCTCACACACACACACACACACATATTTTGCTTATAGTGCTTGATTCATTAGCAATGTGAGAATATGTTTTGAGAGATTAATGAAAATCTATGATTCTCTCTTGGACTTTGAAAAGTGATGAAATATTTTCTCTTACTGCTTGAAATGTGTGATTGTGTGGTTCCCTTGTGAACAAGTCTATTTGTTGATCATAATATGGAGTATATGTTAAGAAGGAGCATAGTTTATTTAACTTTGTTCTCTATATAAATTGTTTGCATAATATCTCATATTATATCTCATGTGTCCTTTGTCTATTCCTTGACAAAAATGAGGAGAAATGTATACCTCACCATGTGTGGGAGAAATGTTCCAAGTGTGGAAGAAATGTACCTCTTTGTGCTATATTGAGACTTTATCTTAAATGGGAGAATTCTTGTCTTAAAGGGGAGAAAGAATTCTTGCTTGATTAGGTTTAGGAACTAAGGGAGAGCTTTAACGTGATCTTTTATATGAGATAGGGGGAGTCTTGTTTGTATTTGTGAATATATCTCACCAATCTTCTTTGGAGAAGATCTCTTGTTTGGTTTGTTATTTTTCTCTAGGTACTTTGATAATCAAATAAGGGATTCTTGAAGACTCATGAAGACATGAAGACATTTTAGTCTAGGGATCTCTTTGTAATCTAAGGTTGAGAGAATTCAATCATTAATGGGTTTATATGAGTGATTAATGTATGGTGGGGATCAGGTTTTGCAATGGAATAGCCAAAGGGGGAGATTATAAGGTTTTAGATTTGTATTGGCTTGATTCCATTGCAAAACTCTCTTTAATTGAAATTGTTAGTTACTTAGGTGTTTTTGTTAGGATTATGCTCAATAGTGAGAGTGTAATATTGTTTTTGACAATCTTTTCATATTAATAAAGTTATTTTTGTTTTAACAAATCTTATAGCATTTATAGTTTAATTATTATAATTGTCAAAAGTAAATAATCATAAGGTCAAAAGACTATGAGAAATAAAGAATTGTTCGTACATCTGGATATGTATGAGGTAGACACAATTCTTTAGATAGTCTTGAACAATGTTCACAACTTAAGATAAAGGTTAAGCGCCTTTACCTTGTTAAAGTTATAGATTCTTTTGCTAGAATTTGAATGGGATAAAATGTGTTATGATGAGTCTAAAATCATCAAAGTGTCTTTGAGTAAAAGAATTTAGTGCACTAGGTGTATTGAATAGGATCACAATGAAATACTTTATCTAGAAACCGTTAGTGGATAAAACTTTTCATTATAAGGACAATCGGAGAGTCTATCTTAATCCTGAGATAAATGATGGACTTATGGTTACAAGTGTTATCATTTGAGCTATCAATGGGTACGATTATATAGCATAGTCTATCCTCGATAGTTTGGTGGTATTCATTTGCTAATTGATAGAGGACTTCATTTATAGATATGGACATCGTGGTTCCATTTATTAAATGAGAGTAAAATATCATCATATGGATATTTTGAGGTATTGGATATTAAATCTTAATGTTAAGTTTTCGATAATGTCTATTGGAACATGGCTTCTAGACAAGTCAAAATATCCAAGTTCAAAATGTGGTCATATGAGTAAATATGGTAACTAGGAGAACTATAGGCGGTCTATGATCTCTTGGCGATTACTGATATTTTTCATAAGGATACACTATCTCCAATATGATTGTCTAGGGTATGAATGAGAAACATTTACTTGTTCTATCTTTATTTAAGAGTTCAATTTTAGTTATTTAGTGGAATGAGCTAAAATTAATAGATCGAACCTAAGTGAATCATTTGTTGATTGTGATTGGGTTGTGTCTATTAAAGCTTAAATTTAGATAGCCCGCCAAGATCCTTAATCCACACGGACTTGCATGGATCACTTGATATATTCTACCGGACTAATTATGGGTCCATCTAGAATTGTATTAAGGTATGTGGACTTGTTTCTTTTAGTAAGAATGGGTCTAGTTCAGATGTGGGCTTTTTATTAAGGTCCAATGGATTTAATAAAATGGAAAAAAATAATATATGACCCATGTTATGTACTTGGGCGGCAAGGCTAGTGTATTAGCCTATTATATTATATTATTTTATTATTTAATTAAATGGAAGTTAATTAATTAATTAATTAATTTTTTAATTAAAAGTCAAAATTTTTTTCTGACTAGGAGAAGGTCTCTTAGTGTTGTACTATTGTTGATAGTATAATAAGAATTAAAGACTTTATTTGATAAGTAGATAAATAAAAGGAATTTATTTATCTAGTCAAATTAGGAAGTTTTTGATATAGTCACAATTTAATAATACACTAGAGAGTTGGATTAGGGTTGGGATTCTAAAGTATGATAGAAGTTTAGGTGAAACACAATTCCTCTTAGAATGAGGATTTAGGCCAAGACAAATCCATCTATGGTGAGGATTTCGGTCACAAGGCACAAATCCACCTAGGGTTAGGATTTCAGCCACCTATATATATCTATCTATAAAATTCGGCCAACCCTAAGGTTTAGAGTGAGAGTTATTTTCTTTTGCTTGAAAAATAAAATCCAACTTTAAGACATACAAGTGTAGAATTCAGCCAAGAGGAAAAAGAGAGAAGAAGTGTTTTATTTCTATAGTGCACTACTAGCTTTTACATAAAAAGGCTTTGTGCACAATTTCGAATAGGGTTCATGCGAGTTTCGATCAAAAGATTGAGAACTCACAAGTGGCCGAACGTTCTTCGTTTTCTCTTGGAAGATTATTGTGACTAACAAAAGAAAAAATTTGTTGTTATCCATCCTCAGGTACACAATTCAAAGAAAGGGAGCCCACACTTCTAGGTGATTCACGTTCGTGATTGGATTGGAAGATCTTGCGGATTACAATCAGTGCGACATCAATCGTCATGTGGAAAAAGGTACGATATCTTTTGTTATACATTAATTAGTCAAGGGTTAAGGTTCATCTTTTAAAGGAAATTTTTAAACTATACAAATCAATTTTTCGCTTCCACCGATTGTATTTTTCCCTACAGTGTCTTGGTTGAAATGAGCTTTAAAGGAGAAAAACAACTTCTCATGCAAAGATCTTCTTCAAGAGGAAAAACGCTTACTTGGATGCTAAGGTATCAAGATACTTCTTCCTCTTGCAAGGCATAAGCGCACACACACATTGCTTATATTTGTGTCCCTGCATCGTAGCACTCATTTAGTATAACACATTCACACACGTGTTGAAGTATGCTCATTGAAATTCCCTTAAGCAATATAGTGTAATATATACCTAGAGGGGGGGTGAATAGGTATAGGCCCAAATTCTTCCAATATACAAAAAATATGCGGAATACAACAATTAAACGCACACTTGATGAATCTTAGCAATTGAATTGATTTAACCAACACATGTGAAAATCAATATACAAGTAATGCAATCAATACAAACATATGGAAGATAAAGAAACATAAAAACAAAACTTGACACAAGTATTTTTACGTGGTAAAACCTCAAAGAGGAAACATTCACGGGTTGATACCACAACCACCGGCAAAGCAATCCACTATATGAAAATGACTTACACACTTAAGCTATCAACACATGATATCCGCTCAAGTTATCACCTCCTAATCTACCATTGGGCCTAGTAAACTACCAAGCCTACTTCCTATCCAAGATGTGTCCTACACCTCTAGGAAGAAACTTCCTATCCAAGACGCTCACGTCTCTAGGAAGATTTCTTGCTTGTCTATCCGGATCCTTCCGACCCTAGACAAGTATCCTTGCTTGACTATTCGAGTCCTCCCGACTTTAGTCAAGACTTCTTGCTCAAGACAAAGCTTCACTCACTTTGCAAGAGACTTCAACCTTTCACAAGGCAATGATCTAAGTGATGCAAATGATGCAAATCACAATCAAATAAAGCAAGATGATCAATCAAGCTCTATGAACATGCTTAGTGACAATCTAGAATATGCTTTCAACAAACAATCACAAATGTATCTAGAAATCAAAGCATGTGAATCAATGAGAACAAGATATGAATATTCAATATTTCACACAAAAATCTTTGTTCTTAGATGATGAAATTAAACCTAGAAAATAACATGAGGCACATCATATACAACATTTCTAGAATCAATTTCAAGATTAGTCAAGTTTAGCTAAATATGTTCAATTGAGATCACAAGGTTAAAACTCAACAATCAATAGATCAACCACCCCTAGAATATGATCTAACAACATTCTAAACACATATCATCTATCAATTAGGAAGATTAAAAGAGATGATCAAAAGATGAAGTGAGAAGAAGAAGTTTCACATACAAAAGTTGAGTCACAGACTGAAATCAGCTCACTACGAAAAATCACGAACTCAAATGACTCTGAAAATGTTTGGGGTTTGTAGCTATCTTCAAGACCAACAATTTTGGCTTTTGAATCACTTAATCGGAGTTGAAATGAGAGAGATATGATCAAAATATGAAATCAAAAGTTGTAAAGAATTATGCACGAGGTTTCAAATATAAATGGAGGGAAAAGAGATGGAGAAGAGAGAGATTCGGTGGCCAATCAAAAGGGGACATGTCACCTATCCCTGTGGGGGGTGCGTGGGCCACACGGGAATAGAGGGGTGTTCTGGCCGTGGGTCCCATGGCTCCCACACGTGGTGGGCAATGCATGGCCTTTGGCCATGCATGCCTCTCGCGCGCTCCCTCATGTTCTTCAGCCGTATCTTGGGCATCCGAACTCCGATTTTGACTCATGCATTAATCTTAAATTGACAAACATTGTAGAAATGCATGTACTAGGACTATCTCTAGGAAATTACATACTTGTGTGATCTTGTGTTTATTTGTTTGTGTTTTATTGTTTTGGACTTGAATATGTTCTCAAATTATTCCTTATTGAGTTCTAGTCATTTCGGTTACTCATACATTAGTTTTCGAGTTCAAACTAGGAAGATATGATACTTTACATTCACTTACAATGCATTGTCTTTGTCATCGTGTATTGAGTCAAATTCATAACCTTTGGTCAAATTTTTGTAGTCTTTATTGTGTGTTATTGAGTTACGGTTCGTAATTGATGCGCCAAAAATTGGTACGTGAAAGTTCTATAAACTATTGTAAATGATCGGACGTGCCAGTTTTTACCCTCTCGCAAGTATACGAATCGTTCGCCACGTATAGTGGTTACGAGTAAGGGTATCGTTCCCATGGAGGAGGTGGTGTTTACCCTAAGTCAGTCCTAGGTCGTATATTATATATTCACACACTATATATATATATATATATATATATATATAATATTTGCACTATATACACTAATTACATGCAAGAAAATAAATAGCAATTGTCACAACAAATTAACTAACTAATCTAAGATTACACTATGAAAACCTTAATCTAATTACCACTAAGTTAACTAATTCTAACTACAACTAAGGGTTGTCAATCCTTAGCAATTAATTATTCTATCAACTAAATTACCAATACAATTAACTAAATGAACTAATTAGCTAAACTAATTACCACTAATGCAAAGTTATGCAAGAGTGATAATGAGATATGTTATGGAACTAATGAATCATGCAAATTAACTAATTACTAGTTGATAACAATTAAGCACTTCAATTAGAGGTTAACTAAATTAAGCAAGGTTTGCATTAATCTAGTAAATCCTATTTTGCATGTTAACAATTGGATTAATTAATTAACAAGCATATATCAATTAAAGCTCAAATCAAATTATATGTTCAACTAGTATCATAGATAATAATACATAAATACACCAAATCCTTAACATAGCTATTTAATTACACATCAATAACAAACTAAGGAAATAAGAGAGACAATAGAGACAACCCAATGATGTTGGAGAAGTCTTCAAGTTTGCTCAACTCCTCTTGCTTTCTGTAGCTCGAAATCAAGGTGTGGAAGCTTTGGATCACTATTGGTGGCTGGAAAACCACCTTAACTTACAAGCTAAGTGAGTTTAGTATTGTTCTAGGTTTTTTAGGTGTAAATTAAGCTATTGGGTGTAGTATATGACATGTTTGGATATTTAGGGGGTGTGTTTAGGTTTAGGGAAAGGTGAATATATATATAGTAGGGAAGGTTTGGGAGAGTTTGGACGTGCAAAAACCCAAGGTCGGTCAAATTGGCGGGTTCAATCTGTCAAGCTCTCGGGTTCTTGCCTGTCGTCGGAAGTCGCCGTGGAAAAATGGATGTTTCCCACAAGTTTGTACCATCTGGATTGCGGGAAAGAAGCCGCCGCATGAACTCGCGGTCTTCCGACGATTTTGGATCGTCTGGATTGCGGGAAAGAGGCCGTTGAACCAAGCTTACAAGCTTGCACATCCATGGAGACTTGGATGGCATGGAAAATGTTTGCATGGGATGCCAAAAATGGGTCCATCATGACCGCCGGGAAGAGGGCTGCCGATCTGGGCAGGAAATCACCAAAAAAAGGGTCGAAAAATGACCGAAAATGGTCGGGTCGGGTCAGTCACCGGGTCACGACCGGGTCACGACCGGGTCGTCGGGTCTGAACCAGGTCGGGCTGACCCGATTGGAGCTTGAAGACGACCTGACGTCAGCGTGGCGTCAGGCTTGACGCCGCAGGCTCCAAAACGGCGTCGTTTTGTTGCTGACGTGGCGCCCTGACTGGCTTTTTACATTCTGCACCCCTGATTTCTCCTTTAATCACAGAATATTCAATATATTCCTGAATTTTACACTTTTGCCCCTGATTTCTCCACAATTACACAATTACACAATTGCCCCTGAACTTCCCTAATTCCCTGAAACACTTATTAACACCCTATTAAATACACAAAAATGCTCGGAAACAAATACAAATGATAGGAAAAGGGAGCGCTAAATGTGAACATTTGAAGCGCGATCAGACCCTCAAACCTTACTTTTGCTCATCCTCGAGCAAAATAAAACAAAAATATAAACAAAACATACTAAGTAAAATTAAACATAAACTAAGCTAGTCCACTTTCGTGGGAGAACGATGGCACTTAGCATCTGCCACAAGCCTTTTAAACCTCTAGGTGCCCCTAGTAGGAGGAGTGAAGTCTCCTGAGGGTTTACTAGATACAATACCCACAAACACAACTCTGAATTTCAACTAAGAGATGCAACAGTATACATACAAATAAAAACTTCGCGCAAGCTAAGCATCTTAAATTAAGACTAGTAAAATTCCATTTTCATCAAAACAACACACAATGCCAGTTTGCCAACACTTGGGATGTTTCCGATCTATGAATCATTAAACTAATTGCCTAGGGGTGAATTCGCCTTGACTTCTATATCTCACGGATTCAACTGTTTCTTCTCTCAGAGTCTTAGGCAATCTCTTATCAACCACATGCGTTATTAGATGATATGTACATAAAATTAGAATTCAACGCATGTGAATATATGAAACAACGCACTTTTAAAATGAAGATCTCATGAATGAATTTATGAGCCAAGAACGTGGAGAGAACATGTTTTGACTCGTATTCCCAAGCTAGACTTCTAAAAGATCAGCTAGGGCTTCCCTTTGGTTGTAATGGGGCCATGGGTGATTTTTAATGAATGGAATGAATTTAATGGAAATCTCAAGATGTTGATCAATTTAACAATGATGTTTTACTAGCTCATTATTCATATGTCTACAAGCGTCTAGGCTAAGATTAACATTTTAATGATTGTGCTAATTGGTACTCAATTCGAGTATTTAATCAATTAAATACTAAGGCTTTAAGCATTTTTATTTTGAATACTTTTACAAATTAGCCTCTATATTGCACATTATCTATCATCGCCTGAGTACACGCTATTTACAGATTGAGCTAATCAATTGCATTTATAACTTATGCAAAACTATGATGAACAACTAAAGATTTCATGTGAATGATGTGTATGGATATATGTGGTGATGAAATGAATGGTTTGTGTTTGGCCTCAAATTTGGCAATTGGAGCACACATTCATAAGGATAGTGTTTGGGAAATGGAGTTAAGCGCACACATGCCTAGAATCATATCTGTCAGACTTTCTAACAAGGGAATACAAGTCGCACATGCAGTCCACAATATTCATGTTCATGGCAATCAATACTAAATGCTTTGTGAATGAGATCTCAATGCAATCCTAGTTTAGAAAAGTGCTCTTTAGTGAGTAGACTAGAATACCCTCTCAAATGATCGTTAAGGCTCAATGTCTCACACGGGTAGTCTCCACAATTCTCCTAGGATCAACAAGTCTAAGATTCATTTTCCTCAACATCCAAGTATTGGCACTGAACAAGCATATTTATAGTGGTGTAACAACTTAGATGGCATGCAAACTAGTCAGAATTTAGACTTCAAAGCATAGTATGACATGTTCCTATCGGTATACACAAGTAAACAACTCCCAAAACACAAAATTTTGACAAAATTTTTCAGAGATTTGAAAATTTTGACATAAAAACAAAAACAAAATATCCACAACATAAAACACAAAAATGACACATGTGTCCACACCCCCAAACCTAAACTCGACATTGTCCTCAATGTTGAAAAATTGAAGCACATAGACAAAGAGTTCATGATTTGGAAATTCGGACACAAACATACTAACACATATGTACAATTAAATACAATTAAAAAAAAATAACAAAAATTCCATGTTAAGAAGTTTCTAAAAATAGAGGAAAATATTTCAAGAAAAACTGTCAACTTTTGAACTTCGAACAATGTCTGCATTTCAATGCATATTTTCAAAGATACTCCATACAACTTGGTCAAATTTTGATACAAGAATATAGACATGCAAATGAACACTTTTCATTAAGAAAATATTTTACAATTCAATTTGGAAAAGCGTGAAAACAGACGTTGAAAACAGGTAACGTGCAGAATTTTGAAAACAGGGCACGTTCATGACCTTCGGTCGAAGAAACAGTCATAACTTTTAAACCACTGCCAGAACTTTACGTTCTTTATATCGTTGGAACCGTATTGAAAAAACGATGAACGCAATGTGGGCAGAAAAATTTATTTCTTCGCCGATTAGTACAGTTTTAAAGAAACATTTCGCCTCAAAAATTCAAAACAGGGCATCTTCACAAGTTTTGAAAAACAACAATAAAAATAAATACAAAAATACAACTATATCATATATAAACAATCCTAATATCTACAACTAACATGTAAACACATATTTACAATCCTAAATATCCACCACTAATCACATTACAACAACCAATCCTAATCACTAGGCAAAAACAATCACTTCACACTCTGAAGCTAAACATGAGATATAAACTTGAATTAAAAGCTCAAGGGTAAGAGATTGGACCTTCAAAGGATGGTGTGGCCTTGCGGTATGGTGTATTGTGCATGGTGTGTGCTGTGGCATGGTGTGTGCTGTGGCTTTAAATTGCAGACAACTCTCTGGAATCTTCCGCAGGCTTTGGTTCTTCTGTCCAACGGGCTGTTGCTTGCTGATCTGAATTCGCGGCGAATCTTGGAGCTTTCCCGCGAGTTCATACATGTAGCAAGGCGAGCACTTTCCCACAGCTATGTCCCGCGCAAGGTATTTCTTCTTGAGTCCATGCCCTGCACACATACAAAAACAATACCAAAAACACCACAAGCATATGCTATACAAGTTTATAAGTAAGGATCATAACCCCCAAACCTATCTATTTTCATGCATCTCATAGCACATTTGTAATATGGTAAGTGGATAAATATAGGCTCAAGACTCCTAAACACTAAACTAAACCTAAAAATAACAAAAAGAAGTATGTTCATACGTGTAATGAAACACGTAATTCACTCGAAAAGTGATCATGCAATCTGTGGAAACTCGAAGGTGTTTCTAACTTAACATGACCTCTATTGTGGTTCTTCACTACCCACACCTTACCACTAGGTGTGTCATTCCTTGCAACGAAAGGCAACTCTTTGGATTGGTCTAGTTTGTCCTTACGGATCCAAACTTTCCTAACCTTTCTCACTTTTTTCCTAAGCATGCTTCTATTTTTGCAATATTCAACGTATTTAGTACATTGGGTCTTTTTGTGACCCCTAATAGAGCAAAAATAGCATATAGGAGAAAAGTTAGAAATACTACCTCTGTTGTCCTTCTCTGTTGCTTTGGCTTGCTTGTGGGCAACCTTTGGAAGGCTTGCTCCACTCTGGGTAGTGCGGGGCTTCTTGGTTGATGTTTGCTTGATCCCCTTCTTTTCCAAAGCCTTGATTGGACATTCGGCTTTGTCTGATTCCACAATGTTGTCACGTATCCCTGCTTGTGATACCTTCAAGGCAAGGTCTTTCTTGATGAGTTCCACACTCATAGACTCCAATGCCTTGTCCCTCCCTTTTGCTTCCACTTGCATTTCCCTCGCTTTCTGAGCGAATTCCACCTCTTGTTCTACCACCAATATGGAGAGCTCTTGTGCTTTCTTCATTTCAGAGTCTCTTTCATCCTCAAGCATGGCAATCTTCAATACTAAGTCTACACTTAGACTTATCAACTCGTTCTCCTCAACATCCTCTTCCTCATGGACCTCTTTCCTTTCCTCCTCTTTCTTGAGTTGATCTTCAAAGATATTAAGGAGCTTGTCCATGTAATCATCCGAGTTATCCGGAGAAGTCACCGGTTTGAGCACCTCTTGTGGCCTTGACTTACCATTCCCATGAATGGTAAGTATATTTACTTGCTCACTTTGGGTTGGAAAATTTTCATTATCTTGTCTTTGGGAATTTTTCGCCACATGCCCCACTTGAGTTGTCAATCTCTCGACGGATTCTTCAAGGCAATTCATCTGTTGCTCGGTGAACGAGGGGTTGTCTTGATTGCCCCATTGGTGGTCTTGCCATTCTTGATCCTTGCTTGTATGATGGTTGTAGTGTTGATGCGGATACACGGATTGTACTTCTCCTACTACCGGTTTTTGCCCACGGTGTGCCATGAGGTTCTCCATATCCCATGACAAGTCGGCCAATTGCATTGCTAACTTTGCCTCGGCCTTCTCCTCATGAGCATCATTCCTTCCGCTTCGTTGTTGGGAATTTTCAGCCAACATCTCATAGACCACGTATACCTCCTTGGCGGTTTTCTCCCTCATTGCTCCCCCACAAGCATTGTCAACTGTAGCTTGTGTGAGTCCCGTCAATCCATCATAGAAGCACTGTACTAGTAAGACGAAAGGGAACATGTGATGCGGGCACTGTGCAATGAGTAATTTAAACCGGTCCCAAGTCTCATGGAAGGTTTCCTCCGGTTCTTCTTCAAAGGCTACTATCTTCCCTCGTATTTCTCGTGTCTTCCAAGAGGGATAGTACCTTGAAAAAAACTTGGTCTCTACCGCCTCCCAAGTAATCAATGATCCTGCGGGTAGAGCCAATAACCATTTCTTTGCCTCATCCTTCATGCAGTACGGGAAGCATCTCATCCTCAACTGATTTTCCGTGAGCTCTCTGAGTCGGATGGTGGTAATGACATCGTAGTACTCCTTCATGAACTGAAGGGAATCCTTATCCATTTCACCTCGGAAGACTGGAAGAGTATTGAAATGAGAACTCTTTAACTTGTAACTCCATTGTAAATCACTCAACAGAATCGCTGACGGTTGAGCTCCCATAATCGGAAAAGCAAAGTCCTTCATAAGCCTCTGAGTAACGGGCACATTGGTAGGGTTCTTCATGTTTATCCGAATCCTGAAATAACCAACAAACAAAGATCAAATCGAACAAGATAAGATATGAACAATAAAAAGTAACACTAAAAATACGAAAATAAAAATACGACTAAAACTAACTAAAGATAACACGCCGCTCCCCGGCAGCGGCGCCAAAAACTTGATGCGCCGAAAATTGGTACGTGATAGTTCTATAAACTATCGTAAATGATCGGACATGCGAGTTTTTACCCTCTCGCAAGTATACGAATCGTTCGCCATGTATAGTGGTTATGAGTAAGGGTATCGTTCCCACGGAGGAGGTGGTGTTTACCCTAAGTTGGTCCTAGGTCGTATATTATATATTCACACTATATATATATATATAATATTTGCACTATATACACTAATTACATGCAAGAAAATAAATAGCAATTGTCACAACAAATTAACTAACTAATCTAAGATTACACTAAGAAAACCTTAATCTAATTACCACTAAGCTAACTAATTCTAACTACAACTAAGGGTTGTCAATCCTTAGCAATTAATTATTCTATCAACAAAATTACCAATACAATTAACTAAATGAACTAATTAGCTAAACTAATTACCACTAATGCAAAGTTATGCAAGAGTGATAATGAGATATGTTATGGAACTAATGAATCATGCAAATTAACTAATTACTAGTTGATAACAATTAAGCACTTCAATTAGAGGTTAACTAAATTAAGCAAGGTTTGCGTTAATCTAGTAAATCATATTTTGCATGTTAACAATTGGATTAATTAATCAACAAGCATATATCAATTAAAGCTCAAATCAAATTATATGTTCAACTAGTATCATAGATAATAATACATAAATACACCAAATCCTTAACATAGCTATTTAATTACACATCAATAACAAACTAAGGAAATAAGAGAGACAATGGAGACAACCCAATGATGTTGGAGAAGTCTTCAAGCTTGCTCAACTCCTCTTGCTTTTCCTAGCTCGAAATCAAGGTATGGAAGCTTTGGATCACTATTGGTGGCTGGAAAACCACCTTAACTTACAAGCTAAGTGAGTTTAGTGTTGTTCTAGGTTATTTAGGTGTAAATTAAGCTATTGGGTGTAATATATGACATGTTTGGATATTTAGGGGGTGTGTTTAGGTTTAGGGAAAGGTGAATATATATAGTAGGGAAGGTTTGGGAGAGTTTGGACGTGTAAAAACCCAAGGTCGGTCAAGTTGGCGGGTTCAATCCGTCAAGCTTGCGGGTTCTTGCCTGCCGTCAGAAGTCGCCGTGGAAAAATGGACGTTTCCCGCGAGTTTGTACCTTCTGGACTGCGGGAAAGAAGCCGCCGCATGAACCCGCGGTCTTCCGGCAAGTTTGGACCATCTGGATTGCGGGAAAGAGGCCACCGAACCAAGCTTACAAGCTTGCACATCCATGGAGACTTGGAGGTCTTGGATGGCATGGAAAATGTTTGCATAGGATGCCAAAAATGGGTCCATCATGACCGCCGGGAAGAGGGCTGCCGATCTAGGCAGGAAATCACCGGAAAAACGACCGAAAAATGATCAAAAATGGCCGGGTTAGTCACCGGGTCACGACTGGGTTGTCGGGTCTGAACCGGGTCGGGATGACCCAGTTGGAGCTTAAAGACGACCTGACGTCAGCGTGATGTCAGGCGTGACGCAGCAGGCGCCAAAACGGCGTCGTTCTGTTGCTGACATGGCGCGCTGACTGGCTTTTTACATTCTGCACCCCTGATTTCTCCTTTAATCACAGAATATTCAATATATTCCCAAATTTTACACTTTTGCCCATGATTTCTCCACAATTACACAATTGCCCCTAAACTTCCCTAATTCCCTGAAACACTTATTAACACCCTATTAAATACACAAAAATGCTCAGAAACAAATACAAAAGATAGGAAAAGGGAGCGCTAAATGTGAACATTTGAAGCGCGATCAGTAATCCAAAAGCAGATTCGAATTTAGAGTTCAGAGGTTGGAGAACGGTTGAAGAATGTGAGAGGTGCGCAAAGGGAGCGAAGGAGAAGAGAGGTGGTGAAGGGCCAACCACCCTCTCTCCCATGCAGGCGCGTGGCCACCATGGGAGGGACACCACTGTACCTTGCCGTGGTGGCCATGTGCCTCTATGGGCAGCATGGCTGGTGGTGGCTATGAAAAAAATAACAGCGTGCTAATTATATCTAGAGAGGGGTGAATAGATTTTAATCAAGTTAATTACCAATTTTTCTTGATTAGTCAAAATTCAATAAAAACCCCTAACTAGTCAAAAATCAATCAACCTAACTGGCTAATTGCTCGTTGATTGATTTACGTGAGAAACTCTCAATAGGGAAAAACTAACAGGCTAATATGTGTGCCACACACGATTCTCGAATCCACTACTTGTAATAGTGTTTACAACCTAAGTTGACCACGTCAAACCCTACACAGTCACTAACCCATCATTACTACCTAATGGGCCTTTAATAGCGAACCTAGATCAATTTGCTTGCAGACTATGCAACCTTAGCCACAAGACTTAATTCTCACTAAAGAGATCAACAACCTAAGTGAATATCATGATATTCAATTATGCAATTAATGCTAGGTTATATTAAATGCTTATCTAGGATGAAAGATGACAATAATCACAATCCTAGATATCAATTTTACTATATGACATGGCATATAACATAGCTATCAAGATTAAGCAATCCTATGCAGTAGCTATCAAAATACAACTCTCAATCAATTAATACAATAATCTCAATCTTGTAAATAGAATTTAATCTAAAGCATACAAGTGGTAAATGAGATTAATTGATAAGAAAGAACACTAAAAAGGATGAGTATGGTGTTCAACTTACCAAATCAAGTGTGTTGAAGAAGTCCCATGTAAAAATGCATCATAGATGATCCTAGATGATACTAGAGAATGATTGATGCACATGGAAATGATTTTGAGTAATCAAAGATGACCAAAGACGAGTTCTTGAATGAATTTCTCTCTTTGAAAATGCTCTCAATTAAAAATATGAATTTTTGAGTCATTAAGACGACCTAAAGAGAAAGCAATATTTATGTAGGTGTCCAAAATGATGCAACACTGTTTTGAAAAAACAGGGGTCGACCGCTTCGGGTACTGCTGCCAAAGCCGCTGCGGTATCCACAGCGGTGGACTAAAATACGCATTAGGTCAATAAACCGCTGCGCCGACCGCTGTGCCTTTCACAGCGGTTATGATAGCGGTATGTGACGTAGTACGTTTTTGTCATTAGAAAAGAGATAGTACGTCAAAACAATTTATAAAAACTAAGCGATGTGTTCACAAGTATAAAAACGAGTAAAGCGGTAAACACGGGTGTCATCTACAAGGATCGGGGTAGCGGTGACTAGATTCGGATTAATAGAACTAGCGTGCATAAAAGTAAAGGTGAATAATTTGTGGTGTGAAGTGTGAATTAACAAAAGCAAACTAGGAATGCAATGATTAAAAGTGAATGCGAATGAAGTGATATGACTAAGGTGTTGATGGACTCGTAAGCGAACACTTAGGCAAATGAAATAAACTTGAAAATACGCGTATTGTAACGAATCTAGCCAACTTAGGGTGTATAGACTTGGCTATCTATCCCTAGCAAGGGGCCAACTTAGGTGGTATAGAGAAGGCCTCCTACTAGTGATTGATCCCTCTCAAGCAACCAACCAACCTAGGATGTATAATGTTAGTTGCTCGATTAGGACCCTAACAATGAATGCACGTATATCTATCTAGGGCTCAACTGATACTAGTGTAGCCAACCTAGGGTGTATAGAAAAGGCTTCTATTCCCCTCACAAGAGACATCCTAGAATGTATAGCGATGGACACCTGTTCGAGGTTAGATGAAGAGCGCGGTTATAGGGTCGGGATTCCGAAAATCCCATTTATTCAAATAAGCCATAAACAACCAAATAGAGTGTATACCTAGTTGTCTACACAAATAGAATCCCAAAGAAGACTTGTAAAGAGAGTGTATCCATACAAGCACATCAAAGAAATACTATTCATACTCTTGAATATACAATAAAAGATAGACATATATAAGAAATAGAGTTTATATACAAAAGCCCAATATTCAACAACTAATCCATCAACCCCTTAGTGGGGGATTTAGCTACTCATGTTCTTAATAACACATAAAAACTAAGAGAAGAGATTGAGAGGAAACCCTTGAAGAGCTCTCCTTCCTTGAAGCTTGAATCCAAATCTCCTTAGTTGTCTTTGGATGAGTAGAGATGGGTTTGGATGAGAGGGAAAGTGTTCTTGGTCTAGAAAAAGTAAAGAATAGAAGTTTATCTAAGTGTTGGAGAGATTTGGTCGAAATAACATAAGGTTCTATTTATAGAGGTTACAAAAAATAGGTCAAAAATGCTTAAAACGGAAATCTGACGCGCGCAAGAGTGCTGGTGAGAGTGCTGGTGGGACCCGCACTTTATCAAGTTTTCACAATTTCAGCTCCTGGGTTTTGGCAAGAGTGCTGGTGAAAGTGCAGTTGGGACCCGTACTCTGACCCGTACTTTATCAATAGTACTGGTGGAGTGCTGTTGGGACCCGCACTCTGACCCGCATTTTAACAATAGTGCTGGTGGAGTGCTATTGGGACCCACACTCTGACGGCTTTTGTCCTTCTTTCAGCATCTTTTAGCTCCCTTTCGCCCGAAAGTCCTGCATTCCGCTTCTAACACCAGGAATGAACGAATGCCTTCAATTACGAACAAAGAGCCCATAAGAGATTCTAAAAACGTAAGAAAACGAACAAAGGATACGGAAATGAGGGCCGAAATATACAACATATTTGGCATGATCAAATACCCCCGAACCAAACCTTTGCTCGTCCTCGAGCAAACAAATCAATAAAACAAATAAAACGGATAGACAACTGACTCAACTGAAAAATCCCTAGACACCTAAGCAAGAATTTCAAAAAGGCCACAAGTCCAACAAGTGATGTGATACAAAAATGTGTGATCGAGAGAAGTGAACATATGCACATGATCTAAAGCAACTTAAGACACCAAAGGGAGACTCGCATGAACACTAATCCCACACCAACAGGTGCTCATGCGTTAGGGACTACTTACTCCCATACCTCGAGCATAATTCGCTTCAATTCTAAACCTCACGTGGATTCTCTCGTTTCTTTCCGCTCAGAGTCCTAAGTTTCACACGCACACATATGCAAAGATGAATGATGCATAGAATTTAAGCAATGACTATCCTATGAAAGAACCACTATGCCATGGACGTGAAAGATCATGTGTCAACCGACATTCCCAATTTAGACTCATTATGGATCAGAAAGGTTTTTTTCTTGGTTATAATGTGGCCATAGGGTTTAATGAGGTAATACAAAGAAATGGGAAGTTTTGGAGTTCAAAATTACCAATCATGATAGAATATACCCACACACCCCATACAATGCTTTGTTTCACAATTACTCACACATTAACGTCTAGGCATTCAATTTAAACAATTTTGTGCTTTCAATATTGTACTCCACATTGTGAGTACTTATCATTACACATGTCAAGGATCTTTTGCTTTCTTTTCTTTCTTTGCTTTCATTGATTTCTTTTATTTTTTATCTTTTGCTTTTGACATTTTTAAGCTCATAAGTGCTCATTTTTAGCACTTTTACATTTTTGAGCCATTTGCTAGCACATTTACAACATTCTGCCTTAGTACACGCTAATTGACAACTAGTGCTTAATTTCTTTCATTATGACAATTAACACATCCTAACATGATTCGTAAAAAGGTAGGCATGTGTTTAGGCTATAGGTATATGGTTGTACGTGGTACCAAATGAAAGAGTAGTGTTTGGACTCAAGTTGGCCTTTGGAGCACATAATACGAATAGGAACGTGTTTAGGCTTTTGTAGGTAATTAAGTGCACATACATTGCCTAAAATCATTTCCACAATCATCTGTCAAGGGAATGTACGCATCCATCAAGCAATTCACTATATTATATGCATGTCTTATGGCATGTGACGTATATGACGAGAGACGTGTTTAAGAATATTCAATAATAACACTCAAAATGCACAATTTGAAGGTTTGTGTTTGTGTTTGTGATCTCACGGCAATCTCTGACCGCACCAAAACCGATTCTAATTTAACTACACTAAATTACGCTATTCTACTATGGTTATTCTAAAAGGGCGCGTGGGTGGTTCACCCTTCGCAAGTGTACGAGTCGTGTGAGTAGTAAAGGGTAACGAGTAAGGGTGGTCGTTCCCACGAGGAGGTGAATTAGCTTAACTAGTTCTAGGTTATCATTGATTATTGATTATTAATTTCTAAACAAGATCATTAGTTTATCTAGATTAATTATTCTAAGCTTGCAATGAAGTAAGGATTAAGCTAGATTAAGATGATTAAGCTAGATTAAAGATGTCAAGTCTAGATTAAGGATGTTAGGGCTAGATTAAAGATGTTAGGGGATTGACTCATTCAAGTAACAACCATTTCATTAACCAATCATTCATTAAACACATTCACAACATTCTAAGGCATGTATTTCATTTATCAATAATGTTAAGCACCAAATCCATCATCTTACACATAATCTAATATCATAGATAAGTGATCAAGAGAGAATTTTAGGAATAATGATGTAGAGATTCTCTAATTAACCCAAGACATGAATTACTTAGAGACATCTCTATGAAATGGCTAGTTAAATATCCATACATATTGTAGGACACTTTATGCATGAAATCAACTACCAAGTGTGTACAATAGATGTATATGCAAGACATATTATCCACATATCATATCATTAGAGTTCATAATACACACATACAAAGCCTTAGAGAGTGAAGTAACAAATAGATTGATTAAATCAATAGTATAATTACAAGAATTACATCAATCCCTTAACAAAAGAGTTTAGTTACACAGAGAAGTATATAAGCATGAAAATACGAAAGAAGAGCTAAACAAACCCATCCGGATTCGTTTCTTGTGCAAGAAGAATCCTCTTCGCAATCCAAGCACAATATCCTTCTAGAGCAACTCCAAAGGATCAGGTCTAAGTACCCTAAATTGGTGTTTGGCTACCTAGAAAGTGATGGGAAAAGTGTTTTATAACTAAAACCAAGTTAGAGAGTTCCTCTTTCTCTAGGATTCTATCTCTAAAACCAACTAAAACTAAAAATATCTAGTGATAGTTAAAACTAAAAGTGTGTAGTTAATATATTAACTTACTAACTAAGATATATTAGATATTTTCTCTAAAGTAAGTTATCTAAGATATTTTATGGTGGTAAGGTGTGTGCAACAAGCTTAGGTGATAGGATAAACAAGTGGACGAGTTGCCTTCAAGTGAAGAGGACCCGGTGAGCTTGATCACTCTGGCTCGCGGGTTTGTTCCCGCCGGCGTGAACTCGTGGTGAAAATGGAAGGTTTCCCGCGAGTTCATACTTTCTGCCTTACGGGATATGTCTCTCGGCATAAACTCACGGAGATTCCGTGGGTTTGGAAGTGTTTTACGCATGCAAGAAGCCGCTGGGAAGACCTTCGAGCTTGAACTCGGCCATGGAGGTTTGAAGACTTTTGGAGAGTTGGTGGAGAGAGAATCATGTGCTTGGGAGGCCGAAAGTTGGTGCAAATGGACCGGGGAAGCTCCGGCCATCGTTCTGGGCGAAGAGCCTTCGAAAACATTACCGAAAAAGCTATTGGAACACCGGGTCAATCGTCGGGTCTGAACCGGGTCAAGTCTGGTCAACAGGTCTACAACTCGGGTCATTAGCTGGTAGAAGACGATGTGACGTCATCCTGACGTCACGTCGATGTTAGCAGCAGGTGCCAAAATGCACCGTTTAACTTGGTGATGTGGCGCGCTGCTGTGCTTTGGTGGAGAATTATAGTTTGTACCCCTCAGCTCTTCACTAATCATCGATTTTGCAATAATTTCTCCAGTTTTGAAATTTGACCCCTGATTCTCCATAATTACGTAACTACCCTATTTTGCCCCGATTTTTCTACTTTTCTCCAATTTGGTCTAAAATACCTCTGATGAGCTGAAATACCTGAAAACACTTATTTACAATATTAAATACCAAAAAGGGCTCAGAAAACGGTTACAAAAGCTAAGTAAGGGAGCGCTAAATGTGAACATTTGGAGCGCGATCAATCTCCACTATTAGAACAAGGCGTGAAAGCATCGAGTCCCCTCAACTTAACACCAAGGATGGGACAAACCCATGAAGGTGCAAGCGAAACCCTAAGTGCACCAAGCTATATCACAAGATTGCTACGCATACAAAGAATTCGCCAAAAGCACACACTAAAGGCATCACATCCGAACTACTTAAAGCTCGAATTTTTTGGCCAAGCGACAAAATTTGAAAAATTGACACAAAAAGATGACTCGAAAAGGCATTTATACCCCCAAACCAAAACCCAACATTGTCCTCAATGTTGAAGACAATAGAGTTCGGTCTAGCGGCGCACACCTAACACGACTCAAAACAAACCTAGGCACTAATCATGAACAATCAATGCCCAACAAAAATAAAGAGAAAAGACTCAAACTAGGCTCAACTAATAAAATCAGGCAATTCATGCAATGTATCAAATAAGTGCAAAGGCACACATTTCAACCTATATCAAGCATATTCTCAAAATTGACAGAATGGGGGTATAACACCCCCAAAACTAGATCTTATCATAAGCTCAAAACTTGTACAAGTAGGTATATGATCAAAACCCCCAAACCAAATTGGGGCATATATGCAAGTAATCCTGTATACTCTCATGAATCAATAATGAGCCTTTGGCTCGTATCATCATCCGAATAAAAGTAAAAATCCACAATTTGAAACAATTATCAATTAAGCACAAAGTCAAGAGGTAGAAATCCCCCTTAATGGAAAATAGGTCCTTTGCCCATTTTATGAGCACTCTTGGCTTGCTTGTCTCTTCGAGACGTGCAAGCTGTCATGTATCTTCCCAAGAGATGAAAAACCTAGCTTTAAGCACAAAACTTCTACCAAAGGATAATCAATAAAATCAATGTGCAACAATCCACAAAAAATATCATTCGAACGAAAACATCCTAACATTATTCAATGAAAGCAAAAATAAAACTAAAAAGCATAATAAAAACTTAAAAGAGATTCCACAATGAAATTTCTCCCCCCAAACCTAAATCTACCCAAAATTTACAAGCTCATGATAGTCAAAACTAAAAGGGCAAAGACTTAGTCTAAAAGAGGAATTGAATTGTGCAATCTAGTCATGCATCAAAAATGTTCAATGAGATGCATTCGGGGTGGGGCTAGGATTAACTAAGGGTGGTTTAACCAAGTTAGGAAATTCTTTATTTTTCACAACCTAAACAAATTTGGATGTCTTTTTTATCTTTTCCTTTCCTATGTTTCTAAATAAATGCATTTGATCCTTCCTTACCCAAACTTGTTTAACCGTAGGTGGACTCTACCGATTCCTAGGACCTCTAGTTTTCCTATGTTGATTTGGCTTGTAATTTTTAGCCTAAAATGTTCTATCCTAGAACATAAATAGCAAAAGATATTAGAGTTAGAGGAACTCCCTTTTGACGAGCTTTGAGGTCATTGGATTTGCTTTGCTTGTAATGCCTTGACCTCCTCCTCCTCCTCCTTTTTGCTAAGTGCTCCTTTTGCTTCCTCTAGGGCCTTGACTTTTTGTACAACTTCCATTTGCATTGTTCTCGACTTACGACCAATCTCATCTTCAAATTCCTTTGATACCATTACCAAGTTCTCTAACCCCTTCAATGTTGTACATTTTTCGGTTTCAAGTCTCTCAAGTTGTCCTTCAAGCTTTTTACTCTTGTCGGAGACTTCGCCATTCACCTTCTTTAGTGTGCCATTTTCACTTTTGAGCATATTCACTTCAAGTATTAGTTTGTTGTTTAGCTCTTGAAGTGATCCCGCTCCAAATGTTAACATTTGGCGCTCCCCGTTCCTATCTTTTGTGTTCGTTTTTGAGCACTTTTGTGTATATAATATGTGTTTTAGCTTTGGGTAGGTAAATATCCCTCAAAGTGGGTGTTTGAACCTAAACTGAAGAAAATAGGGAAATTCAGGGGCAATTATGTCATTTTGGAGAAACAGGGGTGAAAGTGAAAATCTGCATACAAGATTGAATATTATGTGATTAAGGAAGAGTACAGGGGTACATATTGTAATTCGCCACGCAAAGCACAGCGTCAGCGCCACATCAGCACAGAAACGATGTCGTTTTGGGGTGCCAAGCGTCAGCATGACGTCACCGCATCTTCTACCTCTAGCTGGGCGCGACGACCCGACCCGACCCGACGACCCGACCCGTCAACCCAACGACCTAGTACCAAACCTGACATGACCCGACTCTTTCCCGGCCATTTTTTGACCTTTTTCAGGTGATTTTTCCAACGATCTCTACCCAGATCAACTCCCAACATTCTTCCGGTCACAATGGACCCACTTTCAAGCTCCCATGCAAACATTTTCCCAATCCTCCAAGACCTCCAACTTCCATGGCCAACCTAAGCTTCAAGGTCATCCCAGCGCCTTCATTCCCGCAGCAAAGACGTCCAAACACGTGGAAACTCTGTGATTTCATGCTGAGGGAAAGATCCCACGGACCAGAAAGGCCAAACTCATGGCAAACTGCCATAATTCTTCGCAAGTTCCATCGGCGAGCTCAAACCTGCGAGGCAGGGGTTCTGAACCCGCGAGCTCATCGACTTAGGAAGAGATTGATGTAATTTGATGCCCATTCTTACCCTACACACTTCCAACCTAAATATAAATCACTTTGTCTCTCTTTCTAGGTGTGACCAACCAACAACAGCACTAGAGCTTAGCTCTAACACACCAAAAGAGAGAGAGCAACTCCAAGCCTTCCATGGGGGATTTTCCTCCATGGAAAGCCTTCCATGGAGAGTAGATATGCAGAGATAGGACGGCTTGTGTGCAAGCCATAGATGTTCATAAATAGGGAGAGCTTTGGAGGCTTGTCTTCAAGGGTAATCCCTTTGCTCATCTCTTGTATTTCTATTGATGTGTAACCCATTTGGGAGTATTTGTAAACAACACTTATATTAATGTATGTATGTATTGTTCTTATGATTTGATTTGGTATTGATTCATTCCTTAGTTGTATATTGATTAAGCTCTTATTGTGATATTCATATGTATGGATGATTATGTGTTGATATATATGTATGGATGAGATTATGAGTAGATTAACTAAATGATTAGGAGTAGTTGTAATCAAATAACTCATTTGTTTATGTATGTTGGTATATGATTTACTATGTATGTGTTTAGAGTGATTAGAGATTGAAAGTTGAGATTGTGCTTGGATAACCATTCTTTGCATAATCTTGGCTATTAGCTTTATGGAATGGAAATAGCTTGTGTGTGCATAACTATGCCACTTTAGCTTTGGTTCATATGTTCTTGTGCTTAATGGGTCTAAACCTAGACACAATCACTCTTCCGATTGGAGAGTTATGACATGATTTCGGTAATTTCCTAATCAATAGAATGAACCCTTTACTGAATTAATTGGATTCACATGTTAAACAATCAACATAAATTGCATATTGTGTTTGGTGAACCGATTTCCCATATGTGTTGCATATCTTGTTGATCTCCCAGCCATCTTTATTTTCGTAGCTAGGATGTCTTGCCTCTAGGAGTAGATTCACTTAATTAGGAGTAGATTAATTAGATAGCCAAGACACCCGGCTACATTTCTGTCTTAGTTTAGTTAGTTTACAGTACAAACACACACACACACACACACACACACACGCATTTCCTTTTTACATGCTTAAATAAACACTAGAACTAGATATAGTTAACAAATTTCGTCTCCCTGTGGAACGAACCATACTTGCTGCTATGCGATCGTAACAATCCGTGCACTTGCGGAAAGACAACAACGCACATATCTTGTGAAAAAGTCACAAATAAAGTCTCGTCGTGAAGCTTATTCGCCTTTTCCATTCCTAAGGCTTCCTTGCCTTCTAGCTCCTTCTTCAAGAGTTTTAAATTCTTTTCGTAGTCTCCCCTCATTTGTTCTTTCTCTCGGGAGGCTTCTTCTACTCTCACTTGAAGTTCTTCATTCTCTTTCTTTGACACATCCGTCGCCAACAATAGCTCTTTGCTCACTCTCATAAGTGATTGGCGCTGAGATGACCGGTTCTAATAACCATTTCCCCAGCAACGGCGCCAAATACTTGACACGCATGGGATAGTTCTATAAACTATCATAAACATTGGGGCGTGTGGGTTTATCCGCAAGTGCATGGATCGTTACGATCGCATAGCAGCAAGTACGGTTTGTTCCTTAAGGAGACGGAATCCGTTAACTGTATCTAACTCTAGTGTTTATTAAAGCATGTAAATTGATGAGAATCAATAAGCATCACCAAAGGATCAATTGCATGTTCCGGTTGGGCCAATTATAAGGGGCCAAGAGGATCAAAGAAGCATTTAATGATGGGCTGATTCTGAGTTGCTGAAGTTCAAGTTCGGCCCAAATCTGAGCTGAACTTCGTGGGCCTCTACAGAGAGCATCTAAAGTTGGATTGTCTATTATAATATGTTTTCGGAAAGCCCAAGCCGAGCCCTACAGATGTTATGAAGACTCCGGCATCCGTAAAAGATCACAACAGGCCCAAAATCGGCCATCTATCTTGTTGTGCGAAGACTTAAGCTGAGGACTCCGAATTTCAGCATATTTCCTAATAAAGAGCTGATTTGGGTGTGAGATACAAGCTAGGGTTGGAGGATTCCGAATTTTAGCATATTTCCTATTTTTAATTATTCCCCAAATAAATAGTTGATTTGTTTCCCAAACAAAGTCAACTAATTGCTAGTTTTTATTCTTTTACTTTCCTAATTGTAAGGCAATTAATTGCTGAGTAGTTTATTTCCTTTTCTTTCGCCGTCTAGGGTTTAGATCTTTTCTTAGTATTTAAAGGACGCATTGATGTATTATTTGAGAAGATTAGACTGTGAATAAAATATTATTTGAGAGAACCTTTTCTCTTGGTTCTTCATTGAACTATGAACTTATCAAGGTTCTACCTTGTGGCGTTCAAACCTTGACTTATCACTCACCTTCTTTCTTGTTCTTGAGTGTGGTGTCTACAACCTTCTTGATACCGTTGGTTCTTATCTCCATATAGATAATGGGTCACGGTCCTTTATTTTCTTTGTTTTTATAAACTTGAATTAGAAAACGATCCTTCGTTACCATATATTGGTTCCGGGTCTCACTACTCTTGGTGAGGTTCATATCAGTTGGTATCAGAGCTTAGGCTTCTAAATCAGGTTTGATCTATCCCTTTTTTTTATTTTTTTTTTATTTTTTTATTTTTTGTATTTCTTTTATTTCGTTTGATCAAAAAAAAAAAAAATTTTTTGATCAGATCCGTTACCAAAAAAAAAAAAAAGTTTAATCAGATTCTGATTCCAAAAAAAAATAAAAAAGTTGATCAGATCCGTTACCAAAAAAAAAAAAAAAGTTTAATCAAATTCTGATTCAAAAAAAAAAAAAAAGTTGATCTGAACTGTTACCAAAAAAAAAAAAAAAAAAAAAAACTTGATTAGATTCCGATTCAAAAAAAAAAAAAATGTCTGACGATGTATCGGAAACGATTGATATCAATCTTTTTTACAAAGCCATGGTACAAAAGTTTGATCAGTTATTATCAGAGATGTTGGATCAACGAATGAAGAGGAACGGTTCCACACGAGTTGGGCAACATTCGTGTTCTTCTTCATCATGGGAACCGAATTGGAACAAGAGAGATGACTAGCCTAGTTTCAAGGCCAAGGCCGAACCTTCCGAAGATCACAAAGATGGAGAGCTTTTGGTCGCAAGAAGAGCTCTTAGTGCTCAAGCAAAGGAAGATGATGAGGTACAACGTGACAATGTCTTTCACACCCGATGCCATGTTAATGATAAGGTATGTAGCATGATAATTGATGGGGTGAGTTGTACTAATTTGGCTAGCACTATTTTGGTGGAAAAACTTAATTTGGCCACTTTAAAGCACCCAAAACCTTATAAGTTACAATGGTTAAATGATAGTGAAGAAATCAAGGTGACTAAACAGGTGTTGGTGTCTTTTTCCATTGGAAAGTACAAAGATGAAGTCTTGTGTGATGTGGTACCAATGCATGCAAGTCATATCCTTTTGGGGCGACCATGGCAGTTTGATAGGCGTGTAACTCATGATGGTTATACAAATGAATACTCCTTTGTACTCAATAAAAAACGAATCACTCTTGTACCCTTAACCCAAATACAAGTATATGAAGATCAAGTGAGGTTAAAAGAAAAGAGAGATGTAAAAAAGGAGAGTAGAGTTCAAAAGAAAGAGAGACAAAAGAAAAAGAGATTGAAATAGCAAAAAAAGAAATCTCGGCCGATGAGGAAAAAAAAGAGAGAAAACAAATGAACTTCTATGCAAAAAAGAGTGAGATCAAAAAGGCATTATTTTCAAATCAGCCAACTTCTCGGCCTGGTGTTCTTGTTTCTCTTTTTCAGGACTTTGATGAAGTGTCAGAGGGTATCAACAACATTACAGTGAAGATTCGAGGACGAATCCTTTTGAAGAGAGGGGGAATGATGAGAATCAATAAGCATCACCAAAGGATCAATTGCATGTTCCGGTTGGGCCAATTACAAGGGGCCAAGAGGATCAAAGAAGCATTTAATGATGGGCTGCTTCTGAGTTGCTGAAGTTCAAGTTCGGCCCAAATCTGAGCTGAACTTCGTGGGCCTCTACAGAGAGCATCTGAAGTCGGATTGTCTATTATAATATGTTTTCGGAAAGCCCAAGATGGGCTCTACAGATGTTATGAAGACTCCGGCATCCATAAAAGATCACAACAGGCCCAAAATCGGCCATCTATCTTGTTGGGCGAAGACATGAGCTGAGGAGTCCGAATTTCAGCATATTTCCTAATAAAGAGCTGATTTGGGCGTGAGATACAAGCTAGGGTTGGAGGATTCCGAATTTTAGCATATTTCCTATTTTTAATTATTTCCCAAATAAATAGTTGATTTGTTTCCCAAACAAAGTCAACTAATTGCTAGTTTTTATTCTTTTACTTTCCTAATTGTAAGGCAATTAATTGCTGAGTAGTTTATTTCCTTTTCTTTTGTCGTCTAGGGTTTAGATATTTTCTTAGTATTTAAAGGACGCATTGATGTATTATTTGAAAGATTAGACTTTGAATAAAATATTATTTGAGAGAACTTTTTCACTTGGTTCTTCATTGAACTATGAACTTATCAAGGTTTTACCTTGTGGCGTTCAAACCTTGACTTATCACTCACCTTCTTTCTTGTTCTTGAGTGTGACGTCTACAACCTTCTTGATACCGTTGGTTCTTATCTCCATATAGATAATGGGTCATGGTCCTTTATTTTCTTTGTTTTTATAAACTTGAATTAGAAAACGATCCTTCGTTACCATATATTGGTTCCGGGTCTCACTATTCTTGGTGAGGTTCATATCATAAATGAACGTGTGTGTGTGTGTGTGTGTAAACTAACTAACTAGGATAGAAATGTAGCTGGGTGTCTTGGCTATCTAATTAATCTACTCCTAATTACGTTATTTTACTTCTAAAGGCAAGACACCCTAGCTACGAAAATAATGGTGGCTTAGAGAAAAGCAAGACATGAAATGCATATGGGATATAAGTTTACCAAACACAAGATAGATATCATGTTGATTGTTTAACATGTGAATTCCATTTAATTCGAGTAAGGGTTCGTTCTCTTGATGAAGGAAATTACCCCGGAATCTTGATTAGGGAATTCCCGAAATCATGTCATCACTCTCCAATTCGGAAGAGTAATTGTGTCTATGGTTTAGACCCATTGAGCACAAGAACATTGACCCAAGCTATCATAGCATAGTTATGCTAAGCCTTTTCCATTCAAATGAGCTAATAGCCAAAGTCATACTTGGAATGATAATCCAAGTACAAACTCAACTCTCAATTACTCTAATCATTCTAAACACATACATATTGAGTCTTCTACCAACATATATACATGGATGAGATATTTGATTACAACTATTCCTACATCATTAAGTTAAGCTACTCCTAATCTCATATATACATACATATCAACATCTAACTCTCCACACATATGAATATCATAAATAGAGATTATAAATGATAGCAAAGAATAGAACATACTCAAATCAATCAAAGAACAATACAACATATATTATAGCATAAGTGTTAAGTTTACAAATATTCCCACATAAGTTACACATCAAAGAAAATACAAGAGATGAGTAGTAAAGATCACCCTTGAAGACAAGCCTCCAAAAGCTCTCAATTCCTATGAACTTCTATGGCTTGGTTTTGACACACAAGCCCTCCTTCTCTTAGAATCTAATCCTCCATGGAAGGCTTTCCATGGAGGAAAAAATCCCCCATGGAAGCTTAGAGGTCGCTCTCTCTCTTTTGTGATGTTCAATCCAAGAAAGGGTTTTCTTGGAGCAAGATTGGGTGGTGTACCCACAAAGAGAAGCTAAAGAGGTGTATATATATGTTGGGCATGTTTTAGGCATGAATGGGGTGTGAAAAGACCGAATTACCCTGCAAAATATCATCATTTTAGCTCGAAAAAGGTCTCGCAGGTTCGTGCAACGGGATATGTCTAACCACACGAACTAACCAGAATCCTGGCAACTTCGTGCCACGGGAAATGTCTAGCTGCACGAACTAGCGGGAATCCTGATGAGTTCGATTCCGCGGGACATATCTAGCCAGCCAGAAGGGTCTGAACTAGCCATGGTGTTCCGCTGGTTCATGCTCCCCTACTCCACTGTTTCATGCTCCCCTGCTCCGCGGGTTCATTCCAACAACACGAACCAGCCGTGGTCTTCTTCACACATAATTGCCCTATTTTGCCCACTTTCGGTACAAACACCTTCTACATGGGATCCTTACCTGCACATAGCTAAAACACACATTATATACACAAAAGTGCTTGGAAACGAACACAAAAGATAGGAAAAATGAGCGCTAAATGTGAACATTTGGAGCACGATCAATAAGCTCCTGGTTCATATTGATCCAACTTTTCGTCTCATCCATCTTCTTGTTTCGCTCTACTTCAAACTCTATCCAGAGTTTATCCATGTCTTCTTTTAAGCTATTGGATGATTCCAACAGTTTGGTTATTCCAACAGTTTCTTGTAAGAGCTTTATCTTCTCATCATTTGCCATGCATGTTGGCGAGTAGCTTGGCCTCAAATTTTTCCAAAAGGAATCCATAGAGTCCTGAAACAAAATAAAACAAAAAATACCAAAGAAATAAAAAGAATTTAACAAAACTAAAAAAATAACTGAGAAACTAATAGTATTAAAGCTAATCTAATCACTACTACGCACACCGATCCCCGGCAATTGTGCCATTTGACGTAGTACGTTTTTATCGTTAGAAAAGAGATCATATGTCAAAACAATTTATAAAACCTATGCGATGCATTCACGAGTATAAAAACGAGAAAGTGATAAGCACGGGTGTCGTCCATAAGGATCAGGGTAGCGGTGACTAGATTCGGATTAATAGAACTAGTGTGCATAAAAGTAAAGGTGAATGATTGGTGGTGTGAAGTGTGAATTGACTAAAGCAAACTAGGAATGCAATGATTAAAAGTGAATACGAATGAAGTGATATGACTAAGGTGTTGATGGACTCGTAAGCGAATACTTAGGCAAATGCAATAAACTTGAAAATACGCATATTGTAACGAATGTAGCCAGCCTAGGGTGTATAGAGTTGGCTATCTATCCCTAGCAAGGTGCCAACCTAGGGTGTATAGAGAAGGCCTCCTACTAGTGATTGATCCCTCTCAAGCAACCAACCTAGGATGTATAGTGTTAGTTGCTTGATTAGGACCCTAACAACGAATGCACGCATATCTATCTAGGGCTTATCCGATACTGGTGTAGCCAACCTAAGGTGTATAGTGAAAGCTTTTAATCCCCTCATAAGAGCCGTCCTAGGGTGTATAGCGATGGAGACCTATTCGAGGTTAGATGAAGAGTGTGGTTATAGGGTCGGAATTCCAGAAATCCCATATATTCAAATGAGCCATAAACAACCAAATATAGTGTATACCTAGTTGTCTACACAAATAGAATCCCAAAGAAGACTTGCAAAGGGAGTGTATCCATACAAGCACATCAAAGAAATACTATTCATACTCTTGAATAGACAATAAAAGATAGACATATATAAGAAATAGAGTTTATATACAAAAGCCCAATATTCAACAACTAATCCATCAACCCCTTAGTGGGGGATTTAGCTACTCATGTTCTTAATAACACATAAAAACTAAGATAAGAGATTGAGAGGAAACCCTTAAAGAGCTCTCCTTCCTTGAAGCTTGAATCCAAATCTCCTTAGTTGCCTTTGGATGAGTAGAGATAGGTTTGGATGAGAGGAAAAGTGTTCTTGGTATAGAAAAAGTAAAGAATAGCAGTTATCTAAGTGTTGGAGAGATTTGGTCTAAATGACATAAGGTTCTGTTTATAGAGGTTACAAAAAATAGGTCAAAAATTCTTAAAACAGAAATCTGACGTGTGCAAGAGTGCTGGTGAGAGTGCTGTTGGGACCCGCACTTTATCAAGTTTTCACAATTTCAGCTCCCGTGTTTTGGCAAGAGTGCTAGTGAGAGTGCGGGTAGGACCTGCACTTTATCAACAGTGCTGGTGGAGTGCTGTTGGGACCCGCACTCTGACCCGTACTTTAACAACAGTGTTGGTAGAGTGCTGTTAGGACCCGCACTCTAACAGCTTTTGTCCTTCTTTCAGCATCTTTTAGTACCCTTTTGCCTGAAAGTCCCATATTCCGCTTCTGACACCAGAAATGAATGAATGCCTGCAATTACGAACAAAGAGCCCATAAGAGGCTCTAGAAATGTAAGAAAACGAACAAAGAATACGGAAATGAGGGCCGAAATATACAACGGTACGATCAGTATGCTCTATTGGCAAACCATTGTGCTACCGCTACGGAAAACCATATCGGTTAAGAGGGTGGCCGAGATAGATATCTCACCGCTACGGAAGCCGACAACGATACTGACGGCTGTCGCCAGGCCATGCAAGCTTAAGTGAAAAAATCATGCATTCTTAAGCTACTAAATGGCATGGCAATGAACAAATGCATGAAGAGAGTTAAGAACATGAATGAACAAACATAAAAGCACACAACATACAAGAAGTATAGATATGCATGAGTTTTTTTGTGTGCAACTACGATCTCTTCAATGCAAATAAGCACAAGTGTTTTAACTTTGGAGTGCTTATCATCTTGAGATCTTGAGAGGGCATTTGAGCATGATCATCAATGCCTGAGCTACCCTTACATATCAAACCCCAATCGTGGTTTGTCACCAAAATGAGCCAATCAAACCTGAGGAACTTATAGGCTCAATTCCCGTTTTGCCTTTCCTCTTCTCCAATTGAATAACTCCTTATATATTTCAAATTCATGTTGAAATCTCTCACAACTTTTGATTATTTGTTTTTTTTCATAACTCTATCAAATCAACTCCGAATTGAGTGATTCAGAAACCAAAATAGTTGGTCTTGAAGAGAGGAACAAGTCCCAAGCATTTTCAAGGTGAAAGGTGTTGGTTCCAGGAACCGAAATCGGTATCCACGCAGCGGAAGGGCGGCGGGCCCGGTTTTTCAAAATTTTTCATAAAAACAAAAAACGTTTTAGCCGGATCGTTGTAATTATATTGATTCTAATATTTGATATAAACAGTAGGGAAATAAATCGTTACCCTTGTAGACTTTCCGTGATTTACTCGAACCGAGTTCCTCCACTATAGAATCTTCGTGATTCCCTCGAACCAAGTTCTTCCACACCGAATCTCCAACACTAAAGAACCGACGAGTGGGCGTCTCGGTATTGAATAGAAAAATTCGACTTTCGAATTTCTGTTCTTATTGTGTACTCATCACATGAGACAACAAGAAAAATATTGAGAGACTCTCTCACAATATTCTCTAGAGGCTTAGTAAAAAATAATTTTTCTCTCTTGTTGTCACTCTCTCTTGTTAAGAACTTGTGTTTCTCTCAAAGCAAGAACTCTTCTTGTCTTGTCTTTTATCAAGCTCAAAACATGAAATATTTAATCAAAACAAAAACTCCTTTTTGTGTGCTTACTCTTCCACGAGAGAGAGAGAGCTATATATCTATATATAGATGTGAAGTTTTTTTGTTTCAATAATGAAAACAAGGGTGTGTGGTAAAAAGGAAGCATAGAATAGGAACATGTTTTCAACCTAGTTATTAATGAAATGAAGAAAAAATCAACAAAACAAAATGAATGAGTAGAAAAGCAAGAAGACTTAGCCGTTTACCCCATTCTTGACTATTGAAATCAATAATGAAACCCACCCCATTTTTGACTATTAACCTCAATAATTTAACCCACCCTTTATTTGACTATTGATAACAATAATTGTTATCAATAATCCACCGAATTTACCACCCCAACAATAATGTAATATATATGTATTAAAATAATCAATATTATATTATATATATGATTAAATAATCAAAATATTATTTAATATATATAATTAAATAATCAAACATTATTTAATTAATAAAAAAATACATAAACTTCTTTATGTATAGATGATTAATTCCAAATTAATCACTAAGCCTTAGTATACCTTAATGTTCAATACAGTGTTATAGAGATGGTATGGGGACACATGGACCTACAATTTCAAGCTCCAATAAATCTTTAATATTTAATTAAACTCTTTAATCAAATATTAGATTTATTAATTCCAGATTTATTCCACTAAAAAACTGGAACTGCACTCTTGTCATTATAGAATTAATTACTCGAATAGGAATCGAACAGTCCATTGATATAATCATTACATATAGATCAATCCTCCATAAATAGTTCGTAATATGAGCTAGGTTCAAATCCGTTGACCTCTCAATTACATCTTTTTCCTTGAGTGCCCGTGATTCTCTAATGAACAATTATTTATGATCTTATCATAAATTGAGCGCTCTATCATTCAAGACCCGAATCATTTACTCAAGAGAACTGTTTGTCTACTTCAATTAAGAAGGAATGGATTCCATCTTGTATATTATCATTCCCAGCTAAGTATATCATCATGTCCCCAAGATACAAGGTTTTTAGGTTTGGCAATTAGAGCAAACCATACCGAGTAAGTCAAAAGATACAACTGTATAAGTAGGAGTCTGTTAAATACTCAGGATTAAGATCGTTCCATATATGACCATCTGATTGATAAAAGGGAATACTTTATTTCAAGACGGAGATTATTAAAGATTCCAATTTATCGTGTCCATATCTTGTATAATCTTATTATACAAAGTACCTTCATTCTAATGTCACCACATCAATAGTTCGGATAAAACTGTTCCATTCTTAATGGGAATGAACCGTACTAGTAATTTTAATTAATTAAAGATCCCAACTTTAATTATCAATTACAGACAATTAAGATTATTATATTAAACATAATCTTCATGTATATAACGACTTATATACTATGTTCAATATTACATTTAATAATCATGGAATTTTATGTTATTAATACAATATTAATAACATCAAATGCACACAAATATATAATAGAATGTCAATCTAATTATTAATTCAGCATGAAGATCAACAACATGTGTTCTTAGGGCATTATCCCCAACAAAAGGATGTCCAAATTATTCGTAGCTGTCTGATATTTACTTACGGTTCAACCTTTTGTATGTGAATCATCTTCTTTACATTTTTCTTATGATCAACTTGATGGATCTTTTTATTTGATTGATGAAAAATGTCTAGGATGTTTTTGATTCAACTTTTAGACTTGTTTGATTGATTTCGAAATTAGCTCTTGTGTTTTTATTTGAATATGATGTTAGCTAATTTTGAAGAACATGAACTTGAATCTATAATAAATTTGTGATTTGATCTTGATTATTGATTTCTAGGTTTTTGTCAAATGTTCATGAACTAGGATTTTTGATTGTGCTATCTATCATTTAAATCTAGTTCTTATTTGGATTGAATTTGTTGTGGATTTCCAGTGTTAACTTGTTCACTTGATTTCAAAGCTGGTTTTGTGATTTCTATTGAAAACTTGTTACTCTAGCTTTGATTGACATGTTTAGATTCTAGATATTTTTGTGAATGATTTTGAATGCCTAATCTAGAACTCTAACCACATGTTCATAAGAATTAGTTACATTTGATTGTAAGCTTGATTTGTGATGCAGTAAAATTTGTATTCAATTTACTAAGAAAAGTTCGTTCACTGGGATCGGCGATTCTATCGGTCGAAGGCCAATTAATCTAGCAAGAATTTACTCTAAGTGCGAAAAACTAAATTTGGAGAGAAATCAAATCAAATAACACAAGGGATGAATATATGGAGAGAAACACTAGAGAATTGATGCACCTTTCTTAGACACTCAATGTTCTCAATCAGTCTTGAAACTAATAATTCACGGTGTGTATAAAACTATCTAGAAGGGCTGAATAGATTTTAATCCTTTTTACCAATTTTCGCAATTAGTCAATTTACAAAAATACCCCAAACTAGTCAAAGCAATAAATCAAGTGTAATAAGTGCGGAATTATAAATGACACTTGATTTTTACGTGGAAACCTTCAATAAGGAAAAACCACGTGCTGTTATGTGCGCCACACAGGAATCTCAAATCCACTAATTGTGATAACGTTTACAACCTCGGTTGACCTCAACCTCTAACGGTCAATAACCCGTTACCACTACCCACAGGCCTGTAAAAGTGGACCTAGTCCAATTGCTTGCGGCCTAAGCAACCTTAGCCACAAGACGTAGTTCTCACTAAAGAGATTAAACAACCTAAGTGAATATGCAAAGATATCCAAATATGTAAGTAATGCTAGGTTACACTAAATGCTTATCTAGGATTTAAAAGATGTCAATTAAATCAATCCTAGATATCAAGTGCGAAATGACATGTCATAAAGCATAGCTAACATAGATTAAGTAATCCTACATTTACAAAACAACACTCAATCAAAACAACACAACAATCTCTATCTTGTATATAAGATTATAATCTAAGAACATACAAGTAAATAAAGAGATGCCTTTTAAAGTAAAACACTAAGATTAGATGAAATTAGTGAAGAACTTACAAAAGCAAGTGTGTTGAGTAAGACCCATGCAAGCAAGCATCCTAGATATGCTAGAAGATGCTAGATGAAGTTTAATGCATATAAAAATGGTTTTGAATGTTTAAATGAGCAATCTTGATTGCCTTTTCTCTCACAAATATCTCTATAGACTTTAGGATCTTGTATTGAAAGAGTTAGGTTCAGAGAGATAAGAAAGTGATTTATTTATAGACATCAAAAACAAGGCATGTGAAAAGATAAGTTTACCCCTGAACCGCACGATCAGCCGTTTCATTCGGTGGTTTTGAAACCGCTGAATATATCCCGAGAGAACAGGGGAGGGCAATCATCGCGCTAATGACCGTGCCAAAACCGGTTCTAAATTAACTACACTAAATTACGCTATTCTACTACGGTTATTCTAAAGGGGCGCATGGGTAGTTTACCCTTCGCAACTGTATGAGTCGTGTGAGTAGTAAAGTGTACACGAGTAAGGGTTGTCGTTGTTAGGATTATGCTCAATAGCAAGAGTGTAATATTGTAATTAACAATCTTTTTCATATTAATAAAGTGATTTCTGGTTTAACAAATCGTATAGCATTTATAGTTTAATATTATAATTGTCAAAGTAAATAATCATAAGGTCTAAAGACTATGAGAAAAGAAGAATTGTTCGTACATCTGGATATGTATGTGGTAGACACAATTCTTTAGTTAGTCTTGAATAATGTTCACAATTTAAGTTAAAGGTTGGGCACCTTTATCTTGTTAAAGTTGTAGAATTCTTTTGCTAGCATTTGAGTGGGATCAAATGAGATATGATGAGTCTAAAATCATCGGAGTGTCTTCGAGCAAAAGGATCTAGTGCACTGGGTGCATTGAACTGGATCACAATGAAATACTTTATCTATAACCGTCAGTAGATAAAAGTCTTTTCATTATCAGGACAATCGGAGAGTCTATCTTAATCCTGAGATAAATGATGGACTTATGGTTGCAAGTGATATCATTTGAGTTATCAATGAGTACGATTATATCGCATAGTCTATCCTCGATAGTTTGGTGATATTCATTTGTTAATCGATAGAGGACTTCATTTATAGATATGGACATCGTGGCTCCATTTAATAAATGAGAGTATAATATCATCATATGGATGTTTTGAGGTAATTGGATATTAAATCTCAACGTTGAGTTTTCGATAGTGTCTATTGAAAACATGACTTCTGGACAAGTCAAAATATCCAAGTTCAAAACGTGGTCATATGAGTAAATATGGTAACTTGGAGAGTTATAGGCGGTCTATGAACTCTTGGCGATTACTGATATTAATCACGAGGATACACTATCTCCAACATGATTGTCTAGGGTATGAATGAGGAACATCTTCCTTTTCTATCTTTATTTAAGAGTTCAATTTTAGCTCTTTAGTGGAATGAGTTAAAATTAATGGATCGGACCTAAGTGAATCATTTGTTGATTGTGATTAGGTTGTGTCTATTGAAGCTTAAATTTAGATAGCCCGCCAAGATCCCCAATCCACACGGACTTGCATGGATCAGTTGATATATTCTACCGGACCAATTTATGGGTCCATCTAGAATTGCATTTAATATATTAAGAATATAATTTGCACATTATTTATTTAATGGGCTGCTCAATTATATTAATATATTAATGAAAGGCATGTGGGCTTGTTTCTTTTAGTAAGAATGGGTCTGGTTCACATGTGGGCTTTTTATTTAAAGTCCAATGGATTAAATAAAATAAGAAAATAATATTGAGCCCATATATATATGATGTGGGCGGCAAGGCTAATTTATTAGTCTAATATATTATTTTATTTTATTGTTTGATTAAATGAGAATTAATTAATTTATTAATTAATTATTTAATTAAGAAACAAAATTTTTTTCTGATCAGGAAATATGTTTCCTAGAGTTATACTATTGGTAGTAGTATACTAAAAGTAAAAGACTTATTTGGTAAAAAAATAAATAATAAGGTTTATTTATTTAATCAAATAAGGAAGTCTTTTATATAGTCACAGATACACTAAAGAGTTGGATTAGGGTTTGTATATAATATATGTGCATGCGGAATATATAGAATATATATGCATGAATGCATGCATGCGGAAAAATATATGCATGATTAAAGTCATGCGGATATATATAGAAATATACATATAATATATGCATGATTAAAGTCATGCGGATATATAGAAATATATAGTATATGCATGCATGATTAAAAGTGGTGCAGAATTATATACATTACATATATGCATGTTGAAGTTATGCGGCAAGAAATATATATTATTCTTGAAACCTAATTGGGCAATACATATATATTATTCTTGAAACCTAAATGGGTGCGGCAAGAAATATATATTATTCTTGAAACCTAATTGGGCAATAAATATATATTATTCTTGAAACCTAAATGGGTGCGGCAAGAAATATATATTATTCTTGAAACCTAATTGGGCAACACATATATATTATTCTTGAAACCTAAATGTGGTAGCTGCATTATATATATTTATAAAGAATTCGGCTAACCCTATTAGCAAGGCTTGAGAGTTTTTCTTTTGCTTAAAAAAAAAATAGAATCCAACTCTAGTGATTAGTGTGTGTTGATTTCGACTAAAACATAAAAGAGTGAATAGATTATTCTTTGATGGTACACTAATTGCTTGTTCATCAATAAGCTTGTGTGTACAACATCGATTTAGGTTCACGCGAGTTTCGATCATTAGATTGAGAACTCAAAAGTGACCGGAATAATCTTAGTCTTCTTTTGATTGTTTTGTGACTAACAAAAGAAAAAGAAAAGTTTGTTTGTCCATTCTCAGGTTTGCAATTCAAAGAAAAGGGAGACCACGCTCCTAAGTGATTCACGTTCGTGCTAGGATTGAAGATCTTGCGGATTACCATCGACGTAAGTCAATTGGATCACGCGACAAAAGGTATTCTTCTTTTGTTGATTATATATATGTTTAATTAATTAAAGGGTTAAGGTTCATAAAAAGGAAAAATTTTTAAAAGTCACTAAATCTTATTTTTAGTCTCGCTTCCGCTGCGTGTACTACTTTTGTTATTTTTTCCCTACAGTCGTTCCCACGAGGAAGTGAATTAGCTAACTAGTTCTAGGTGATCATTGATTATTAATTCTAATTTCTAACAACTTCACTAGTTAATGTTATCTAAAGCAATTATACTAAGCTTGCAAGTAACTAAGTATTAAGCTAGATTAAAGACAATTAAGCTAGATTAAAGATGTTAGGGGATTGATTCATTCAAGTAACTACCATTTCATTAACCAATCATTCATTAAGCATTGTCACAACATTCTAAGGCATGTATTTCATTTATCAATAATGTTGAGCACAAAATCCATCATCTAACACATAATCTAATATCAAAGATAAGTGATTAAGAGAGAATTTAGGAATAGTGATGTAGAGATTTTCTAATTAACTCAATCAAGAATTACTTAGAGACATCTCTATGAAATGGATAGTGAAACATTCATACATATTGTGGGACACTTTATGCATGAAATCAACTACCAAGTGTGTACAATAAATGTATATGCAAGACATATTATCCACATATCATATAATTAGAGTTCATAATACACACATACAAAGCCTTAGAGAGTGAAATAACAAATGGATTGACTAAATCAATAGTATAATTACAAGAATTACATCAATCCCTTAACAAAAGGTTTAGCTACACATAGAAGTATATAAACATGAAAATACAAAAGAAGAGCTAAACAAACCCATCCGGATTCGTTTCTTGCGCAAGAAGACTCCTCTTTGCAATCCAAGAACAATATCCTTCTAGAGCAACTCCAAAGGATCAAGTCTAGGTAACTCAAGGTGGTGTTTGGCTACCTAGAAAGTGATGGGAAAATGTTAAGAAAACTAAACTAAAGTTGAGAGAGTTATTCTCTCTATTAAAACTAAACTAAAGTAAGTTACAAACTAATAATATCTAATGATTGGTCACTAAAAAATACTAGGTGTAGTGTGTAGTATATGGTGTATATTAACTTACAAACTAAGATAGATATCATAGCTATTTTATCTAAGATGAGTTATATGGAAAATATCTCAAAAATATCTAAGTGGGAAGGGTTTTTGGGCAAGCTAATGTGATTGGAGAGCAAGCGGGATGAGCTGCCTTCCTTCTAGGTGTTCTGGCGACTTCATTCATTCTGGCTCTCGGGTTTGTTCCCGCTGGTGTGAAGTCGCTGTGAAAATGGAAGGTTTCCCGCGAGTTCATACCTTCTGCCTTGCGGGACATGTCCCGCTACACGAACTCACCGAGATTTCACGGGTTTAGACTTGTTTGGAGCGGGAAAGAAGGCGTTGGAAGGACCTTGAAGCTGGTTCGGCCATGGAGGTTTGAAGGTTTGAAGGAAAGTTGGTGGAGAGCAAAGTGACGTGCATGGGAGGCCGGAATTGGTGGCAAATGGACCGGGGAGCCGTCGACCGTCGTTCTGGGTGGAGAACGGCTGGAAAAACTGTCGAAAACTGGCCGGAATGAGTCGGGTCTGTACCGGGTCACCGGGTCATCGGGTCGGGTCACCCGGGTCATCACGACCCGTTTGGCTGAAGAAGACGATGACGTCACACTGACGCTTCCTTCTCCCAAAACGACACCGTTTGATTGCTTACGTGGCACGTTGCTGCGTGTTTTAACTGGCAAATATCATAATGCACCCCTGGATTCTTCCTTAATCACCAAATCTGCAATAATTCCTCTAGAATTGTACTTTGACAACTGATTCTCCCAAATGACATATTTGCCCCCTTTTGCCCCGATTTCGCTACTTTTCTCCAGTTTGGTCCAAAATACCCCTGATGAGCTGAAATACCTGAAAACACTTATTTACAATATTAAATACCAAAAAGGGCTCGGAAAACGGTTACAAAAGCCAAGTAAGGGAGCGCTAAATGTGAACATTTGGAGCACGATCAAACCCCCAAACCTGACTTTTGCTCGTCCTCGAGCAAACTACAAACAATATTAACATAAAAACTATACAGTCCTAAAATAAAACAAACAAAACACAACGCACACAAAAAACATTTTTACGAGAGCCAAATATTTAGGTGATGCAAAAAGAGATGTGCAATATAGGAATGACACATGCCAAAACAGCTAATTAGAGGCTAACATGATGACTTCCTTAAAAGCACACAACACCATGAATCCCACACTCTAAATACAAAGTTTCAAAAACAAAACACTCGAATGCAAGGACACAATTCGCCTTGACTCTAATCCTCACCGGATTTCAGTCGAATTTTCTCTCGGAATCATAAGTTCACTCTTAATCAAGCATATGCGAGTTTGGAAGTTATGTAAAAACAACAACTGTAACGCATATGAATAATATCAAATAAAGCACAGTTTATGGAATTAATCTCATGAAAGAATTGATGCACCACGAACGTGGAAAGAACATGGAAAAACCGTATTCCCAAGTTAGACTTTCTAAAAGATCAACTAGGGCTTTCCTTATGGGTTGTAATGGGGCCATGGATAGAATTTTGGTGAATGAAAGAAATGGAATGGAATTCAAGAGTTATTGATCATACTAAACAATTTGACTTTAAGCTCATTATACAATTTGAATTTTAAAGCGTCTAGGCTAAGACTTTGAATTTCCACAATGCAAATTTTTGAACTCTTATTTTTTGAGTAGCTTTTCAAATTGATAACATCAAAAACTTCAAGTGTTGAATTTCTCACACTTGTACAATTTTTGCCTCTATAACTTGCATGGTTTCTCTTAAACGCCTAAGTACACGCTATTTACAATTTGAGCTAATCATTTGCATTTATTCTTTATGCACTAATTTTAATATCAACAACTATGGTATGGCTTGTGTTTAGTGTATATGGTTGTTTATGGAGATGTGAGTGATGAAATGAATGGTTTGTGTTTGGCCTCAAAGTTGGCAATAGGAGCACACATAAGGGACATGGAATGTGTTTAGGCAATGAGTAGTAGTTAAGCACACACATTGCCTAGAATCATATCAAAAAGTCTATCTAACAAGGGAATACAATTCACACAAGCAGTCCACAAAATTTTCATGTTCTATGGCAATCAATGAGCATTATACAAAATGAGATCATACTTGAAAAACTGTTTCGAAGAGTGTGTATACGAGTAGAAACAAAACCCTCAAAATAAGAACGCTAAGACTCTAAATCTTACATGGGTAGTCTCCACTATTGGTTCTAGCAATCTTGCAATAAGTCATACTCACTAAGCAAAAGAGAAAGGAACTAATACACAATGCTTACATGCAATCTCGGAAGGAAATCCATTAGCTAAAACTTAGCAATTAGCACATGTAATACATTCCTTCATAGCACATATACTCTAGCATTAAAATAGACAATTTGTCAAGTTTGGCTCAATCGCAATGAAAACAAAAATTTTTACACAAAAACACAAAAACACATTTTTCAAAAAAAATATATACAACAAAACATGACAAAGTGTTAACATGTCCACACCCCCAAACCTAAACTCAACATTGTCCTCAATGTTTGAACATTTACGAACAAGAATGTGAATTCCGTGGTTTGGTTGCTTGGGCACCAAGCAACTTTGCAAACAAGCACAAAATAATCTAAAACTACTACACATGGTATTTCAATTCATCCAAAATTCCTATCCACTCAAAATGGCCTAATCCACTAGCATAAAAGTTTTCCTCCAATGAGGAACATGACAATTCCATTAGTATCATCCTAGGCACTAATCAATCACACCATATAACCACACTTAACTAAGCAAAAGAATAATGCGATTAAATTTGCAAAATGTAAATTACGTAAAAATATCCGCGAAAACAAAATGTAAAATTGTTGCCTTGGGTTGGCGGGTTTGTTCCCGCGGACTGAAGTCGCGGGGATACCTGGCTGGTTGGTTGTTTCTGGATGGCTGGACAAATCCTGTTGCACGAAGCCACCGTGCTTTTTGGCGGGTTTGGCTACTTCAGGTTGGCTGGAATAATCCTGCGGCATGAAGTCGCCGTGAATTCTGGCGAGTTCATGTCTTCTGTCTCGTGGGTTTGAGCCCGCAGAATGAAGTCGCCGCACTCTCCAGCGAATTCCCTCTTGCTGGATGGCGGGCTTTGTCTCACGGCACGAATCTGCGAACTCTTGGTGATGCTCAAAATCAGTCCAAAATCTTCCCAAACTACATATAGCATGTTGCAAACCTAAACACCTGCAAATGGCACAAAAACAAACACAAAAATACCAACCATTGCAACTAAACATGATGCAATGTGTTTGGAGTCCAAACCCCCAAACCTATCTCTTTCACTCCTATCATCATACATGAGTATCTAGAGTACCAAGGCAGCAAATAGAGATAGATAAGGTGTCCAAAAACCAAATACAATACATCTATACTAAATAATTAACAAAACATTAAAGAGTTCATATATTTACAAAACAAGTGCAACTCAAATGAATGAGTGCACCACAAATGTCCATTAAGTGCTTTTTGATCTTCAATTTCCTGTACACTTAACAAACACATCAAAAAGTTTACAAGAATCAACCACCACCCTTGATAGGTGGTTTAATAACAACGTACCCATTATCTTTCTTTTTGACCCAAAGGGGACCTTCCCTATCAATTCCCTCTAATTTGGTCTTGTCAATCCATATGGATTTGACAACCAATTTGTTCACACGTTGCCTTTTTTGCTTTGGATAATAAGGCCGATTTTGACCTAAATTATGGCAATGGCAACAAGTAGGGGTTAAAGATTGAAATGTACCTATTGTTGTTGGTGAAGGGTTGAATTTCTTCTTGTTCCTTCTTCTTGGCCTCCCCTTCTTGACTTGGCTTGGAATAGGCATTGAGGCAAGAGGTTTGAGCTCCTTATGCTTAGCTTGCATTTCCAACACTTGTGGTTGTTGGATGACTTCCTTGGACTTGCCCTTGGTTTCAACCTTTGGCATGGCAAGCTTGGCTAAGTGCTCATTTTCCTTGGTTCTCATGATCTCAAGAGCTTTGTCCCTTGCTTCTATTTCGGCTTCCATGAGCCGCATTCTCCTAGCAAAGTCTTCCTTGATGTCTTCAAGCTCTTTCAAGGATGAGTCCCTTTCCTTCTCAGTCAAGTCTATCTTAAGGATGTAGTCTACATTTAGACTTAACAATTCAGCATTTTACTTGACCAAGTTTACTTCCTTTCCCTCTTTTTCAAGTCTTAACTCTTCTTCAAACTTGAGTAAGACTTCACCAAGGTCATACTCTGAGCTATCTGAGGATTCCACTGGTTCATCGACTTCTTTGGAGAGTTCTTCCATTTTCTTCATTGTCAAGCCCTCATCCAATTCAAGTGAGTCGACCTCTAGAATTTGACTTATTCACTTTTTTTTTACTCTGAGCACTTCTTCGAACTCTAGTAAAACTTCATCTAAGTCGCATTCCGAGCTCTCTGAGGATTTCACCGATTTGATTCCATCAACAGTTAGACAGAAAAAAGGATTGGTCGATTTGTGGAGTCGTGGAGGCTCCTCCGTCTCTTCTTGCTCACTATGGTTCGAGCACTCCTCTCCTTCTTCTTCTATGATAATCTCTGCCAACTCCCTTACTTGGGCTACTAGTTTCTCTATGGTTGCTTCCACGTCAAGCAGGCGTTGGTCTTCCACATATTGTGCCAATTGAACTCCAATCCTTTCCACGCTGTCTTCTATGTCAAACATTTGTGGGCCAATGGCATGGTGGTAGGATTCACTGTCAAGGTTGTCCCGTTGGTGGTCTTGCCACCCTTGATCATTTCTTGTTTGGTGGGTGTAGTTTGGATATGGATACACGGAGGGTACTTCTTCTTGCATTCTCAGCCATTGCTCTATTTGAGGACAAAAGTTCATTATAGGCCTATTCCACCCATAAGGTGGATAAACCATAATCGGAGGCTGCTCACGTTGTGATGCGAAATTCCTCACTGTTCTTGTCAACTCGTCCAATTGAGTGGCTAGATCCAAATTGCTCCTCTCCATGTCAATCTATATTCCTGAAAATACACTCACAAGACAACTACCAACGGTCAAATGAACAAGAAATTTAAAAATGCGATAATTTAAAAGCAATTATTCTAAGACTACCTAGACTACGTTGCTACATTCCCCGGCAGCGGGGCCAGAAACTTGACCGCGCCAAAACCGGTTCTAAATTAACTACACTAAATTACGCTATTCTACAACGGTTATTCTAAAGGGGCGCATGGGTGGTTTACCCTTCGCAAGTGTACGAGTCGTGTGAGTAGTAAAGTGTACACGAGTAAGGGTTGTCGTTCCCACGAGGAAGTGAAATAGCTAACTAGTTCTAGGTGATCATTGATTATTAATTCTAATTTCTAACAACTTCACTAGTTAATGTTATCTAAAGCAATTATACTAAGCTTGCAAGTAACTAAGTATTAAGCTAGATTAAAGACAATTAAGCTAGATTAAAGATGTTAGGGGATTGATTCATTCAAGTAACAACCGTTTCATTAACCAATCATTCATTAAGCATCGTCACAACATTCTAAGGCATGTATTTCATTTATCAATAATGTTGAGCACAAAATCCATCATCTAACACATAATCTAATATCATAGATAAGTGATTAAGAGAGAACTTAGGAATAGTGATGTAGAGATTTTCTAATTAACTCAATCAAGAATTACTTAGAGACATCTCTATGAAATGGATAGTGAAACATTCATACATATTGTGGGACACTTTATGCATGAAATCAACTACCAAGTGTGTACAATAAATGTATATGCAAGACATATTATCCACATATCATATAATTAGAGTTCATAATACACACATACAAAGCCTTAGAGAGTGAAATAACAAATGGATTGACTAAATCAATAGTATAATTACAAGAATTACATCAATCCCTTAACAAAAGGTTTAGCTACACATAGAAGTATATAAACATGAAAATACAAAAGAAGAGCTAAACAAACCCATCCGGATTCGTTTCTTGCACAAGAAGACTCCTTTTTGCAATCCAAGCACAATATCCTTCTAGAGCAACTCCAAAGGATCAAGTCTAGGTAACTCAAGGTGGTGTTTGGCTACATAGAAAGTGATGGGAAAATTTTAAGAAAACTAAACTAAAGTTGAGAGAGTTATTCTCTCTCTTAAAACTAAACTAAAGTAAGTTACAAACTAATAATATCTAATGATTGGTCACTAAAAAATACTAGGTGTATTGTGTAGTATATGGTGTATATTAACTTACAAACTAAGATAGATATCATAGATATTTTATCTAAGATAAGTTATATGGAAAATATCTCAAAAATATCTAAGTGGGAAGGGTTTTTGGGCAAGCTAATGTGATTGGAGAGCAAGTGGGATGAGCTGCCTTCCTTCCAGGCGTTCCGGCGACTTCATTCATTCTAGCTCACGGGTTTGTTCCCACCGACGTGAAGTCACCGTGAAAACGGAAGGTTTCCCGCGAGTTCATACCTTCTACCTTGCGGGACATGTCCCGCTACACGAACTCACAGAGATTTCACAGGTTTGGACGTGTTTGGAGCGGGAAAGAAGCCGCTAGAAGGACCTTGAAGCTAGTTCGGCCATGGAGGTTTGAAGGTTTGAAGGAAAGTTGGTGGAGAGCAAAGTGACGTGCATGGGAGGCCAGAATTGGTGGCAAATGGACTGGGGAGCCGTCGACCGTCGTTCTGGGCGGAGAACGATAGAAAAAACCGTCGAAAATGGGCCGGAATGAGTCGGGTCAACGTTGGGTCTGTACCGGGTCACCGGGTCATCGAGTCGGGTCGAGTCGGGTCGGGTCGGGTCACGCGGGTCATCACGACCCGTCTGGCTGAAGAAGACGATGACATCACGTTAACGCTTTCCTCTCCCAAAATGACACCGTTTGATTGCTGACGTGGCGCGTTGCTGCGTGTTTTGGCTAGCAAATATCACAATGCACCCCTGTATTCTTCCTTAATCACCAAATTTGCAATAATTCCTCCAGAATTGCACTTTGACCCCTGATTCTCCCAAATGACATATTTGCCCTCTTTTGCCCTGATTTCGCTACTTTTCTCCAGTTTGGTCTAAAATACCCCTAATGAGCTGAAATACCTGAAAAACACTTATTTACAATATTAAATACCAAAAAGGACTCGGAAAACTGTTACAAAAGCCAAGTAAGGGAGCGCTAAATGTAAACATTTAGAGCGCGATCAGCTAACCAAGCACACCAGTGTGTATGCGCAGACATTTCCGAACAACATTCGGGAAACGAATTACTAGACACACTAACACACAACAAAATACAACAACAAAGTGCAAGTGTGAAAGGTGAAATGTGAAGAGGATACACACAAAAGTAAAGCATACATATGCAAACATTACAAGTGTGTGTGTGTAACTAAATCATGAAAACTAAGCACTAGAGATTATACCTTTGGCGTGCTTATCACCTTGAGGTCTTGATAGGGCCTTTGAGCTTGATCATCATTCACCTAAGCTACCCTTATAATAAAAACCTCAATTGTGGTTTATCACCGAAATAAGCCAATCAAACTTTGAAGAACTTACAAGTCTCAATAAACACTTCAATAAAGTTTATGGCTTGTTTTGATGATAAACAATCAAGAACGAATATCCTTCCCACCACTCGTACAAAGGCCATGTGTCAAGTGATGGTAAAGAAATCCTTTATAACAAAACTCTAAGCCAAATCAACGCAGCAAGGCCATACAGAACATTAACTTTCAAATCTACTAAGCTTATGATTATGGTTTAAATGGAAAAGGCCATTCACATCTAAACCATAATCTCATGGATGAACTAAATCACAAACCCATATCAATTGAAGTCCACAAAATAATACGAGCAAGTAAAGTAGAACAATTAATTCAGTAGATAAGACTAAAACCCAATTGACTAACAAAAGATAGACTAATTGATTACATCGAGTTGTCCAAAACTGGTTACATCAATTCCCTAGTTAAAGGTTTAGTTACACATCAATGGAGAAGATAAAAAAATAGAAGAGATGTAAAGAAAACCCATATGTGTGGTGGTCGGAGTGATGAGGGAAGGCCCCCTTTTGTGGCTTGGAACCTCCCTTGGCTGTCCCCTAAATTAAAAAGAATAAGAAGTATTTATAAGTGATTTTTCCTTGTGAACCCCCAATTCTTCTTAGGTTTAGGAAATCCATCAAGTGGGAAAGTAGAATGAGACAAGGAATGAGAATCCTTTCCTAACTTGGATTTCCTCTCTTGATGATTGAACCCTAATTTGAGTTTAGGAAGTTTCCCAAACATGTCTTGGTCTTCTAGAGTCATTAGACACTACTACAAAAATGTTAAAAGATATCAGTTGTTTACATCGATTTTTAGATAACCGATTTAAAAAAACTTTCAGAAATCGGTTTTTATAAAATTCGATTTCTTAAATATTGTGGTTTAAAAAGACAACGGTTTTTGGAAAAACCGATATGGATTTACTTTCCAATAAGAAATCGGTTTTCCTTAAAACCGATGTCTTAAATATTGCTGTTTGAAAAGACAACGGTTTTTATGAAAACTGATATGGATTTTTTCCCATAAGAAATCAGTTTCCATTAAAATTGATTTCTTAAATATTGCTATTTGAAAAGATAACGGTTTTTGGGAAAACCGATATGGATTCAAAAGCAAAATTCTGCTGAAATTCAAATCTAACCTATGTCCACATTCAAGTGCGCATCTCTAAAAATACTCAACGTTATTTGCTCAAATTTTGAAACAAGAAAGTAGACATGCAAAAAAAACACTTTTTGTTCATAAATATTCCAAAAATCTATTTGGAAAAGTGTGAAAAAGAGCGATGAAAACATCTCACTCGCGGATTCGCGTCGCTTCTGACCTTTGACTGAATAATTGATCATAACTTTGAAAATACCTCCCAAAATTTTACGTTCTTTATACCATTGGATTCATATCAAAAAATTGAAGAACCCAACGCTAGAAAAAAAATTTATTTCCTTGCCAAAAGATACAGTTTTAAGGAAAACGTTTGCACAAAAATTGATCATCTCCAACTGCTTCTGACCTTTGACTGAATAATTGATCATAACTTTCAAAATACCACCCAGAATTTTACGTTATTTAAACTGTTGGATTTGTATCGAAAAATTGAGGAACCCAACATGGACAAAAAAATTTATTTCCTTGCCAAAAGATACAGTTTTAAGGAAAAAGTTTGCACAAAAATATCTCTAGCAGAACACAAAACCACACAAAAAATGAAATGAAAAATAAACCCACCAATATTTTTTTTTTAATATATGTTTGTAGTAGAAATTAGAATTTTGATTAGTTGAGTAAATTTAAATTTATCAAACAATTTTGTAGTCATATAGGTTATATATAAATATTGTGCAATTGTTAACACATCCAATCTTGTAGTCAGGCGGTAAAGGCTTACCATTTTGACGTTGAGATTGCAAGTTCAATTCCTCATAATGACAATTAATTTTCATTATTATCAGAGGTGGGGCCGAACGACGGTGTTTTCATAATACATCAATTTTATGTCGAGGTTTTTAAATCGGTTTTATATATAACCGATGTGTTTTTGCATGTTTTTACATCGGTTAAAAACCGATGTCTTTAGCACGTTTTTTTCTAAATCACTCAAATAGACATCGATTTTAAAAATTTGAAAAACCGATTTCTTCCATGTAAAATAACTTATTTCTTTTACGTTTTTTGTAGTAGTGAGAATTTGATTTGGGAAGTTTTGGAACAGTAATGGACCAATTTGGAGTGGAAGTTCGTCAAAAATACGTAAAACTGCTCCTTGGGTCACTTCAGAGGTCTGTGCATGTGTGGTGGTCTAGACTGCGGAGTTCTTCTGCTCTTTACCGCAGCCCAGGTTGCTCAGTAGACACTTGTGCACAAATGGCGATTTGGGCCTTGGTGGACTTTCCAGCTCTAACTTTCGGTTACTAAATCAGTCATAACCTCTTTTAGGAATATCGGAATTGCGATCCAAAAAGTGCATTGGAAACTACACTTCTAGAGCTTTCAATCCATAGGTGGTAGGACACACAATTCAGTCGAAGCTGAGAGATGTTGGCCTCACAACTTTGCAGTTCTGCACTGGCTAGAATTCACCTTTCCATGGTTTCTTTCAATTTGCTCATTTTCTCCATTTTTTGACTTCTTTTCTTCCAAAATAAGATTTGTCACAACTTGAATGGAATGGACCTACACATGCTCAACAAACACATTAAACAACCTAATTCACTTGAGAACAAAGCATAAATAATAGAAAATAGGGGCCTAAAACATGTATAGAAATGGACCGATCAAATACCCCTAAACCTATCTTTTGCTAGTCCTTGAGCAAAACAAAACTAAAAACAAAAACTAAAAATCTAAAAACAAATTTTTTAAATTAAGCCACTTTTGTACGGAACACGATAGCATTAAACGTATGCTACAGGCCTTTAAACCTCTAGGTGTCCCTAGTAGGAGGAGTGTTGTCTCCTAAGGGTTTACAGCTATACTACCCACAAACATATTTCTATGAAAAGCCAAATAATCAAGATGCAAACTCACATGTACCATTCAAAACCAATACATGCTAGAGCCAATAAGTGAAGACTAAAGTTAAGCCACAAATTTGAATGCATTGCTCAATTTTAAATGAAAAGCCCAAGCTTAAGACATTCTAACTTCAAAAACACATTCGCTAAACGCCATAGATGTAATTCGCCTCAACTCTAATTCTCACAAGATATCGCTCATATTTAACACAAAACCTAGGCAAATACAGTTATCAAGCATATGAAAAAGAAGTTATGCACAAGAAATTTAAAATTATAATCGCATATGCATATATCATTGAAAGAACGCTTGATTTGTATACAAAAGATCTCATGAAAAGAATCAAACATTAAGAACAAGATAGAGCACATGTTTACCTTACTCTTGAGCTAGCATCCCCAAAAGATCAATTAGGTCTTTTCTTTGGTTGTAATGGGGCCATTGGATGTAGGCTAAGAAAGCACGGGAAGAGGATAGCAAACAAACCTAGGATCATATCGAGAAATTCTTCGGCAAACGTCATACTCGGCTAAATTTATTCAAATTCTTCATTCCACTTGCTTCCAGGCTTCTTCAACAATTTTCGTTCATCCTCTTTCTTGAGTTGACTTTGATTTCTCATCACTTCATTGTAACGCTCTTTTCCTTTTCTCTTTTATTTGATTCATCATCTCATTCATTTCTCTTTTTTTTTTTCTTTTTTCTTTTTTCTTTTTTCTTTTTTTAATATAACAACTTTTCAATACATTTCTTCTTGACACCACTTTGGTGTTTGTCTTCTTGCTTTTTCCTTGGTACATGCACATCACGAGTCACCATTTCAAACTCCCTTCAATCATGTTCATCACTTCCTCTATATGATCCCAAGCTATAAGGTATGGCTAAATTATGGTTTATTTGGGTTAAGTTAACGTGGGTGATGAAAGAGAAAGGCTTATTATGTTTGGCTTCAAACAGGGCTATGGAGCACACACATAAGGTAGGAAATATTTAAGGCCTTTTAAGTGAGTTCAAGCACACATTGCCTACATCACTTCTAATGGTTCAACCAAATCAAGAACAGAGTCCACATGTGATTTCTTTTTATGAGAATTGTTCTTTAATGCTCAATGTACAACCTGTAGAGATCGAATCTAATGCTAAGAACCTACCGAGTGTTTAAAGAGTGAAAACAAATAATCCCTCATATCATGTCTGAAACTAATTATAGCACGGTGTGTATAAAACTATCTAGAGGGGGAGGGGGAGGGGGAGGGGGGGGGGGGGGGGGGGGGGTGGGTGAATAGATTTTAAGCTTATTACCCAATTTTTCGTATTAAGTCAAAATTATGAATTTACCCCTAACTAGATAAAGCAACAAATCAAGTATAAAATACGGAAATTAAATAACACTTGATTTTTACGTGGAAACCCTCACGGGAAAAACCACGGGCTAGTAAGTAAGCCACACTCGAACCTCGAATCCACTAAATGTGTAAACGATTACAACCTAATACCGGAAGTAATCACACACCTACCTAATCCCGGTATGAGTGAACCTAGTCCAATTTGCTTGCGATCTAAGCAACCTAATCCCGGATGCTACACACAAGACTTTCTTTCTCTATGAAGAGAATACAACCCTAAGTGAATATATGAATATCCAAATGCAACATAGAGCAAGGGAAACCCTATATGCTTATCTAAGATGATTAATATGCAATTAGAACAATCCTAAATATCAAAACTAAATGACATGTCAAATAGTTTAGCTAATCAAGATTAAGCACAAAACCTAATTTGCTAGCACAATACAACTTCTCAAACATACATCATACTAATCTCAAACTTGTATTCAAAGTATATAAAATAACATACAAGTAATTAATTGAGATTGCTTGTTAAGAGAAACACAAAATATGTAAGATATTAATGAAAAGCTTACCAAGCAAAGTATGATGAAAAATCCATGCAAGATGACATCTAGAAGATCAAAGATGATGCTAGATGATGATTGATGATCATGAAAAAAGTGTTTGAGTGATTAAAAATGAGTTCTTGGAATTTTTCTTCTCTTTGAAAAATATCATAAGTATGAAATCTGAATATGAACCTTGTTATTGACCTAAAGTCAAAGTGGCATATATATAGGGGGGCCAAATCAAAGTGTGGTCGTTTTGATAAGTTGGCCTGAAATTTACCTTGGCCACTGTTCACCCGCTGTACGTAGGGCGGGTGTACAGCGGTTCGCCTGGGATTGTGAAGAACATGTTCTTCGTGACCGCCCTACGTAGGGCGGATTCCAGGCGACCTAGGGGCGGTTGCTCTCGGGTCTAGAGAGCCGCCCTTCACCCGTTGTTCGTAGAGCGGTTTTTGGGCGGACCATCAGGTGTGAAAAACATCACCAGTGGCACCGCTGTTCGTAAGGCGCCTGTAGGGTGGGTGAACAGCGCCTATACTTTTACATAATGCAACCTAGTTCTAAACATGTCATGGCATTTGAACTCCTAGATGCAATCAATAACAAATGTAAGAAGAGATATTATATAATCATGAAAGCACACATAAAAAGACACACATATACACATAGATTAAACATATGCATGAGTTGTGAGTGTGTGCAACTATCTCTTCAAGACAAGTAAGCACATAGAGATTTACCTTCGGTGCTTATCAAGACGAGGTCTTCAAAGGGCTTGAGCAATAACAACAACATCTAAGCTACCCTTAGAAAGAGTCCCCAACAAGAGGTTTGTCCACGAAATGAGCCAATCAACAAATGGGAACCTTACAATGTCATTTATGTACACTTTTTGTCTTAGTGAACTCACAAGGGTAGTCTCCACTATTAATCATGACTATCCAACTAAGCATCCTATCCACTATCACATCAAGACTATGTCATAAATTTTAGAAAATGCAATGCACTACTCTAAGTGGCAAGAAGTTAGTTTAAACTCAGTGAATAAAGCATATATTACGGCTCTTAAAGCACACAAAAGAAGCTTCTCAACATGGAGGACAAAAATTCAAAACTTGGTGACTTTTGAAATTGACCTGTGTCTGTTCTTTAATGTATATCTCTCAAATGACTCAACAAAAGTTAACCAAATTTTAACAAATGATAATAGACATGAAATTGCACACTTTTCATTTAGAAAATATTTCAAAATTCTCATTGGAAAAGTGAGAAAACAGATGACGAAAACAGTACATGCACCATTTTGCAACAATAGGACATTGCCCATGACCTTTGGTCGAAGAAACATTCATAACTTTTAAACCACCGCCCAGAATTTTGCAGTCTTTATACCGTTGGATTCATATCAGAAAAAAAAAAAAAGACAACATAAACAGAAAAAATTATTTCCTCACCAATCAATAAAGTTTTAACAAAACGTTTGCCTCAAAATTTTCAAAACAGGTGTCACTTTTCACAGATTTGACAAAGAATGGAACAAATCAAACAAACACGAATTCACACCCCCAGACCTAATCTAAACATTATCCCCAATGTTTGACATTAAAAGCATGGACAACGAATAAAGAACAAGCATGGAAGGTGTTGACGGTGATTTTTCGTAGTCAATCCGTTAGCAGTTTATCTTAGCAAAAAACCTGTAATGATGAACAAAATAATAGGAATGAAAGAGTTAATGACGAAAGATGTAAAAATACGTGGTTAAACTCCGATGATCGGAGAAACATCCACAGGTTGTTGCCTTAGCAACGTAGTCAAATTCACTATGATTATTGCAAAAATACACACATTGGTCTCTCTCACTAATTCTCACGTGCCCCCCTCTTTATGTTTTGCAGGGGTATTTATACATGATGATATTAGGGTTTTGTAAGTTCTACTAGGGTTTGGTGTCGTAGGCCACAAGTTGCGGTTGGCCGTGGAGTCCTTTTAGGACTTGTTTTCCTATTTAATATTCGCCATATGCTTTAATTCAACTAGATCCAATTCTAGGTAGGACTCTAATTTCCTTATGCGCGGAGAACTTGTCTGTTTTCTTTCGGACTTTGGGTAGCTGTACCATAGTTACTTTGGAGCTACCAGTCGCTGATTCTGCCTTTGTGTCTAAAAATAGTGTATTTGTAGTCTATCTTCTTCGTTGGGTACTGAATATGGCCGAGTAGTCTTACTCAGCTCTGATCGGGTTTGTCTTAGTTGACGCCGAGTAAATCCTCCTCTAAGAGGTTTTGTTCCCTAAGTTGACTTCTTTTGACCTTTTTACTTACGTGGCTATGCTGACCTTCTCATTATAATGACGTGTCCTCTATGACGATTTTTACCCATAACAATACCCCCTTAAATATTTGAGCCGAATGGAATGGGTTTGGTCTACTCGGTAAAAATATTTAACCTTCGCTTGATTCTTTATTTACAGCTTGTTCCTGTTCGTCGTTTTCCTCATTAATGTGGGGTTCCATCATCCTTGTTTTAATTCGAACCATTAAATGATGTGTCTTAATTGTGTCCGTACACATTCGATTCACCCTTCAATCAGAAATCTGATGATAGTGACGTTTTGGCCTTCTGACGGCTCGAACCCCTATTTTGCTGCCACTTGTCTTTCTGCAGTTGGTCGTGCTATATGGCATTGATGGGATACGACCTTTCTGCTTCCCTATGCATTGCCCATGTCTTTTGGTTTCCTGCTTCTCTATTTATCCATTCTAGGGTTTCGAATTTTGAACCTAACACTTTGCCTATATATCTTCGTTTCTAGAGAGAAATTCCTCACTTTATTGTCTTCTGCCATTTCTTTCTATTTCTTTCTTCTTCCTTGAGAGTAACAATTTCTAACACATATCTTTCTAGGGAACTCTGTTTTAACTCGACTCTTCGGTTTGCTTTAAGTTTGGACATTTCTTAGTCTTGTTTTGCCCTTGTTTTGCTTGGAGGCTCAAGATTTTTAACCCCCAGATCCCATGATTGAAGGCCTTTTTCTACGGTTTGTGTTTCCCACTCTAGCTATATGGTATCTCAAGGTTAGTTCTCATGGATTTTGAAGCTAAACATCGTCTTTTTACTATTGGAATGGCCGCCATTGAGCGAAATGATGCTCTTACTGCTACGGTTGTTCACAGGTTATTAGGAGATCCTCTTTTTGACCACCCTCGCTTCCTGAACGTTGACGTTTCAAGGCTCTTCCGTGAAGTTCATACTTCTGAAGTTCCTCTTGCTTCTGAAGTTCCTACAGTTTCTGATTCTTCAAGGCTTGAATCTTATCAACCTGAGGTTCAATCTGATTCTTCTGTTTCTGTCTGTGGCGATACTCGGCTGTGGAAACAAATGGGAAAGTTACCGAGCAAGCGCAAGGTGTATAAGAATTCCCACTCTTGAGAGAGTCGTATTGGTCCTCAAAGACTAGACGAGAGCGATGTGGAGGAAGAGCATAGGGCAGCCCGCATCGTCTTTTCTTCTGAGCAGGTATGCACCTATGATATCAAGCCGAATGTGGTCAGTTATAAGGAAATCTGTAAATATAAAAGTCGATTTGACTTGGACAACTACCTCGTTACTTTGAGCCCTGCCGATAGTCGTGCTGCATGGAACCCCCCGCCAGGCGTGGTAGCAGTGTATGGGGCAATGCTCTCTTACGGTGTAGCTTTTTTCTCTTCAAACTTTTATTGCTATGTTTCTAGTAGAAGTTCAGCTTGCCCCAGCTCAATTGACTCCGAATAGTTATAGGATTTTAATGTGCATATGACACATGTGGCATAGGATGAAGCGGCCACCCCTGACCCCTCACGAGATTAGGCATTTCTACTCGTTGAGACAATTGGGGAAGACTGGAATCTATTTCCTCCTTTCGACCCAGCCCGAGTATTGGATACCAAAGGACGTGGAAGTCCATGGGCAGGTTGAGATGAGCACTGATGAAAAGATGAAGGGGTTCGTCTAGGGCTTCCCTTCCTCGAACAAATTCTAGAAGAATAGTTGGTTTTTTGTCGGCGATCGTTGGGGTCAATCGATCTCTTTTGATCTCGATAGTACTCAAGTGACGTGTAAGGTTCCCCGATATTTTTGTTTGCCTGAGAACTAGAATCAAACGACCCCCTCTTTTACCGATGGCGAGCTTGTAAACCTGGCCCGAGCGGCCGTACGACCCTTGGAGAAGAGAGGCAAGCCGTATCTCTTCAACGAGGATAAAATGATAAAAGCTCGCCTTTTTCCTCAGATCTCTTTTCGTCGACGACGCCGTGGGTTTTCTCTTCTGCTTACTTTTTTTTTTAATTGTTTGGTCGGCTTACTAACATGTGCTAGTTTTTCCTTAGTGTTCGATGTAGATATTGTATGTGATGTCCAGGCGCGCCGGATGAAGTCCGTTGTTTAGTCGAGCCGAAAAGAGGTTATGCGCCAAAATGAGGCCGGGATAGCTCCTCCACAAGGTGATTCTGATGAGAGCTCACCCGAAGGCCCTCTTGAGGAAGGAACTGATGAAGGCATTCCCGAGTTTGTGCCCTAGGAGACTCGGGGTCCTGATGAGGAACCGAACTTGGCGGAGGACATACCTGATCTGGGTGAACCTGCTGCAAATGAGGCAGCTGCCCAGATGGGGGATCCTGCCAGTTCCTTGAATGTCAAGGGCAAGGAAAAAATTAGGGAGCCTTCCGAGACAAAGGTTTCAGCTTCTCGTGGGATTTCTCCATCCTGTGCTTTGGGTAATGCGGGTGAGGAGGAGAGTGAGCAGAATGAAACAGGGGGTTCTGCTGTAAATGAAACAGCTTGCAAGGTTCATGATGTGTATTGGCTTGATTCCATTGCAAAACACTCTATATTTGTATTAGTTGTTGCTTAGGATATTCTTTGAAGAAAGGAAGCTTAAAAGGTGAAGAGCAACGTCTAGTGCAAAAGTCGTCTTCAAGAGGTGAAAAGCGTCAAAGGTATATCTTGACTTCTATCCTCTTGCAAGGCGTTAGCGCACACGCACACAATTCATACATGTGTGTCCTTGTATCGTGGTTCAAACATTTGGTATAACACATTCATACATCTCATAGTATGCTCATGCATTGATATTTAATAGATAAACATTGTAGAATTGCATGCTTTGTGACTATCTCTTTGATATGGCATGCTTGTGTGAATTAGTGTTTGTATGTTTCCATATTTTTGTATTTGGACTTGAATATGCTCTATTATGATTCCTTATTGAGTTCCGGTCGTTTCGGTTACTCATTCATAAGGTTTCGAGTCCAAACGATGTAGCTACGCTACTTTTCGCTCTCATTAGTTGAGTTGACTTCATTGTCATTTTCCGAGATGATTTCTCAACCATTTTGCAAAGTTGTGTAGTCATCGTCATTGTGCGTGAGGGAGTCAAGGTTTGTAATCCAAAAACGGATTCGAAATCGGAGTTCGGATGCCCAAGATATGGCTGAAGAACGTGAGAGTGCGCGAGAGAGGTGAGAGTGGACAAGAGACCATGTGTACCACCCCGTGAGGGAGGCCGTGGGGCCCATGGCCAGAGACCCTCTCTGGTCCTGTGAGGCCCACACGCCCCCCACGGGATGGGTGATGTGGCCCTCTCTTATTGGCCCTGAAAACTCTTCTCTCTCCTTATTTTAATCACTTCTTCTTCCCTCCAAATTTGTTGAAGATTTTGAAGAACACTTTGAATATTTTCTGCAGAAATTCTTCAATTTTAGTTTTAGTATTTTGATCATAACTTTCTCATATGAACTTGAAATCAATCGATTCAAAAGCCAAAATTGTTGGTCTTGAGAAGAGCTACAAACCCCAAGCATTTTTAGAGGGATCTGACTTCATCATTGTTCCCAGCAGCCTGATTTCCAGTACGAGGTCAAGGTTGTTTGTTCAACTTCTTCTTTTTCAATTTCATCTTTGATCATCTCTTGATTCTTACTATTTGATTGATGAAATTTGTTGAGAAGTATGTTAGATCATATGCTAGGGGTGTTTGATCATTTGTCAATTGAGTTTTAGCTTTGTGATTTTTCTTGAACATATATGTGCTAAACTTGATTTTGTTTGAAATTGATTCTAGAAAATGTATATGTGATATGTCTCATATTATTTTCTAGATTTTATTTCATGATCTAAGAACTAGGTTTTTAGTGTGATATATTGAATATTCATACCTTGTTCTTATTAATTTACATGTCTTGATTTCTAGATAATTTTGTGATTGTGTGTTGGAAGCATATTCTAGATTGTCATTGAACATGTACATTTTGCTTGATTGATCATCTAGCTTAATTTGTTTGTGTTTGCATCACTTGCATCACGTAGATCATAGCTTTGCTTTAGGTTGAAGTCTCTAGCAAAGTGAGTGAAGCTTTGTGGATAGAGCAAGGAAGTCTTGATTAGAGTCGGGAGGTCTCGGATAATCAAGCAAGGAAGACTTATCTAGGGTCGGGAGGATCCAGATAGGCAAGCAAGAAATCTTCCTAGAGACTTGAGCGTCTTGGATAGGAAGTTGCTTTCTAGAGGTGTAGGATACATCTCGGATAGGAGGTAGGCTTGGTGATTCACTAGCCCGATGGTAGATTAGGAGTTGATAGCTTGAGCGGATATTATGAGTTGATAGCTTGAGTGTGTAAGTCCTTTTTCACATAGTGGATTGCTTTGCCGGTGGTTGTGGTATCAACCCGTGGATGTTTCCTCTTTGAGGTTTTACCACGTAAAATCACTTGTGTTCATTTTTGTTTTTACTTTTCTTTATCTTCCATATCTTTCATTGATTGCATATCTTGTAAATTGATTAACTCTTGTATAAGTGAAATCAATTAATTTGTTAAATATAATCAAGTGTGCATTTTCTTTGTTATATTTCGCATTATTTTTAAATTGGAAGAATTTGGAGCCTATGCATATTCACCCCCCCCCCCCCCCCCCCCCTCTAGGTATATTTTGCACTACTTAAGGGAAATTTCACAGCTGCTATACCTTAGGGTGATGAAAGGGTTCGGGAGCTTTTTAATGTAGTGGTTTCTAAACTTCCGACCCTTGTTGAGCCAACTCCTATTCCTTCTCCGACTGTCGGGGATGATGTTGGAATGAGAGACCTTGACCTTGACCTTAACATGGAAGATCTTGCTGCCGATTTGGATACACAAGGGAGGCAACTTGGGAAGAGGAAGGCTTCATTTTCACCCGACCGTCCCGCCCTGAAAATTCCCTGCGTGGTCATGTATGTCAATTCATCCTCTGGTGATGAGGCTGGTGCTGGGGTTGAAGAAGTAATGATTCGAACTCCCCCGCGAGATCAAGTCGGGACTAATGCTAGGGACTTCATTGGCTCTCCTTGGGCAAAATCGACCACCGGATTGCCTGAAACTGGTGTTGATGGTCTAGGTCTGTAAGGATTCCCGTTTTGTTGATTGGCTTATTTCGTGGGCAAACCACAAGTTGGGGTTTGGTTGTAAGGGTAGTCTAAGTGATTTGTTGAAGATCAAAGACCCTTTCCAAGACCTCAAGAGGACAAGCACCAAAGGTATATCTAGTGCTTACTTTGCCTTGAAGAGATATAGTTGCACACACACACAACATGCATAACTCTTATTCTTGAATGTTGTGTTTATATTTTGTGTGCATTGTGCTTTATTGATTTATTTAATATCTCTTCTTGCATTTAATTGATTGCATCTTGTTCTATGAAATGCCATGACATGATAGGCATTATGATGCATTCAATACCCACACTTGCACTTCATGATTAGTCTTAAGTGTGGTGTAATTCGTTTCCATTTGTGTGATCGGAAACGTCCGCGCTTGCACGATGGTGTGCTTGTCTTAGCGCGATGGTTGACCACTTGAGAAGATCTCATTCTTCTCTTGGATAAGTGGTAGCTTTAGTTTGGTTGGGTTGATTGGAGTAAGGTGTCTAGTTTCAAAAGATTGGATTTCAATGTTTTAAGTGTTTTCAAAACTGACCTTTGCATGGTCGTGTGACCATAGCTTTTTACACAAAGCTTCAAAATGAGTTTTGAAAATTTCTGTACAAACTATACACCCATACCTTTCCAACGGTATATTATTCATAATATTTCATGACCGTTTGGATTGGTTTTGAAATTTCCAAAGTGACCACTATAACAGGGCATCACAGCTGTTATCTGAATCTGACCTTTGGTCACTCAAATGACCATAACTGTTTCTACAGTTATCCAAATCATGTTTTGTTAATTGGAGTAGAAATTAGACTTCCATACCTTTCCAACGGTATATTATATGAAAGGTTTCGATGTCGTTTGGTCATGTTTTGAGTCGCTTGAAAATCAAGCTTTGTGCTGTGACGCCCGCCGCGGTTTCAGTGCCGCGGTTTTTGAAACCGCGGCAGTCGAGCCACAGAGCAATCGCGATAGTGTGATTCAGGGGCAAAATTGTCTTTTCACTTGCCCTATTCTTGATGTCTATAAATATCACACTTTCTCATTATCTGAACAAGTTCTTGACTCTTAAGAACCCTAAACTTCAAAGTTAGATTTTGAGAGAAAATCAAATCAAGAATTCACCTTTAACCACTCAAATCAAACCCCTTTTGCATCAAATTTCATATTGCATCTCCTATGTCTATATAGAGTGCATCCATGTATGGGTTTGCATCATCACAACTTGCTTGGTAAGATTTTGATTAATTTCATCTTATTTTAGTATTTTAAATACCAAGCCATCTCTTTTAAATTACTTGTATGTTTTAGATCATATGCTAAATACAAGAAAAGAGATTATTTGTGATGTATTGATTGAGTGTTGTTTGTGATAGCTTTGTATCTAGGATTGGTTATCCTTTACTTAGCTAAAGTTATATGCCATGTCATATAGCTACATGTGATATCTAGGATTGATTATATTGTCATCTTATAATCCTAGGTAAGCATTTAGAGTACCCTAGCTCTTATTGCAATATTTGGATATCATTGCATATTCACATAGGGTTGTTTGATCTCTTAGGAGATTGTAAGTCTTGTGTGATAGACCGGGATTAGGTCGGACACCGGGATTAGGTGGTCACATGAGCAAATTGGACTAGGTCCACTTTTACAGGCCTGCGGGTAGTGGTAGCGGGATATTGGCCGGGATTAGGCCGTCAAACCTGGATTAGGTTGTATACGTTATCACAATTAGTGGATTCGAGGTTCGAGTGTGGCGCACTTACCAGCCCGTGGTTTTTCCCGTGAGGGTTTCCACGTAAAAATCAAGTGTCGTTTATATTTCCGCACCATATTACACTTGATTATTATATTGTCTAGTTTGGGGCATTTTCGTAAATTTGACTAAAAACGAAAATTGGGTAAAAAGCGTAAAATCTATTCACCCCCCCCCCCCCTCTAGATAGTTTTATACACACCGTGCTATAATTAGTTTCAATTGGTATCAGAGCGGGTTCCTAGATATACTTAGGTGATCCTTTGCTCATTGTTGGTGTGTTTTTGCATTTTGTATGTTTGTTTGATTTCTTCATACATTTTGCATTATTCTCTTTTGCATTCATTCAACGCAAACACTATGAGTGATTTCATGAGAGAAGAAATTAACTCCGATGAGGAGATGTCTCTCTTACTAGAGAGATTTAGGAGATTTGTGAAATTAACCACCTCACCTCCTAAGAAGAAGTTGACCACCTCACCTCCTAAGAAGAAGAAGATAATTGCTTTGGAGACTTCGAAGCATGACAAGAAGGAGGGTATCTCTATTGAAGACATGGGACTCAATGATAAGCCAAACCAAGGAGTGTCTTCAAGAGAGGGGATTCAGTGCTACGAATGTGGAGGATTCGGGCATTTATCCCCGGAGTGTGGAAACTTGAAGGATAGAAGAAAAGGGAAGGCGTTGGCCACCTTATGGGATAAATATGAAGATGACGAAAATCCTTCAAGTGATGAAGAACTTGCCATCATCTACACAGAATTTGGAGCCAAGAGTGTAGAGGTTGAAGAAGATGGCATAGTTGCTCTTACTTGTAATCCCCAAGAAGAACTAGATATAAAAGTAGTTGGCATAGCTACTCATAGGGATTTGGCTCATTCCTCATCAAGAGACAAATTTGATGATCTTGATGAAGGAGATGACTCCATTGGTGAAATGGAAATTAGAGGAGATGACACAAGTGTTGAATATTTGTCATCTAACTCCACAAATGGAAATGTGGAGTGTATGGATCTTAATGACTACAAAGTCAAAGTTGAGAGCTCAATGATGAGGAACAAGGAAGAAATTAGAAGATTAAAAGAAGAGAATCTAGAGCTTTCAACACTAGTAGACCACTTGTGTGAAGAAGTGGTAAGATCCATGGCGGATGAAGATAAGCTAAAAGAAGACTTAGCCTTATCTAAGAGGAGAGAAGAAGAGCTAGAAAGAGAGCTTGAAGAAGTTAAGGTCTTAATGGCTAAAATGACTTCAAGCACCAAGAAGCTTGACCACATGTTGGGAGTAGGAAGAAAGCCAAGTGACAAGAGAGGTCTTGGCTACATTGATGACAAGGATGCCTCCTCCACAAGCAAGACATCCTTGGTCATGATGGACTTCAATATGTCCCCTCCTCCTCAACACCCTAGGAAGAAGATGGACCTAGGAGAGTGTTCAAGAAGTGCCCAAGTGGTTGTGGCACCAAAAGGTCAAGCTCAAGCTCACACCCAAAGGGCTCCTCACCTTATCTTCCCTCAAACTCAAAAACAACATGGGAAGAGTTCAAACATGCAAGCTCAGACAAGCAAGCAACCTCGTCTTGGTTGTCAACAAAGGAGGAGAGATCCTATCCAACAACCAAGACAACCACAACGACAAGGGAAAGCACCCATCCATGCTCAAGGGAATGGTATGATTCCTAACTTTTTTCCCACTTGTCATTTTTGTGGTATTGTTGGTCATATTAGACCAAGTTGCGTGCATTACATTAAAATGTGTAGAGCTAAAAGCATGTTTGACAAGAAAAAGGCTAGAGCTAAGATGCTTCATAAAAAGGAAGAAAATCATGTGCATGATCTTTTTTCATCTTGTACTCTAGAACCTTTGTCCACTAGGATTGACTTAGTGTCACCTAAGTGGAATAATAAGAATGAACCTGCTTGCTACGAGACTAACAAGTCTCAAATAGGTTCAACTAAGTCCAAAGGACTTAGTAGGTCCATAGGACCTCATACCCTTCTTTGAAGAGGTATGGAAAATTGACCCCATATGGGGAACTTAAGCAAAGAGAGCTATTTTGCATTCTTGTCACTTGCAAAAAATTTGAAATATCTTATGCTTCTCTTTTGTTGCTTGAGTTAGCTTGGTTACACTATGTATATATATTTTCTATTCAATAAGTGTGATCAATGCTTGTATTGCAATCCATGTCATATTTATGTTCAAACATGCATTTTTGGACTAGGAGATATATACATAGGATAAAATTTGAATGACCTATAATGATCTCCATGACATGATGATTGTTAAATGACATGCTAAATGCTAATCTTAAAAAGCATGTTTTGATGATTGCATTTCTTAACTGCAAAAAATGTGTGAAAAAGCTTATGAGACTCAAATGAAAAAGGATCTTGTATCCTTTCAAGGATTTTACAATCCAAATGTCTCTCTTTCTTTATTAGTTGAACATGTCTACTATCACACGGATATCTTATCCGGAAAAATCAAGTAGGGTGCAATGTCGCTCATGACATGTTTGGCTTATAAAGTTGGATATAGTTATTCTTAAATTAAAATCAATGAAAACCTATATCCTTGCTTCTCTCATGACATTGGTGAAATTGGTTTGAATTCATATTGAAAACCTTTGTCATTTGCTTTGCCAAATACCATGGTATTTTGGACTTAAATGCTACATGTCTTTTATGCAAAGCAATTATTTGATTCACACATTTTCCTTAAATAAATCTCCTTGTTTCTCTCCAATTAATTGAGATTGCATAAAGTGACTTATATTGATTATGCAAATACTAGAATGCTACTATCTCTCTTTGCCTTGAGTGACCCGGTTGGGGACTACTCCTTTGCCTATATCATGACAAAAAGGGGGAGTAGGATGTGGTAAGGGGAGGTGCAAATTGTTGTAGCATTTGTGCACGTTGGGGAGAATACTAATTAAGGGGGAGTAACCCTTTGAGGGGGAGCATTTGCACATACTTACATTGCATGATGTTGTTCTTGAATTCTTAAATGCAAATGCTTGTTTTATCTCACTTGATTCATCTCACCTTTTCTTGTATTGGAAAGTATAGAAACTTTATCTTTCAGGGATTGATTGTTCTACTTGAGATTGAAGGCTTCAAGATTATTTATCTTATCTCTTTGTAAAGTAGAATATCATAGTAGACCCGTAGTTTCTATTATGTTGTGAGGAATCAATGTGAGTGGTGGTTTTGTCACGAAATAGCCAAAGGGGGAGATTGTAAGGATTCCCGTTTTGTTGATTGGCTTATTTCGTGGGCAAACCACAAGTTGGGGTTTGGTTGTAAGGGTAGTCTAAGTGATTTGTTGAAGATCAAAGACCCTTTCCAAGACCTCAAGAGGACAAGCACCAAAGGTATATCTAGTGCTTACTTTGCCTTGAAGAGATATAGTTGCACACACACACAACATGCATAACTCTTATTCTTGAATGTTGTGTTTATATTTTGTGTGCATTGTGCTTTATTGATTTATTTAATATCTCTTCTTGCATTTAATTGATTGCATCTTGTTCTATGAAATGCCATGACATGATAGGCATTATGATGCATTCAATACCCACACTTGCACTTCATGATTAGTCTTAAGTGTGGTGTAATTCGTTTCCATTTGTGTGATCGGAAACGTCCGCGCTTGCACGATGGTGTGCTTGTCTTAGCGCGATGGTTGACCACTTGAGAAGATCTCATTCTTCTCTTGGATAAGTGGTAGCTTTAGTTTGGTTGGGTTGATTGGAGTAAGGTGTCTAGTTTCAAAAGATTGGATTTCAATGTTTTAAGTGTTTTCAAAACTGACCTTTGCATGGTCGTGTGACCATAGCTTTTTACACAAAGTTTCAAAATGAGTTTTGAAAATTTTTGTACAAACTAGACACCCATACCTTTCCAACGGTATATTATTCGTAATATTTCATGACCGTTTGGATTGGTTTTGAAATTTCCAAAGTGACCACTAAAACAGGGCATCACAGCTGTTATCCGAATCTGACCTTTGGTCACTCAAATGACCATAACTTTTTCTACAGTTATCCAAATCATGTTTTGTTAATTGGAGTAGAAAGTAGACTTCCATACCTTTCCAACGGTATATTATATGAAAGGTTTCGATGTCGTTTGGTCATGTTTTGAGTCGCTTAAAAATCAAGCTTTGTGCTGTGACGCCCGCCGCGGTTTCAGTGCCGCGGTTTTTGAAACCGCGGCAGTCGAGCCACAGAGCAATCGCGATAGTGTGATTCAGGGGCAAAATTGTCTTTTCACTTGCCCTATTCTTGATGTCTATAAATATCACACTTTCTTATTATCTGAACAAGTTCTTGACTCTTAAGAACCCTAAACTTCAAAGTTAGATTTTGAGAGAAAATCAAATCAAGAATTCACCTTTAACCACTCAAATCAAACCCCTTTTGCATCAAATTTCATATTACATCTCCTATGTCTATATAGAGTGCATCCATGTATGGGTTTGCATCATCACAACTTGCTTGGTAAGATTTTGATTAATTTCATCTTATTTTAGTATTTTAAATACCAAGCCATCTCTTTTAAATTACTTGTATGTTTTAGATCATATGCTAAATACAAGAAAAGAGATTATTTGTGATGTATTGATTGAGTGTTGTTTGTGATAGCTTTGTATCTAGGATTGGTTATCCTTTACTTAGCTAAAGTTATATGCCATGTCATATAGCTACATGTGATATCTAGGATTGATTATATTGTCATCTTATAATCCTAGGTAAGCATTTAGAGTACCCTAGCTCTTATTGCAATATTTGGATATCATTGCATAATCACATAGGGTTGTTTGATCTCTTAGGAGATTGTAAGTCTTGTGTGATAGACCGGGATTAGGTCGGACACCGGGATTAGGTGGTCACATGAGCAAATTGGACTAGGTCCACTTTTACAGGCCTGCGGGTAGTGGTAGCAGGATATTGGCCGGGATTAGGCCGTCAAACCTGGATTAGGTTGTATACGTTATCACAATTAGTGGATTCGAGGTTCGAGTGTGGCGCACTTACCAGCCCGTGGTTTTTCCCGTGAGGGTTTCCACGTAAAAATCAAGTGTCGTTTATATTTCCGCACCATATTACACTTGATTATTATATTGTCTAGTTTGGGGCATTTTCGTAAATTTGACTAAAAACGAAAATTGGGTAAAAAGCGTAAAATCTATTCACCCCCCCTCTAGATAGTTTTATACACACCGTGCTATAATTAGTTTCAAGGTCCATCGGTCCAGCCTGGCGTACCTACCTCCCAGGCCATGTTGAAGGCTATGGCTTCGGGCTATGCTTATATAGGGGAGGATAGTTGGAGCTGTTTCAGGGCTGGCTCTTCGTCCGACCGTCTGCATAACTTCTTCAATAGCGCTTCCTATGTGAGTAATTCTTAATCAGATTTCTTGTTATCTTTTTGATTCTTCGCCATTTCACTGTTTCTATGTTAAATTGGTTGCAGATGGTGGTTGAGATGTCAGAAGGCCATCAAGCTAGCAGCACCCAGGCAGATAAGATAAGGCGTTTGGAAGCCCAATTGAAAGAAAGCGAAGATCACCGTGTTTGGATCGTGTCGGCTTGCTAGAGGAAGATTAGAGCAAATCAAGAGTTCATGGACCGATGTTTGGCGAGTCAGATGGAAGCTGAGCAAAAGGCTTCCCTTGCTGTTGATAAGGTCAAACACCTGAAGGACTTGTTATCTTCTACTCAGGAGTCGATGCTCCAAGCTGAGCAAAAAGTAGAGGAGGTTAAGTCATCCTATGAGCGCAAGATCAAGGATTTAGAACACCAGGCTTTGACCGTCGAATCCCTATCGAAGGAGGCTAGGCTGGAGCTAGAGATACAGGTTGTGGATCGCTTCAAAAGGTCTCCGGCTTATGATGCCTTGCTCATTCAAGAATTTCAACGAGGGATGGTCTCAGCTGGAGAGTTCTTTAAAATGAAAAACAGGGCAACTGACCATGTTAGGACCAACTAGGGTCTCTCCATTAAGAAGCATGTGGATACATCTTTGGAATCTCTCCGGATCCAGATGAAGGAGTGGCGCGCATACTACCAGAGCAAGGGGAAGATGCCACATCCCATGCACCTAGAGGTCCCTACTGCCAGCGCCTTCTCTACTTTCCATGCTTGTTAGAAGGTAGTGATTAATGGTGAGGATCCCAACGTCGGGCCCGTGCTTGAGAGAGATTACAGTGCTTAGATGGATGACGAGGAGGACAAGATCATATGGCCCTCTGATGACAGCCTTTTAAGTGAATATGTGATGGAGCCTGATCCGAGCATCGGTGGAAGTGGTTCGCAACCCCTGGCGCCATCTTCTTGACTTCTAATATTTTACCATTTTTGTAGTGAACTTTGTATACATATTTTTTGTAATGAACTTCGTATACGTATATACATCCTGTCCAATGCCAATGCTTGATCTTTTATTCTACTATCTTCGCGAAGTGACTTTTAAGACCCTTTCCCTGCATGACGATAATAAACATAATGATAATAATTATTATGAGAGGGATGAGTAGAACTTAACCTGCACTCACGGTTTATTTAATTGATGGCTCGTATTCAGTCGGGTCTCTATTTTGTTCAGAGATATCTTTACTAGATATGTTTAAGTGGAGCATTCTTCATTTTTACCAAGTATCCTATGAACTGCCGATTTATTGCTCGAGCTGAGTGACCTTTCTTAGCTGAGTATCTTATGAACTGGCGTTTAGGTCTATTATTTTCTCTTTACCCTGGTGTTACGTCGAGGCTCACCACGACCATACACTCGGGTCCCTGCACAAGTCACCTAGGACGTCTCCTGGTTTTGTCTGTGCAGGGGTTTGTCGAATCGTTGGGGTAGTTCGTACCGGCCAACACAGCTACGCATCTCACCAGCCTTTCTGGTGGCACCCTGAGCAATTTTCCAATTACTTGGTGCCTCGGGTTGGCCTTGTTGCTAGGTGGCGTGTTTACACCATCCTAACTAGGCGGGCATGCTATTTCAGCTTTTACGCCCCTTCGGACACCATCCATCCGCTCTTTCGCGGTTTCATGGTGCTCGAGTTTTTTAATGCTTACGGATTCTTTTTGGCTTACCACCCTATTTTCGGGGAGGGTTTTTGCCAGGGAATCTTCGGTTTCTACATAACTGGATTGGCCATGACTTTTTAGAGAACAATATTCATTTATTAGAAATCAAATATCAAAAAACTAAGATCTAGGACAAATGTAAAATTGCAAAAACTTGAAATATTTAAAGCATCTACGTTAAAGGGATTCCTTAGGGAATTAGGGATAAAATATCTTCAGGTATTGTGCGTTGCATGGTCGAGGCACTAAGCCACCCCCTGGTCGAGTTATCCAATATGCTCCATGTCCTGCCACACCATCGATGATATAGGGTCCTTCCCATTTATCGGCTAGGGACCCTGCTGCTTTGTCTTTGGTGTTTGGGGACACCCTTCTCAACACTAGATCACCGAGCTGAAATTTCCACACACGGACATGGGAGTTGTAATACCTTGCGGCTCTTTGCTGGTAGGCAGTGTTCCTTACTTGTGCTCTGTCTCAGGCTTCTTCAAGTTCGTCCAGATTTTGTAGTAGCGCATTGACATTATGCTCTGGGTTATATAATTGGACCCTAGGAGAGGTCAAAGTTGTTTCTACTGGGATGATGGCATCCGTTCCAAATGCTAGTGAGAAAGGGGTCTCCCCTATGGATAACCTCGCAGTTGTTCGGTATGCCCATAGAACCTTATGCAGCTTGTCTGCCCAGCTGCCTTTCTTTGCCTCAAACTTTGCTTTCAGCGTGTTCTTGATCACCTTATTTACTGCTTCAGTCTGGCCATTGGTTTGAGGATGGGCAGGTGAGGCATAATAGTTTGCGATTTTGTGCTCTTCGCACATCTCCTTGAATTTGTTATTGTCAAATTGGGTTCCATTGTCTGTTATGATGGTACTCGGGATCCCAAACCTGTATAATATATTATTTTTGACAAAATTGGTGGTGTTTGCCTCAGTGATGTGCACGAGTGCTTCCGCCTCTATCCACTTGGTAAAATAGTTAACCGCTACAATAGCATGCTTCGCTCCTCCTTTGGCTCCCATAGGCATTGGTCCTATAAGGTCGAGGCCCCACATGGCAAATGGCCAAGGCGATGTTAAGCTTCTGAGCAGCTCTGGAGGTTGCCGAATATCGTTGGCTATCCTTTGATATGTTTCACAACTTTCTGCGAACTGTTGTGCTTCGGCAAACAAGGTCAGCCAGTAGAACCCTTGCTTAAGTACTTTATGTGCTAGGCTTTTACCCCCAGTATGGTTTCCACACACCCCACTGTGAACATCCTTTAGGATCTGGTTGGCTTAATTACCAACGACACACCTTTGCAATGCTTTTGAAAATCCTCTCTTGAATAACTCGCCATTCAGAATCGTGTATCGGGTTGACCTGTATTTGATACGCTTGGCTTCCGCAGTATCTTCTGGCAATATATTTTCTTCCAAGTATCTCCTAAGCTGAGTCGTCCAGTCATCTGGACTTGGTTGGATTTCTGCTATCATGATTTCCCTGGGTTCTGTTTTGTTTAGCTTGGTCAGGTGTGCCACCGGTATTGGTTTGGACCTGATACAAGTAGTAGCTGATGCTAATTTGGATAAGGCATCTACCTTTTCGTTTTCTTCCCGAGGGATCTGAGAGACTTTGTATTTCTTGAATCTTCTGAGCAATCTTTTTGCAATGTCCAGATAAGTTATCATGTGCTCATCTCTTACTTGGTACTCGTCCAGCACCTGGTTAACCACTACTTGTGAATCGCTAAAAATTTCTAGCTCATCTGCTCCCAATGCTATGCACACCCTTAAGCCGGCCAACAGAGCTTCATACTCAGCTTGGTTGTTAGTTGCCTTGAAATCAAACCTCATGGCACACTCCATAGCGTCCCCTTCTAGGGTTATTATGACTATTCCTGCCCCGCTGCCATGGGTGTTTGATGACCCATCAACATGTAACTTCCACTGAAAATTGTTCGTCTGTTTCCCTTCCATCATTCGTCTTACCTCGACATTCGGCTCAGTGAATTCTGCTACGCAATTCGACACCGCCTGTCCATTTATTGCTGCCTTTGGGATGTACTTGATGTCATACTCACTTAGTTCTACAGCCCATTTGGTCAACATTCCTGACAGTTCTGGCTTTTGTAAGATAAGTTTCAATGGGCAATCAGTGTATACCACCTCTATCGTGTGACTTAAAATAAGGCCTCAATTTCCTTGCTGCCGTGATTAGTGCGAGTGCTACTTTCTCAGCTAGTGAGTACCTGGTTTCGACTAGTAACAATGCCTTGCTTGTGTAATACACTGGCTTTTGTACTCCTTCCTCTAGTCGAATCAGTACTGAACTCGTCGCCACCTCCGTGATCGAGAGGTATAAGTACAAGGTTTCCCCGACCATTAGTTTCGAGAGAATGGGTGCTCGTCCCAAATAGTCTTTCAATTTCTGGAAGGCTGTTTCACATTCTTCACTTCACTCGAGTCCTTTTCCCTTTTTTATTGCTCTAAAGAATGGGACGCACCTTTCTGTTGATTTTGCGATGAACCAATTAAGCAAGGCAAGACATCCTATCAGTCTCTGCACATCCTTCAGTGTTTTCGGTGAGGCCATTTCTTCTAACGCCTTAAATTTTTTGGGGTTTACCTCGATTCCTCTTTGATGGACCTGGAAACCTAAAAACCTTCCCAACGGTACCCTGAATACACACGTATTCGGGTTAAGCTTCATTTTATACTTCCGTAGGACATCGAAAGTTTCCTTCAAATTTTCTAAATGCTTTTCTGCTGTGACACTCTTGGTCAACATGTCCTCTACATAGACTTCCATGTTTCTCCCAATCTGCCGAGCAAATATTCTGTTCACCAGCCTCTGATATGTCGCCCCAGCGTTTTTTAACCCGAACGGCATTACCTTGTAGCAATATAAACCCTGATCTGTGGTGAAAGCCGTTTTTTCTTCGTCTGCTTTGTTCATTCGGATCTGATTGTATCCCGAGTAAGCGTTCATGAAGCTTAATAACTCGTGTCCCGCCATTGCATCTACTAATTGGTCAATTCTTGGTAAGGGAAAACTGTGTTTTGGGCACGCTTTGTTTAGATCTGTGAAGTCTGCGCACATTCTCCATTGATTGTTTTTCTTTTTGACCAATACTACATTGGCCACCCATTCAGGGTATTTGACTTCCCTTATCGATCCCGCAGAAAGTAACTTTTCTACCTCTGATGCAGTAAAATCTGTGTTCAATTTACTAAAAAAGTTCGTTCACTGGGATCGGCGATTCTATCGGTCAAAGCCAATTAATCTAGCAAGGATTACTCTAAGTGCGAAGAAACTAAATTGCATAATGCTTTGCTTTGGAAATTTGTTTAATTCTAAAATTAACCTAAATTATGACTACTTGAACTAAAGACTAAAATCGAATCAAATCAAAACAAAGATCACACACAAGGGATGAATATATGGAGAGAAATACTAGGGAATCGATGCACCTTTCTTAGACAGTCAATGCTCTCAATTAGTCTTAATAAACACTTCAATAAAGTTTAGGGCTTGTTTTGATGACAAACAATTAAGAACGAATCTCCTTCCCACCACTCGCACAAAGGCCATATGTCAAGTGATGGTAACGAAATCCTTTAGAACAAAACTCTAAGCCAAATCAATGCAACAAGGCCATGCAAACATTAACTTTCAAATCTATTAAGCTTATGATTGTGATTTAAATGGAAAGGCCATTCACATCTAAACCCTAATCTCATGAGATAAACTAAATCACAAATCCATATCAATTGAGGCCACAAAATAATATGAATAAGTAAAGTAGAGCAATTAATTCAATAGACAAGACTAAAACCCAATTGATTAACAAAAGATAGACTAATTGATTACATAGAGTTGTCCAAAATTGGTTACATCAATCCCCTAATAAAGGTTTAGTTACACATCAATGGAGAGAAAAAACATAGAAGAGATGTAGAGAAAACCCATATTTATCTTGATAGCTTCTTGGCTGGAAATCTCCTTCTTCTTGCTTCCAAGAATCCTCCAAGGATGGATGATGTGAATGAATAAATGAATGGAATGAATGAATGTGAAAGAATGGTGTTTTTGGGTCTAATCCCCTTGTGGTGGCTCTCCCTAAAAATAAGATATCAATTTCTATATATAATCCTCTCAAAAATAGGTTACTTGCTGTCCCAAACGAACCAAATTTACGAATTACCGCTGCCCAGGTCGCTGCCCAAGCAAGTTGCCTCCACAGCTGCACAAGAAGCGGACTTGTTCTATTCTGGCTCGCTGCCCAGGTCGCTGCCCAGGCAAGTTGCACGGGGGGCGGTCTGGGCCGCGGTAAACATTTCAGGCCTGACCTTCGGTTACTAAATCGGTCATAACTTCTTATAGGAATATCAGAATTACGATCCGAAAAGTGCATTGGAAACTAGACTTCCGGGGTTTTCAATCCATAGGTGGTAGGACACACAATTCAACCGGAGCTGAGAGATATGGGCCCCGCAACATAGAGGTTCTGCACTGGCCGAAAATCATCTTTTCATTGTTTCTTCCAATTTGCTCATTTTCTCCATCTTTTGATTCCTTTTCTTCCAAAATAAGATTTAACACCACTAGAATGGAATGGACCTACACATGCTCAACAAACACATTAAACAACCTAATTTACTCAAGAACAAAGCATAAATAATAGGAATTCGGGGCCTAAAACATATATAGAAATGAACCGATCAAATACCCCCAAACCTATCTTTTGCTAGTCCTCGAGCAAAACAAAACTAAAAACAAAAACAAAAAATCTAAAAACAAAATTAAATCTAAGCTAGGCCACTTTCGTAGGGAACACGATAGCATTGAGCGTATGCTACAAGCCTTTAAACCTCTAGGTGTCCCTAGTAGGAGGAGTGTTGTCTCCTGAGGGTTTACAGCTATGCTACCCACAAACATATTTCTGCGAAAAGCTAAATAATCAAGATGCAAACTCACATGTACCTTTCAAGCCAATGCATGCTAGAGCCAATAGGTAAAGACTAAAGTTAAGTCACAAATTTGACAGCATTGCTCAATTTTAATGAAAAGCCCAAGCTCAAGACATTCTAGCTTCAAAAACACATTCGCCAAATGCCATAGATATAATTCGTCTCAACTCTAATTCTCACAAGATATCGCTCATATTTCACACAGAACCTAGGCAAATACACTCATCAAGCATATACGAAAGAAGTTATGCACAAGAAATTTCAAATTATAATCGCATATGAATATGTTATTGAAAGAACGCTTGATTTGTATGTAAAAGATCTCATGAAAAGAATCAAACATTAAGAACAAGATAGAGCACATGTTTACCTTACTCTCGAGCTGGCATCCCCAAAAGATCAATTAGGTCTTTTCTTTGGTTGTAACGGGGCCATTGGGTGAAGGCTAAGAAAGAACGGGAAAAGGATAGCAAACAAACCTAGGATCATATCGAGAAATTCTTCGGCAATCTTCATACTCGGCCGAATTTCTTCGAATTCTTCATTCCACTTGCATCTAGGCTTCTTGAACAATTTTTGTTCATTCTCCTTCTTGAGTTGACTTTGATTCCTCATCACTTCATTGTAAAGCTCTATTCCTTTTCTCTTTTATTTGATTCATCATCTCATTCATTTATCTCTTTTTTTTTTTTTCTTTTTCTTTTTCTTTTTCCTTTTCAATATAACAACTTTTCCATCTATTTCTTCTTGACACCACTTTGGTGTTTGTTCTCTTGCTTTTTCTTTGGTACATGTACATCACGAGTCGCACATTTAGAACTCCCTTCAATCATCTTCATCACTTCCTCTATATGATCCCAAGCTATATGGTATGGCTAAATTACGGCTTATTGGGGTTAAGTTAATGTGGGTGATGAAAGAAAAAGGCTTATTGTGTTTGGCTTCAAACAAGGCTATGGAGCACACACATAAGGTAGGAAATATTTAAAGCCTTTTAAGTGAGTTCAAGCACACATTGCCTATATCACTTCTAATGGTTCAACCAAATCAAGAGCAAAGTCCACATGTGATATCTTTTTATGAGAATTGTTCTTTAATGCTCAATGTACAACCTGTAGAGATCGAATCTACTGCTAAGAACCTACTGAGTGTTTAAAGAGTAGAACAAAATATCCCTCATATCATCTCATTTATGTACGCTTTTTGGCTTAGTGAACTCACAAGGGTAGTCTCCACTATTAATCATGGCAATCCAACTATGCATCCTATCCACTATCACATCAAGAGCATGTCATAAATTTTGAAAAAAATACAATGCAATACTCTAAGTGGCAAGAAGTTGGTTTAAACCCAGTGAATAAAGCATATATTACGGCTCTTAAAGCACACAAAAGAAGTATCTCAACATGGAGGACAAAAAATTCAAAAACTGATGACTTCTGAAATCGACCTACGTCTGTTCTTTAATGTATATCTCTCACATGACTCAACAAAAGTTAACCAAATTTTAGCACAAGATAATAGACATGCAAACACACACTTTTCATGTATAATATATTTCAAAATTCGCATTGGAAAAGTGAGAGAACAGACGACGAAGACAGTGCACGCACTGTTTCCCAACAACAGGGCATTGCCCGGGACCTTTGGTCGAAGAAACATTTATAACTTTTTAACCACTGCCCAGAATTTTTCATTCTTTATACCGTTGGATTCGTATCGAAAAAACGAAGAACCTAGCATGGACAGAAAAATTTATTTCCTCACCAATCAATACAGTTTTAACAAAACGTTTGCCTTAAAATTTTCAAAACAGGACACTTTTTCGCAGATTTATCAATGAATCGAAAAAATCAAACAAACATGAATTCACACCCCCAAACCTAATCTAAACATTGTCCTCAATGTTTGTATGACATTAAAAGCATGGACAATGAATAAAGAAAAAACATGGCATGTATGAACTCAACACACAAAAAAAAAACTAGAAAACTAAAAACTAAAAAGAAAGTACCTAGGTGGGTTGCCTCCCACCAAGCGCTTAATTTAACGTCTCGGCAAGACGTGTGAGAGCGCTACAGCTCTGTAGGCGTGATGACTTTCATTTGAACGACTTCTCCGCTTGTATTACCACCATTTGAGCCAAGGAGTTTAGGACACTCTTTCATATCAAGGGCTTTCTTCCCATCAATGATAGTTTCTCTTACTTGGTCCAATCTGTCCTTGCGGACCCAAACTTGTCGAATTCTCCTTGGTTTTCCTCTTGGCTTTCTTTGTTTCTTTTTGCATCTTTCAATAAACTCCGCACATTGGGCCTTTTTATGACCCCTGGTATGGCAAAAATAACAATTGTAAGGAAAAAATGGAGGACCACATGTGACAGTACTAACCTTTGCATTGGAAAGGCTTGAAACTCCTTTGATGATGTTACGCCCGAAAGTCTCTCCCTTAACGCCTTGTTCCTTGGTCAAGATCTTGATAGTACTTTCGGCCTTTTCAAGCTCCACTAAATAATCGTTTTCCTTCACCTTTGCTATTCTCAAAGCATTCTCGTTTTTGCACAAATCCTCCTTCATGGCATCTATTGTCTGGTCTTTCAGTTCTGCTTGCCTTTAGATTTTCCTTGTCTTGTGGGCAAAATCTTCCTCTTGTTCTTCAACCAACCTTGCAAGCTCTTCTGCCCTCTTAATTGCCTCATCTCTTTCCTTCCTCAGGGCCTCCAATTCTATCATCAAGTTAGCATTTTCACTCTTCAGATTACTGATTTCTGATGATGTTTTTGTTGCACAAGTCTCCCCTATAAGAACATCTTTCTCACCTTTGTCCTCAAATAACGATAGAAAGAATTCACTCGCATTTTTTGGGTAGTCTTCTGATTGCATTGTATCCACGGCAAAACAATCAACTGAGCAGATGTCCTGTAAATCTGACTTGAAAACCTTAAAATCTACCGTTTAATCCAAAACGGTCATGGAAAGCTTCCCTTCATGTACATCAATAATCGTTCTTGCTGTCTTCATGAATGGTCTACCTAAAAGGATAGGTCTCATGTTTGTTTCCCTACTCACATCATCCATGTCTAGAACTACAAAATCTGCCGGAATGACGAGCTTATCCACTTGAACCAACACATCTTCCACAATTCCTCTCGGATACCGAGCTGATCCATCGGCTAACAAAAGTGACATCGTTGTCGGTTTAAGCTCATTCAACCCAAGTTGCGTGTAAGCAGAGAAGGGCATCAAATTAATACTAGCTCCTAAGTCTAGCATTGCCTTCTCGAGCTTAGTACCCCCAACTGTGATGTTGATGCAAAAGCTCCCCGAATCCTTAAGCTTAGGTGGAAGCTCTTTTTGTAGAACTGCACTCGCATTTCCCGTTATGTATTCTTGATGGTTAGGACCAAACTTCTGCTTGTTGGAGTGGAGACTCTTGAAAAACTTAGCATAAGCAGGCATTTTTTCTATCATATCGAGCAGGGGAAGGTTTACATTAACCTTTGTGAGGATGTCAAAAATATCCTTAAATGACTTGTTGAGCTTGTCTCTTTTCAGTCTCCCAGGGAATGGAATTGGTGGAACATAGGGAGGAGGTGGAATATAAGGATCTGATGACTTGTGTAAAACCGAGGTCTTTTTAGGTGTTGACTCAACCACTACATCTTCTTTTTCTGTTCTAGTGTCTTCCCTATGTACTTCTTCCGACTCCTTGGTTTTCTTCTGCCTTGGCTCATTAATTTCTTCCTTATTCAGCACTCGCCCACTTCTCAAAACTGTCACAGCACTGACTTGCTCTGATTGACTAGGAAATCTTCCTAGTTCATTCCTGCGAACTGTGTCGACTATTTGCCCCATCTGCGTTTCCAAATTTTTAATAGATGACCCCATCCGTGTCTCCAAATTTTTAATAGACAACTCCATGTCTCCCATTCTCCGTTCTGTATCGTGCGAAAAGCGCTCTGTACTCTCAGCAAGGGATGCCACAATATCCTCTAAGGATCTCTTCTTCGGCTGATAAGTGGTACTGTCTCTATTTGTAACATTGTTCCATTGTTGAGGTTGACTATTGGAACCTTGGCCTTGGTAATTGTCTCTGTTGTACCCTTCTTGATTGGTTCCCTGAGTGTTCTGTTGAACGAACTGATGACCATTCAAAGTAGTGTTTGGGTTAGAATAAGAGAAATTTGAGTGGTTACGCCCTCCAGGATTGTAGGTGTTTGAGTAAGGATCATTTCTTCCTCTTCGGTAATTGAAAGCTTGAGCCTCCTCTGTTACGAATGGTATCCCGTCTCCATCTTGGACTGAGTTCACCCCTCCTTGCTGTTGATTCCTATTTGAGTTCTGGGCCATCATAGCTTGTACTTGCTTAGCTAGATTTGCCATCTGAATTTCTATCCCAGTTGTCTGGTTGACCTCATACTTTCCTCCCTTTCTGACAGTTGAACTTCTATGCTGGGAGTTTAGAGCTAAAGTCTCATAGATCTCAGTAATCTCTAAAGCAGATTTCTTGGTGATGATACCCCCATAAGCGTTGTCAACGATGGCTTGTGTGAAAGGCATCAATCCATCATAAAAAGTGCGGACTTTGTACTCTTCTGTCACCATGTGAGGGAGAATTTGATCTAACAGCTCCTTATATCGCAACCAAGCCTCATGGAACGACTCACCATCTTCTTCACTGAAACTAGCTATCTTGATCCAGATTTCTTTTGCTTTTGAAGCAGGGAAAAATCTGTTGAAAAATGCAGTGCACACGTCAACCCACGATGTCAAAGATCCTGCCCTTAGTGAATTGTACCACTTGATGCCCTTGTCCTTCAAGCAATACCGAAAACACCTCATCCTTAACTGCTCTTCTGTCAATCGGCCTATCGGGAAATGCTCTACGGTAGCTTGATAGTCCTTCATAAACTGGAGGCAGTCTTCTGTTGCCAAACCGTGAAAAGATAGCAGCATATTTAAATGGCTACTCCTCAACTCATAACTCCTGGCTACGGCATCTAACACAATTGGCTGAGGTTGGTTTCCCAGCGTAGGCTGTCCAGACTCTCTCATTATTCTGATATCATCTTCTAGTGCACGTCTTGGAGAACCCGGTGGATTGTCTCGAACTTCCTGTCTATTTTGAACACCTTGTTCATCATGAACCTCTCTTTCAGCTCGAATAACCCGGTCACGTTGCTCACCGTGATCACCCATGTCCTCAACCAAAGGATCTAACTCTTCGAACTGTCTAGTCAACCGGCCTATTCGGTCAATCTCGTCGTTAGCAGGGATCAGAATACCTCCAAGCGAACGACGTCCATTCATACACCTGTAAAACCTGAAACACCAAAAACACAACTACCACGAAGTAAGATGAAACAAAAAGAACTATAACTAAAAAAAAAAAAAAAAAATCTAATGACACACACTACCTAACTAAATTAACTAGATTCAACTAATAGCTTCTATACCAATCCCCGGCAGCGGCGCCAAAATTGATGCAGTAAAATCTGTGTTCAATTTACTAAGAAAGTTCGTTCACTGGGATCGGCGATTCTATCGGTCAAAGCCAATTAATCTAGCAAGGATTACTCTAAGTGCGAAGAAACTAAATTGCATAATGCTTTGCTTTGGAAATTTGCTTAATTCTAAAATTAACCTAAATTATGACTACTTGAATTAAAGACTAAAATCGAATCAAATCAAAACAAAGATCACACACAAGGGATGAATATATGGAGAGAAATACTAGGGAATCGATGCACCTTTCTTAGACAGTCAATGCTCTCAATCAGTCTTAATAAACACTTCAATAAAGTTTAGGGCTTGTTTTGATGACAAACAATTAAGAACGAATCTCCTTCCCACCACTCGCACAAAGGCCATGTGTCAAGTGATGGTAATGAAATCCTTTAGAACAAAACTCTAAGCCAAATCAATGCAACAAGGCCATGCAAACATTAACTTTCAAATCTATTAAGCTTATGATTGTGATTTAAATGGAAAGGCCATTCACATCTAAACCCTAATCTCATGAGATAAACTAAATCACAAATCCATATCAATTGAGGCCACAAAATAATATGAATAAGTAAAGTAGAGCAATTAATTCAATAGACAAGACTAAAACCCAATTGATTAACAAAAGATAGACTAATTGATTACATAGAGTTGTCCAAAATTGGTTACATCAATCCCCTAATAAAGGTTTAGTTACACATCAATGGAGAGAAAAAACATAGAAGAGATGTAGAGAAAACCCATATTTATCTTGATAGCTTCTTGGCTGGAAATCTCCTTCTTCTTGCTTCCAAAAATCCTCCAAGGATGGATGATGTGAATGAATAAATGAATGGAATGAATGAATGTGAAAGAATGGTGTTTTTGGGTCTAATCCCCTTGTGGTGGCTCTCCTTAAAAATAAGATATCAATTTCTATATATAATCCTCTCAAAAATAGGTTACTTGCTGTCACAAACGAACCAAATTTACGAATTACCGCTGCCCAGGTCACTGCCCAAGCAAGTTGCCTCCACAGCTGCACAAGAAGCGGACTTGTTCTGTTCTGGCTCGCTGCCCAGGCAAGTTGCACGGGGGGCGGTCTGGGCCGCGGTAAACATTTCAGGCCTGACCTTCGGTTACTAAATTGGTCATAACTTCTTCTAGGAATATTGGAATTGCGATCCGAAACTTGCATCAGAAACTAGACTTCCGGGGCTTTCAATCCATAGGTGGTACGACACACAATTCAACCGGAGCTGAGAGATATGGGCCCCGCAATATAGAGGTTCTGCACTGGCCGAAAATCATCTTTTCATTGTTTCTTCCAATTTACTCCTTTTCTCCATCTTTTGATTCCTTTTCTTCCAAAATAAGATTTAACACCACTAGAATGGAATGGACCTACACATGCTCAACAAACACATTAAACAACCTAATTTACTCAAGAACAAAGCATAAATAATAGGAATTCGGGGCCTAAAACATGTATAGAAATGAACCGATCAACCTCCTTCTTGATAGCTGTGCTTCTATCTGGGTTGAACAATCGCCTCTTTTGTACTACCGGTCGGAACTCCGGATTGACGGACAGGTAATGTGAAATCACTTTCGTATCTATCCTATGCATATCTTCATGACTACATGCGAATACATCCTTGTAATCTCTCAATAGTGCTGTCAGCTCGGCTTTTATGTGTTCGCTTAGGTTTGCCCCTATCTTGACTATCCTACTTGGCTCCTTAGGATCTAACATCACCTCTTCCATTGGTTCATCTTTTTTAGCTTCGGGCTCTTCTCTGGGGTCAAGTTCGAATTCCTTAGGTGTTTCTACTTGTTCCTCTTATCCCTTGGTGGCTTGCTCAGCTAACACTACGCACACTTGGTGTACCTCCCTATCTTTATAGACCGATAGATTCGCCCTTCATGCCATCTCTTGTGACCCTTTTACCACTCCTATTCCGCACTCCGTTGGGAACTTCATCATGAGGGCATATGTAGCTGTTACTGCTTTAGTTTTATTCAGGAATGGTCGGCCTAGTAAAGCATTATACGGCCAATTTTCTGTGTCCACGACTACAAAGTTGAGTAGCACTGTTTTCTGGCAAGGGGCTTTCCCGATCTTAACTGGTAGTTTTACTGCACCAAGCGACCTTACTTCCACTCCACCGAATCCTCGGAGCAGGGTATGAAAGGGTTGCAAATCTTTTCTATCCAGTCTCAGCTGGTCATACACTTCTGTACTTAAAATATCCGCCGAGCTTCCATTATCGATCAAGATCCGATGAACCTCCCTGTGACCGATCCGAGCGCTAATGACTAGTGCGTCGTTCGGCCTTACATCTACTTCTTGTGAGTCAGCCTCCGTGAATACAATTGGGTCCCAGCCTTCCTTGATCCTTTTTGGGTCGGGTTCAATGGAATTAACATCAAGGTCTCTTCGGGCTTCCACCGCTTATCGGATTTCCTGTGTCCTCTCCCTATTGCTCTTCCCAGTTGTCGGTCCATCGAAAATGGTGTTGATTGCTCCTTCATCTTCAGTTTTCTTTGGACTTTGCTTCCTTCCTCGTCCTTCCTGCCGGCTGTCTTTCTGTCCATCTGCCCTATCGGCTTTCTTTAAGACAATATCTTTCAAGTGTCCCTCCCTGATGAGGGTTTCGATGTGATCCCTGAGCTGGAAACACTTGGACGTCTCATGTCCATTTTCTTTATGGAATCTGCAATATTTTGTAGTGTCCCTCCGAGCATAAAACGACTATTTAGGAGGTTCTTTGGACATGTTCTTCTCTTCTAGGATTGCCAATACCTCTTCTTGATCTTTCTTCAACGAAGTGTAATTTGTGTATCTGCCTTGGAATTTCTGGCGTGGCTGGTCTGTTTTTAGGTCATAAGCCTGACGGCCGTCCCGGCCGTCCCGACCATCCCGTGTTTTGTTCTTTTGCTTGTCACCTTTTGTATCTTGCGCCTTAGTTTGAGCTTTTGTCTTTGATCCTTTTGGGCGCCCACCATGTACAAAATAACCTCCCATCGTAATTTCTTCTTCCTCGGCTAGGGCGTAACCCTCAGCCATGTCCATCATATCCGCATAACTGGTTAGGCAAGCTCTCCTTAAATCGAATGACAGTTGGCCATTTTGTAAGTTATTAATGAATGTTGCAATGATGGCTTCGTCGTTTGCACTCCCAATTTTTGATACCTTCTGGCCAAATCTTCCCAAATATTTCTTGAGTGATTCATCCTTCCCTTGCTTGAGCTGGGACAGGTGGGCAACTGACTTCTTTCTGTGCACGTTTCCAAGGAACTGTCTCGAGAACGCCTTGCTCAATTCTCCGAAATCACTTATGCTTGCAAACAATCGAGAACCTAAATCCCCAAGTGTTTGTGGGAAGTTTAGGTATAGTAAGGCATCATTGTTAATGTACTGGGCAATAACGCTCATATATCTTCTAACATGTTCCTTTGGGTCGGTATCCTTTTTGAATTGCTCTACATATGGCATCCTGAACCTTTCAGGGAAGGGCATCTTTAGGATTCCGTTGGTGAAAGGACTTCTTGACTCATCATCTGATAATTCGTTGAGTCCATAATGCCTAACCAAAGCGTCCATCTACCACCGATTATTTTGAACCTCCCGGGTCAAATTTTGTATGAGTATATCCCTATCTCCTTCCAGTTCTCCCATCGAGTTAAATCCTTGACTGATGGTCAACTTCTACCTTCTTCCTTCTTCCTTCTTCCTTCTTCCTTCGGGTTCCTGTTCTCTAGTTCCCTAGTTCAAACCCTGCAATCGGATTGTGCCCCTTCGTTTATGACCATGGTTTTGGTCGCTTTCTAAAGACGATGACCAATCTCTTTTGTGCATCCGTCTTCTTGGTTGGTTTAGATCTCCAGCCTGATCGAGGCTATACCTTTTGCTAGAGTAGTCTTCCCCTCTATGCTCCACGTTGTCTCGGGCTTACCTTTCTGACATTGTTTTGGGCCGGTCTGTTGGGTTTCGACCCATCTTTAAGAGTGCGTCTGGTGTTGGAACGACTACTACAGAGCGTAACTTTCTTGGTTGCTGATCCGGGGTAAGCAAGTTATGTGACGAGGTTAAACCTTCCATGGTGGAAAAGTTAATCCCTTGCTTGGCCGCATTAGATATGAGCTGTTGTAGAGATTCCCGGAACCGTTGAGCGATCTCCTCACTGGTTGGAGGGAAACGTTGGATGCCAACTATGGCAGTTGATTGATCCGCGGTTGTCAGCGTGGCATCTACGGTATTAACAGCAGTGTCTTCCTCCAACTCATTATCTAGCAGTCCTTGACTATATCTGGAATTGCTGCCATCTCCTTCGCCAGCCATTGCTTCACAAGGGTTCTCAAAGTATGTTAAAAAAACTATAAACCATAGCTTCGGCCCCCTTCTTTTAGTGCCAATTATTGACGGTGATTTTTCGTAGTCAATCCGTCAGCAGTTTATCTCAGCAAAAAACCTGTAATTATGAATGAAATAATAGAATGAAAGAGTTAATGACGAAAGACGCAAAAATACGTGGTAAAACTCCGATGATCGGAGAAACATCCACAGGTTGTTGCCTTAGCAACGTAGTCAAATTCACTATGATTATTGCAAAAATACACACTCTGGTCTCTCTCACTAATTCTCATGTGCCCCCCTCTTTATATTTTTCAGGGGTGTTTATACATGATGATATTAGGGTTTTGTAAGTTCTACTAAGGTTTGGTGTCGTAGGCCACAAGTTACGGTTGGCCGTGGAGTCCTTTTAGGACTGTTTTCCTATTTAATATTCGCCATGTGCTTTAATTCAACTAGATCTCATTCTAGGTAGGACTCTAATTTCCTTATGCGCAAAGAACTTGTCTGTTTCCTTTTCGGACTTTGGGTAGCTGTACCATAGTTACTTTGGAGCTGCTAGTCGCTGATTCTGCCTTTGTGTCTAAAAAGAGTGTATTTGTAGTCTATCTTATTCGTTGGGTACTGAATATGGCCGAGTAGTCTTACTCGGCTCTGATCGGGTTTGTCTTAGTTGACGCCGAGTAAATCCTCCTTTAGGAGGTTTTGTTCCCTAAGTTGACTTCTTCTGACCTTTTTGCTTACGTGGCTATGCTGACCTTCTCATTATAATGACGTGTCCTCTATGATGATTTTTACCCATAACAGAAGGCAAGAACTCGAAACACAAAACGCAAAACTAGAAAACTAAAAACAAAAACAAATTACCTAGGTGGGTTGCCTCCCACCAAGCGCTTAATTTAACGTATCGGCAAGACGGTGCAAGGACAACTCAACCAAATTCCAATATCTTGAATTTGTGCCTATAAGTTATTATGGCTTGGAAGAAATTTTCATGAGCCGGCATGTTCCTACACACAATAAGCAAAGGCAAGTAAATGTTCACTATAAAGTGTGGTGAAATAAGTTCAGAAAACCACTCATTCCACTTGCTTTTTCGTTGGCAGCTCGGAAAAGTAATGGGAGAGACATAAGGTTTGAGTTCCTTGTATAGGAACGGTGCCTCGAAAGGGACATCATCCGCTTCCTTCCCTTTTTCTTTCTTCTCCTCCTTTTCTACTTCTTCACCCTTTAAAGGGAAAGTGACAACATCTTCTTTCTCTGGTTGGCCTGGGAAAGTAATGGGAGAGACATAAGGCTTAAGTTCCTTATATAAGAGCGGTGCCTTGAAAGGTACATCTTCCACTTCTTTTTCATTTGTCTCCTCCTTTTCTACTTCTTCATCTACGACATAAGAAAAATCATCAGAAAGTTCATGGCTCATTATGGTATCGTCAATCTTACCATTCTAAGGGATTGTGGTAGCATCTTCTTGCTTCGGTTGACTTGGGAACTCTTCATACTCTTGCCTTTGCATAGCTTTAATGATTTTCTCCTTGTGCACTTCCATTCTTTCCACCAAGGCTTCCATGGCTTCCACAAAGGTTTCCTCGTTTTTATGGCTTTGATAATTGGGTTGGATGAATTTGTTCAACTTTTCCTCAATAGCTCGGTATGATTGAACTAAGTTGTTCACTATCTCCTCAAGTGATAGCTTTCTTGGTTAGTAGGGCAAGATAGGCTACTCATAGGTATTGCCCTCATTGTAGCTCCATGATAAATCGTGATTATTCCTACAATCATTGTTGTAAGAATTGTTATATGGCTCGTAGCTCAGCCCTGGATTGTAGAAATCTCCATATGGTCTACTCATAGGTTTCAGATTGTAGGGTTCCAGAAATTCTCATCTAAAAGGACAGCTCCACATATCATGCCCATAATTTCCACATTGACTGCACACCACAACTCTTACTTTGCTTTCCTCATCATAAGCAAGTTGCCCATAAAAATTCATTGTTCCTGAAAGAAAGAAAAACAAAATAAAAAGAAAACAAGATCGAAAAGAAAGAAAGAAGATTTTTTTTAATTAAAATAAAAATAAGAAGAAGAACAATTAATCTAGCAATTGATGCAAAAATTGATGTCGGGAATCGATGCACCTTTCTTAGACTCTCAATGTTCTCAATAAACACTTCAATAAAGTTTAGGGCTTGTTTTGATGATAAACAATTAAGAACGAATATCCTTCCCACCACTCGCGCAAAGGCCATGTGTCAAGTGACGGTAAAGAAATCCTTTAGAACAAAACTCTAAGCCAAATCAACGCAGCAAGGCCATGCAAACATTAACTTTCAAATCTACTAAGCTTATGATTATGGTTTAAATGGAAAAGGCTATTCACATCTAAACCCTAATCTCATGGATAAACTTAATCACAAACCCATATCAATTGAAGTCCACAAAATAATACGAGCAAGTAAAGTACTGTTAGGATTATGCTCAATAGCAAGAGTGTAATATTATTTTTGACAATCTTTTCATATTAATAAAGTGATTTCTGATTTAAACAAATCTTATAGCATTTATAGATTGAATATTATAATTGTCAAAAGTAAATAATCATAAGGTCAAAAGACTATGAGAAAAGAAGAATTGTTCATACATCTAGATATGTATGAGGTAGACACAATTCTTTAGTTAGTCTTGAATAATGTTCACAACTTAAGTTAAAGGTTGGGCACCTTTATCTTGTTAAAGTTGTAGAATTCTTTTACTAGCATTTGAGTGGGATCAAATGTGTTATGATGAGTCTAAAATCATCGGAGGGTCTTCGAGTAAAAGAATCTAGTGCACTGGGTGCATTGAACTGGATCACAATGAAATACTTTATCTAGAACTGTTAATAGATAATAGTCTTTTCATTATCAGGACAGTCGGAGAGTCTATCTTAATCCTGAGATAAATGATGGACTTATGGTTGCAAGTGGTATCATTTGAGTTATCAATGAGTACGATTATATAGCATAATCTATCCTCGATAGTTTGGTGGTATTCATTTGTTAATCGATAGAGGACTTCATTTATAGATATGGACATCGTGGCTCCATTTATTAAATGTGAGTAGAATATCATCATATGGATGTTTTGAGGTTTTGGATATTAAATCTTAACATTGAGTTTTCAATAGTGACTATTGAAAGATGACTTCTGGACAAGTCATAATATATATCCAAGTTCAAAGTGTGGTCATATGAGTAAATATGGTAACTATGAGAGCTATAGGCGGTCTATGAGCTCTTAGTGATTACTGATATTCTTCACGAGGATTCACTATCTCCTATAAGATTGTCTAGGGTATGAATGAGAATCATTTACTTATTCCATCTTTATTCAAGAGTGCAATTTTAGTTCTTTAGTGGACTGAACTAAAATTAATAGATTGAACCTAAGTGAATCATTTGTTGATTGTGATTGGGTTATGTCTATTGGAGCTTAAATTTAGATAGGTCCGCCAAGATCCCCAATCCACACGGACTTGCATGAATCACTTGATATATTCTACCGGACTAATTATGGGTCCATCTAGAATTGTATTAAGGCATGTGGACTTGTTTCTTTTAGTTAGAATGGGTCTAGTTCACATGTAGGCTTTTTATTAAAGTCTAATGGATTAAATAAAATGAAAATAATATAAGGCCCATGTATGCTACTTGGGCGGCAAGGCTATTGTTATAATCTAAAATATTATTTTATTTTATTATTTAATTAAATGGGAATTAATTAATTGATTGATTAATTATTTAATTAAGAATCAAAATCTTTTTCTGACTAGGAAATATGTTTCTTAGTATTATACTATTGTTGGTATAATAAATATTAAAGACTTTATTTGGTAAGTAGATAAATAAAAGGAATTTATTTATCTAGTCAAATTAGGAAGTCTTTGATATAGTTACAAATACACTAAAGAGTTGGATTAGGGTTTGAAATTCTAAGGAAATCTACCTAGGATTAGGATTTAGGTCAAAAGGCATAAATCCTATTTGGTAGAAGATTTCGGCCACAATATATAGACATATTAATATATATGGCATATGGCCAAGATATATATAATATATATATATGGCACTTGGCCGATATACATATGAATTATATATGGTAAATGGCCAAGATATATATATATATAATAGAAGTGGAATTCGTGAAATTGATATATTATAAGGCAAGTTGAAGTCGTCAACCATATATAAATATATATATTATTTTATATATGGAAGACGTCGCAATATATATATATATATTATGAGGCAAGAGAATTCGAGACACACACATTATATTATGTGAATAGAATTCAGCAAACACTAATGTCTTGGACTTGAGAGTTTTTTCTTTTGCTAGAGAAAAATAGAATCCAACTCTTAGACTAGTGTGATTTTCGGCCAAGAGGAATAGAGAGAAAAGTTTGTTCTTATTTCGATAGTGCACTAGTTAATTTTACATCAAAAGGTTTTGTGCACAATTTCGAATAAGGTTCACGGGAGTTTCAATCTAAAGATTGTGAATTCAAAAGTGACCGAAACATTCTTTGTCGTCTCTTGGAACTTGTTGTGACTAACGAAAAAGAAAAAGTTTTGTTAATCCATCCTCAGGTACACAATTCAAAGAGAAGGGAGACCACAATCCTAAGTGATTCACGTTCGTGATTGGATCGGAAGATCTTGCGGATTACCATCGACGCAATGTCAATCGGATCATGCGGCAAAGGTATAATATCTTTAGTATTATATGTTAATTAATTAGAGGGTTAAGGTTCTCTTTAAAGGAAAATTTTTTAAACTATACTAAACTGATTTTAGTCTCGCTTCCGCTGCGTGCAATCGTTTTTTCCCTACAAGTACAACAATTAATTCAATAGATAAGACTAAAACCCAATTGATTAACAAAAGATAGACTAATTGATTACATTGAGTTGTCCAAAACTAGTTACATTAATCCCCTAGTTAAAGGTTTAGTTATACATCAATGGAGAAGATAAAAACATAGAAGAGATGTAGAGAAAACCCATATGTGTGGTGGTAACCCAGATGGGGGACGGCCCCTTTCTGTGGGTTGGAACCTCCCTTGACTATCTCCTCAATTGAAAAGAATAAGAAGTATTTATAGGTGATTTTTCCTTGTGAGAATCCTTTCCTAATTTGGATTTCCTCTCTTGATGATTGACTCCTAATTTGAGTTTAGAAAGTTTCCCAAACATGTCTTGGTCTTCTAGAGTCATTAGAATTTGATTTGGGAAGTCTTAGAACAGTTCTAGACCAATTTGGACTGGAAGTTTGTCAAAAATATGTAAAACCACTCCCTGGGTTGCTTCGGAGGTCTGTGCATGTGTGGTGGTCTAGCCTACAGAGTTTTTCTGCTCTTTACCGCAGCCCAGGTCGCTCCGTAGACACTTGTGCACGAACGATGATTTGGGCCTTGGTGGACTTTCCAGCTTTGACCTTCAGTTACTAAATCGATCATAACATCTTCTAGGAATATCGGAATTGCAATCCAAAAAGTGCACCAGAAACTAGACTTCTAGGGCTTTCAATCCATAGGTGATAGGACACACAATTCTGTTGGAGCTGAGAGATATGGGCCCCACAACTTTGTACTTCCAGAATTCACCTTTTCACGATTTCTTCCAATTTGCTCCTTTTATCAGTTTTTTAACTTCTTTTCTGCCAAAATAAGATTTATCACCACTTGAATGGAATGGACCTACACATGCTCAACAAACACATTAAACAACCTAATTCACTCGAGAACAAAACATAAATAATAGGAAATAGGGGCCTAAAACATGTATAGAAATTGACCGATCAATTTGTGCAAATCTAATTCTTCGTAGAGTGGGTTTGATCAACTCACTCTATTGGAGTGGATTCTTCGATTTGAGCAAGTAAGTCTTGACTAAGAGCAAGGGGCTCCAAATAGTAAAGCAAGGAAGTCTTGGCAAGAAGCAAGTGACTTCGGTAAGTCCGAACAAGGAAGTCATGGCAAGAAGCATATGGCTTCAGTAAGTCCGAGCAATGATACTTTCTAGAGGCATGCAAGTTGTCTCGGTTAGAAAGTGGAGGCAATCTATTCATTAGTAAAAGGCCTAAAGGGTAGGATAGAAGGGATATTCAAGAGAGAGCGTTTCATGTGATTTGATTGCTTTTGAGAGTATACTTCTTTCCAACTAGTGAATTGGGTGTTGTCGGTGTTTATGGATTTAAACCGTGGATGTTTCCTCTTCGGAGGTTTACCACGTAAAAATAACTTGTGTTGATTTTCGCTTTAAGTTTCTTTACTTCTATAACTTGTATTGCTTATAACACTTGTGTAATTTGAACTCATATTGTCTTGTTAGAGCAATCCATTTGTTAAACACACTAAGTGTATGCAACTTTGTTGTATTGAAAAAGAAGTTGAATAATTTGGGCCTATACCTATTCACCCCCTTCTAGGTATATTTACACTATAATTGGTTAAGGGAATTTCAGAAGTATATTTAAACTGAATGTCTATTTATCATAGTTGGCATCCAACTTGTTCACAACCCACAGTTGCATCGGAGATGCTCTAAATTTATCAAGTATTGATTAATAGAAAACTAGGCCCAATATGCATGAATGCATTTCAAGTTTTCAACATAACGATGACTTGACGAGGATAGTTGACATTAAAGCACAAACACTTCAAAATTTGTTTAAAGAATTTTATTTGGATTTCGTACTATGTTATGACTTATATATGATATATTTTTTATTGAGAATTTGTTTTGAATGAATTATGCTTTCATACATTATTATTCTTTTTTAAATAAAAAATACATATTATTTTAATTGACGTATTCTACCGTATCTGTATCCCCGAATCTGTTCAACATAGATGCTAGATATTTGATCGTCTTTTTCTGTCGAGACCTGCAAAGATAAGACAATATATGTGTGGTCTAGATAACTACTCCCATAAACTGGAAAAAAAAACTCCCCACATATGCTTGTAGAATGAATGCACGTAGTGGGACTCGAACCTCTCACCACCATTGTGGAAGGGAGGTGCACTACCATCTCTATCAAAAGGTGATGTGCTAGATAGTTGATTATCATGTTGTAGAAAAGAGTCGATTATAAAGTGATAAAATAATGATATTAACTGTTAGTATATATTGGGTACACCCAAGATGGGTCCAAACCCAATTCCATGGTCTTGGCCCATGAAGCCCAACCCAACACATGTTGATAACTATTGTAGCAATTACTTCAGATAACTGGCTGTTCAGTTATTCAACAGACACAACTTATGCAATATGTGAGTACAAGTAGGACTCTGTGATACAAAATGCTAATGTGTATGTAAGTGGTTAATCAGTATTACATGAAATACAGATATAGAGAGAAATAGTAAAGAGAGGGATTCTTATACTATGAATTGAGTTTGAGTTCTATTTTGGTGACTTTTTCCTGACCTGTGAAACATTTTGTGATCGTTCCAAAACCGAAGAAAGGTACATATTCATGATTCTTTCTTCTTATGTTTTATATGATGTATAATCGTCATTGGTATCAGAGCCTGAAAGATTGTTTTCTGGTTTGGAAAAGTTTTCTTTGTGTTAATGGTATGCATGGATCAAAGTTTTACTGTTAGTTGTTAAATAACATGTAAAACTAATTGATATATTTTTTTTTTCCTATTTATTACACAATGTATGTGTTTTATAATACCATGTAATCATTTTTTTTTTGTTTGTTCCGTATAAATTATATATATATATATATGACACAGATGTATACGTTTTATAATATTTGTTTTATGTTATAATGTATATGTATTTGTGTGGCTTATTATTTTCGAAATCATATAATCATCATTTAATGGGTGATTTTTTTTGTTGCCATACGAATTTCAATTATGTTGAATGCCATGAAGTTATTATTTTTATTTTCTTGGCTATTAATGAATTCACATATATGTTTTATTGCAATTTTAAGGATTGTATGTGTAGAACTATATTTTTAAAGTTTCGAAATTCATTAAAATTACATATGATATGCTTATGATTCTATGTGAATTGTTTTATTTGTGTTATATGCCATGAAAACTTCAAGTTAATGTATATGAGCACTAAGACATAGAGCCCTAAAATCGAGACTTTGAGAGAGTCGTAGAGGGTCATAATTTTCATGAATTGTTGTCATTCTGGTACCGTTAGAAACTAGAGATCCCAAGCTTTCCAAAGACACTGCAATCGTAAAATTTGGTTTAGTAACGAGTGAGAACGAGTTGATTGAAAACAAGGTCAGGAATAAAATTTTTCTAGATATTTTTTTTTTAAAAGGTTGAAGATGATGAACAGTGCCACGCGCTATCAGGGTAGTGAGTGTACTTCACCCCAGATCCATTTTTCAAAACTGAGGACATTAATGGAATTAGGATGTTATTTGAAGTCAGATGGTAGTTTTTCGGTGATCATACGATTCTGGTAAGGTGGCACGTGAACTACACGCGCCTTCTCTGCGCATGTGAATGCACATAACAGTCCTGCGCTATTGAAATGTGGACAACCCAAAGAGTGACATGTGTCGGGGATCTATCAACAGTGACATGTGGTCCAATCCCTGATGACACGTGGCAGAGATGTGTCACACGTAAAACCGTAGACCATTTTCGGCGATCGGAGGGTTTCCAACAATGGTTACCAACGACTGGAACAGTACCCACGTCGGACCATCACTGGACCTTTTTCCGATGCCGGTTCATCAATCAGACAGTTTTTCCAATGTCGTTTTCAGCAACCGACCAAGTTTCCGGTGATTTTTTTTGGCGTCCTATAAGTGGATTTCCGACCACCAAAAGACAGTTTTACGGCAGCTGATGGAAGTTTTCCGGCAAAAAAAAAAAAATTTTGATTTTATTATTTAAAATTTTCCTTTTTCACTGATTGGTTTCGCTCCTTTGGGAGTTGAATATAAGCCCATTAAATTTTTTAAGTTTTCAAAAAAAGTTTTTAACAAATTAATTAATGGGTGTCTATTTTTCATTTCTCTATAGATTGAGGAAATGTGTAACCACAGCTCATCTGACACTGATCCTCAAAAGGAGTACTCACAGTGGTGGAGGAATATTCACCACAATCGGTAGAAGATAATTCACCATTGTTGGATGACTCTGATCCTCAAGTGGCGTACTCACCACTGTCGGTGGAGGAATATTCACCACAATCAATAGAAGATAATTTACCATTGTCGGATGACTCTGATCCTTATTAGGAGTACTCACCACTGTCGGTGGAGGAATATTCACCACAATCGGTAGAAGATTATTCACCATTGTCGAATGAAATGTCCATAGAGGAATATACTATTGAAGAGTATACACCTGGGAAACTTGAGGACGATGAAAGTCAACAAACTCCAAGGATGGAGATGGATGAAGCGGATGTTGAATATTTCAAGAATTTTGAAATGCAATTAACTGAGTTCATAAACAAACGAGAAGGTCATAAAATGGATTTTAGCACTAGTTTTTGAAACAAATTATAGCACGGTGTGTATAAAACTATCTAGAGGGGGGTGAATAGATTTTAAGCTTATTACCCAATTTTTCGTATTAAGACAAAATTACGAAATTACCCCTAAATAGATAAAGCAATAAATCAAGTATAAAATGCGGAAATTAAATAACACTTGATTTTTACGTGGAAACCCTCACGGGAAAAACCACGGGCTAGTAAGTAAGCCACACTCGAACCTCGAATCCACTAAATGTGTAAAACAATTACAACCTAATCTCGGAAGTAATCACACACCTACCTAATCCCGGTATGAGTGAACCTAGTCCAATTTGCTTGCGATCTAAGCAACCTAATCCCGGAAGCTACACACAAGACTTACTTTCTCAATGAAGAGAATAACACCCTAAGTGAATATATGAATATCCAAATGCAACATAGAGCAAGGGAAACCCTATATGCTTATCTAAAATGATTAATATGCAATTAGAACAATCCTAGATATTAAAAACTAAATGACATGTCAAATAGTTTAGTTAATCAAGATTAAGCACAAAACCTAATTAGCTATCACAATACAGCTTCTCAAACATACATCACACTAATCTCAATCTTGTATCAAAAGATATATGAAAATCATACAAGTAATAAATTGAGATTGCTTGTTAAGAAAAACAAAAAATATGTAAGATATTAGTGAAAAGCTTACCAAGCAAAGTATGATGAAGAATCCATGCAAGATGACATCTAGAAGATCAAAGATGATGCTAGATGATGATTGATGATCATGAAAAAGTGTTTGAGTAATTAAAAATGAGTTCTTGGAATTTTTCTTCTCTTTGAAAAATATCCTAAGTATGAAATCTGAATATGAACTCTCTTAATTGACCTAAAGTCAAAGTGACATATATATAGGAGGCCAAACCAAAGTGTGGTCGTTTTGATAAGTTTGCCTCAAATTTGCCTTGGGCGCTGTACGTAGAGCGCTTCTGTACAGCGCCTGTATAGCGCCGATAATCTGAACTCTCGAGTCTGAGAGGGGCGTTGTACGAACAGCGCTTCTATACAGCGCTCGTACAGCGCCCATCCAAAATGCATCAGACCTGATGCATTTAAATGTCCATTTTTGCATCAGGTATGGGGGGTGCTGTTCAGAACAGCGCTTTGTAGAGCGCTTTGTACAGCGCCCTTTGCAAAGCAAGAATTCCAAAGCTATGCATGACAAGGCAATGGGCAATACAAGATGCAATCAAACTAACATGCAAGAAGAGATGTTAATGAGCATTAAAACACACAAATAAGACACACAACATACAAGGATTAAACATATGCATGAGTTGTGAGTGTGTGCAACAATCTCTTCAAGGCAAGTAAGCACATAGAAATTTACCTTCGGTGCTTATCAAGGATGAGGTCTTCAAAGGGCTTGAGCAATAACAACAACATCTAAGCTACCCTTACAAAGAATCCCCAACAAGTGGTTTTTCCACGAAATGAGCCAATCAACAAATGGGAACCTTACAGTTTTTATGAACAGTTGTTAAGGTTTGGGGATCTCATTGTTTCTGAATGGCCTTGGTGTGATGGTGAGATAGAATTTATTTGGAAAGAAATTATTCATGTCCTACTTAAGGTTTTGCCTGAAGAGCTACGGCAACATAATTATGTGATGCTTACCTTGCTAGAAAGAGATGTTCTTACCACTTTCAATGAAGTGCTAGAAGTCATATTAGATTATGATGATCATCAAGTGCGTAGAAATCTCAGAAAACATGCGGTTTTGAGTATGGGTTCTAGTTTGTGAATACAAAACATTATAATCCTAAGGCAGGGTGGTATATAAATGTTGCTTTTAGAAAGTATAGGGTAGATGAGAATTACTACCTACCCAAGGCTGATGAGCGGAGTATCTATGCACATTTTGAAAGAATCCTGCATGAAATCACAGAGAGTTTTAGAATTATTGATTAAGAATGTAATTCTTAGGGTGTATACAGTTTTGTACATACTCCTAGTTTGTAAATAAAACTCTTTATTATTATTAATTAAATGGGATGTTTGTGCACATGATTATGCAAAGTTTTATATACTTGTGCTTATTTAATCTGGGTGTTCTAAATTGTAAGGAACAATGTTAGAACTGTTTTGCACAAAGACACTAATGAATATAAACTAGTGAATGTTAAGGACTTGGATGATGATCATGAGCCTTGACTCTTATTTCAATTCCTATCCTAATATTCCTCTTGTTATATTTTTTATGTATAAGTTTGCTGCATGAAATTATGCTAAGTGTGAAATTATTAGAAAAAACATGCTAGAATAACTATTAATAACACTATGTGTTAAATAAATTTTCAGGAAATCGCTTCTGCATCTAAGTCAATTATTGTTGAGTTGAACAAGGGAGAAAAGCTGAACGGTGATAACTATGAGATGTAGCACCGAAAAGTTCAACTGATCCTTGAAGAGCAAGAGGCTCTTGAAACTCTTAATAATACCATGGTTGAACCACCAAATGGTAACACTGCCCAACACAAGAGATATATGGAAACATGTTAGACCTGAAAGAGGAAGAACAGTCTAGCTCGCATAACGATACTAAGCAGTATGACTGATGCTCTCATATGTGAAAATGAGGGTTTGACACTACGCAAGACATATGGATTGCGTTGAAAGACAAGTTTGGTTGCACTTCTACTACCAAGCTTAGAAGACTTACAATTAAGTTTGACACCTACAGGAAGCGCCAGAATCATGATATAAGGCAGCACTTGAGAGAGACGTCAAACATGATACGTGAGTTGAAGTCTGCAGGTCATTCCTTAACTGATGAGCAGCAAATCCAAGCAGTGATCTGGTCTCTTCCTAACAGCTGGGAAAATATGAAGATCAACATGACCCACATTGATAATATCAAGACTTTTAAAGATATATCACGTCATATTGAACTAGAAGATGAGCGCCTAGAGGCAGCTAAGGCTTCTGGTCAACTTTACATGGCTAAATCCAGCAAGCGTAAGACTAAGAGTTTTATGCGCAAGGGAAAGAAAGGGAACTTCCAGAAGGGAAAATGGAAGGGTCCTAAAGAGAACTTTAAGAAAAGTGAGACCAGATTTAAGAAAAGGGGCAAGAGTGATGGGTTCAAGAAGGATAAAGCCAAAGCCAAATTGAAGTGTTACAATTGTGGCAAACATGGTCATTTTGCTTGTGAGTGCACTGAGCCAAAAAAGGTACGACCCAATTCAATAACTGATAGCTATGTTTTGGTTTCTAGTTCTATTTTACTCACTGAATCTCGTCATTTGTAGATTGTAGACTCAGAAGCCACAAACCATGTAGCTAGAGACAGAGCAACGTTCGTAGAATATCGTTGAATCAGTCAGGGGACTAGATGGATTTACGTGGGGAACAACTCTAAAGTTGAAGTGAAGGGTATTGGCACTTGCAAATTGTTGATGCATGATGGTCAAGTACTTTATCTCCATGATGTTTTATATGCTCATGGAATCCAACGAAATTTAGTTTCAGTTATTATCCTTCTAGGTTTATGTTATGAACTAAACTTTTATGGTGTTTGTATGGATATTGTTTTAAATTGTGTTTGTGTTTGTACTGAATATTTATTAAATGGTTTTATTGTATTAAATACCAAGTTATATGGTTTTAATTATAGTGATGGTTGTTTTTCATTAATTGCTTCCACTAATAATGTCAATGTTGATGTGAATACTTGGCATGCTAGACTGGGTCATATTGACCAAGACAAGATGAACAGATTGGCTAGAGAAGGTCTTTTAGGTTCATTTTATAAGATAGAATTACCTATTTGTGAAAATTGTCTATCTAGAAAAACAACTAGAAAGCCATTCGGAAAGAAACTAGGGCTCCATTACAATTATTTCACTATGATATTTATGGTCCAGTGAGTGTAAAGGCAAGGCATGGTGCCTCATATTTTATTACATTCATAGATGACTTTACCCGTTTTGGTCATGTCTATTTGATTTCTCATAAGTCTAAAGCATTGGATTGTTTCAAATTATACTTGAGCTCAGTAGAGAATCAATTAAATAAAAGGGTTAAAACATTACGTACTAATAGGGGACGAGAATACCTTTTAAATCAATTCAAGGAATTGTGTGATGAAAAGGGTATACATAGACAGTTAACTGTTCCTAGAACTCCGCAACAAAATGGTGTAGCGGAATAGAGGAATAGAACATTACTTGAAATGGTTAAGTCTATGATGGCGCAAGCTAGTCTCCCAGTATGCTGCTAGGGAGAACCCTTGTTGACTACCACTTATGTACTTAACCGAGTTCCCTCGAAGTCAGTTACTTCCACACCTTATGAGTTATGGACCGGTAGTAAACCTAACTTAACTTATCTACGACCTTGGGGGTGTGCGGATTACGTACATGATCCATCCAACAGGTATGGAAAATTGGGTGCAAAAGGAAAGAAATGTATCTTTATTAAATACTCTGAGCATTCAAAACGATATGTACTAATAGGTGAAAACTCGGATGTAAGTATGACTGAGATAGAATCACGAGATATGAATTTTCTAGAGAGTGAATTTCCAAAAAGAGGTGAAGTTGATAGAGATATTTGATTCTAAGAATTGGATAATCTGATCGAGGATTCAAATCTAAATTCTCCACTAGAGGTTAATGCGGATCTAGCAGGGACTTCTGTTCCCAGTGGGAGTGAAACTCCACTTGAAGTAAATATAGATCTACCCGGACCTTCTATCCCTAGTAGGAGTAATGAAGTTGTTAAGACAACATTTTTAGATTTACCTACTCGTAGAAGCAACCATGGAAACGTCCCTTGTCGTCATTTTGAGATTGAGGGGTAAGCATTTATGATTGCTTCATATGATGCTAATAAGCCTAAAAATGTGAATGAGGCTCTCAAATCACCCCACAAGGAATTATGGATAAAAGCCATGAAAGAGGAGATAGATTAAATGAAAAGTAATCATGTCTGAGACTTGGTTGACTTACCGTTGGGAAGGAAAGCCATTGGTAATTAATGGGTCCTTCGAATCAAGAGAAAGGCAGATGGCACAGTAGAGTGACATAAGGCGCGTTTAGTCACAAAAGGTTATACCCAACAAGAGGGTATTGATTATGAAGAAACTTTTTCCCATGTGGTTAGGTTTGCTTCAATACGCCTTATTCTGGCAATCGTCGCACATATGGACCTAGAATTACATCAAATGGATATAAAAACGATATTTCTCAATGGAGAAATGGATGAAGAAATTTACATGGAACAGCTAGTAAATTTTATTTCAAAAGGCCATGAGCACAAAGTGTGCAAGCTCAAAAGGTCAAAATATGGTCTAAAACAATCATCCAGGCAATGGTACCTACGGTTCCATCAGGCCGTTGTGTTTTATGGATTCAAAATGGTTGAAGAGGACCATTGTGTGTACATAAAACAGGATAAAGATAAGTATGTGATGCTATCTTTATATGTGGACGATATTTTATTGGCTGCAAACTGTAAAGAGTATGTGTTTGCCATTAAGAAATGATTGTCTTCAAATTTTGAGGTGAAAGACATGGGTGAGGCTGCCTATTTATTAGGAGTCAAAATTACAAGAGATCGTTCGAAGAAGCTACTTGCTTTGTCGCAAGAGCCTTATATAATGAAGATTCTTGAACGATTTAATATGGCTGATTGAACGCGTTTTTTGTGTCGTTATCAAATTGTGAATTCAAAAGATATTTATAAAGATGTTCCTACGCAATGTGCTCTACAGTTTTGAAAACTAGTAAAGCAGTAAGCGAGGGTATCGTCCATAGAGAGGTGTCATCTGTCGATTGTTTCACGTTCTAGTGATTATTGAAAGCAATGTTAATGAGAACATGGCAAGAGAGAGAGTGGTGTGTGCAAAGTGTAAGCATGTTCGTGTGTGTGTGTGAGAGAATGAGATATGAAAACAAAAAGACAACTAAGGATAGAAATGTAACCGGGTGCTTGCCATTCTAAGTTAATCTACTCCTAAAGGCAAACACCCTAAGTTATGAAAATAAAGATGGCTTGGAGAGAGAAATAGATCAATACACAAGGTATTCATGACAACCATGACATTCGCGCCACTCATAAAAACCAACCGCATAAAACACTACAAGGTTGGGTTCAACCTAGCCTTTGATGCGACCTCTAGCTATGGAAGTGGGGAGAGTCATCTAGTCCTCGGTTAGTACTCACTGGAGGTGTATCGCGTGAGCAACGACCATACAAGGACCACATGAAGCATAAAAGCCAACCCTTGATCACTACTCATCGAGGGTGTATCGTGCGAGTAACGACCAAAGGTAGCTTATGGCGAATATTAAAGGATCGACCATCAATCGCTACTAACCTATAACGTGTAAGCAACAACCATATAATGGAAGCATTAAGTGTAAATTCGGACACTGAGGGTGTATCGTGCGAACAACGACCAAGGGTCGTATAAAGCATGAAGGTCTAAAGAACCGAAATCCACAATGGCATGGTATGTACTCATCATGAATTTCACCCAAACAATTAAGAGCATAATCAAGGTCAAGAGTTGATGTACCTACTTAACCCTAATTCTCAAACACTCAAATCAATCCAAAACATGCATTTCGAAATATCCATCAACAAACACACAATCAAGGGATGTTTAATTAATCTACTCCTAAATTACATTAATCTACTCCTAATCCCAATCATGAACACATATCTATTTCTACCCTACATGCCATGAATGTAAAGACAAGAGATATCCCTAAACATGCATCTAGGAGGGTTGTCAAGCCTATTCAACACAAGTCAAGAATCAATACAAAGCAATTGAATGAGACAATACTTGAAAATATTAAATACAAGTTAATCAAATAAATGAAACTAGTGTTAGGTTTACATATTTCCCTTATGGGGATGCACATCAAATAAAGAAAATACAAGAGAATAGTAAAAGAGAAAACCCAAGGTGTCAATCTCGGATCTTCAAGCTCGGAGAGGAACCCAATTGTCATCTCGGATCTCTAAGCTCCATTGAAACTCCTCCTCCTCATAGACAAGAAAGGATGGCTCTTTCCTCATGAATCTCCTCCAAAGATAGGTGGTTGTATGTGGAAGGTGGTGATGGTGAGACATCTATGGAGGAAAACCTCCATGGATGCCTTTGAAGGTCTCTCTCTCTCTTTTGTTGCGTGAAGAAGATGAAGTGTAGAAGAGAGGGTTTCTAGGTTATTTGGGTGAAGGGTTCTTTTTCTTGTGAAGAAGATGGTATATTTATAGGCTTGGGAGGTTAGGGAATGATTTAGGCATGAAAGGACCAAATTACCAATAAAAAATGGCCCAAAAACCTGTCATTCGCTATGCTGGAGATTGTAGAGTGCGGGTAAAGAATTCTGGTGGAGTGCGGGTCAGTTACCCGCACTCTAAGGCATTTGGGCAGGTCTTCAACTCGGTTTTGGTGTAGAGTGCGGGTGGAGTGCGGGTAAGGGACCCACACTATACTCGAACTCTATTACTGAAATTGTAATAACTTTCTCTAGGAGACTCAAAATTGCAATCCGTTAAAACCGCTGGAAGTAGACTTTCGGGGCTTTCCATATATATATTACCCAAAACGTTGTTCGATCTGAAGAGAGAGATATACCTCTTCGAAGTTGGATTTTCTGCACAAATATTTTACATTTTCAACCCCTTTTTGCACGAATTCCTGCAATTACAATAAAAGAGCCCATAGGAAACGCAAAAACACACGAAAATGAGACAAAGGATGAGGAAATGAGGACCGAAATATACAACATTTTTGGCACGATCAAATACCCCCAAACCAAACCTTTGCTCGTCCTTAAGCAAAACACAAAATAAAACAAATAAGACACAACAATAAAATGACTCAATCTAAAATTTTCCTAGACACCAATAAAGCGAACAAAACAAAATAAGTCGCATTGCCGATTAAAGGTGAGATACAAAGAAATGTGATAATAAGGAGTAGACTCATGCAAAACGCTCTAAAGCAACTTAAAGGCACTCAAAGGGAACTCCCACAATCATGAATCTGACACCTAAGAGCGCTCTCATATTGGGGACTACTCACTCTCACACCTCGAGCATAATTCGCTTCGATTCTAAGCCTCATGTGGAAACTCTCTTTTCTTTCCGCTCGGAGTCCTAAGTTCACACTTATACAAGGTATGCAAAGATATAGTTTATGCATAGAAATCTAATGCATTTCATACAATATAACATTGAAAAACCGCTAATATGTTTGTGAACTGGCCTAGGAAGAAATCAAGTGCCATGGACGTGGAAGATCATGCTTCAACAAACATTCCCAATCTAGATTCATCATAGATCACTTAGGTCTTCCCTTTTGGTTGTAATGGGGCCATGGGGTGATATGTGGTGAACAAAAAAAATAGGAAAATTTGGAGTTCAAATACTACCAATCATGTTGAGATATATTTACATTACTCACACCTCATACTTAGCTCTATTTACATGCAATCTTGAACTCTATCGTCTAGGCATCACTTTCACACACATTTGTGCTTCACTTTGTACTCTACTTTTGTTTGAGTACTTTTACTTTGAACATTCAAGGCTCTTTTTGCTTTCTTTTTCTTTTCTTTTTTTCCTTTTCTTTTGCACATTTAACATTTAGCAATTTAGCACTAAGTGCAAATTTGGCAATTTTATAATTTTGAGCCATTTGCTTAGCATATTTACAAAGATTGCCTAAGTACACGCTATTTAACATATAGAGCTTTACGCCTTTCACACTGATACTCGCTTTTTCCATCGTTAAGAAATCGTAAGGATCAAAAGATTAGTTCATTTAAAAGGGGGTTTCCTACGCAATGTGCTCTAAACTAGCAAAAGACTAGTAAAGCGGCAAGCGAGGGTATCGTTCCGTAGGGAGGTGTTATTCGTCAACCATTTCAAGTTCTAGAGTTTATTGTAAGCATGTAAATAGAATGCGGAAAGGTGAGAATGGTGTGTGTGAAGTGTATGTACAATGCGGTGTGTGTGTGTAGAAAATGAAAATGAAAATAAATAAAAACAAAGAGAATATGGAAGGGTGAGAATGATGTTTAAAGTGATAAATAAAATGGTGGATAGGAGAGATGCATGAAAATGGTCACACAAGGTTCAACAAGTTCACCATACATAAGTGCACAAATAGTTGGTTGTTAGACATTAAGGACATCCAATTTTAGTGAAGGGTTCGTTCTTGCCTCAATCCGATTTATACCCATTCATAGAGCTAACAGTTGAAGAGTGTATCGAGAGCCCCTCGTACACGAAACCGCAACCAACATTTGTGAACCGATTCTACAAACAAAACTACATTGAGCCCCAATGATGGCTTCGTAATGTAAAATGGCAACGTGAAAGTCTAATGAATGTGGAAAGAGTGATTGTATCTCCAACCATAACTCACCTAAAGCCCCTAGCGTGAGAAATAGCCAAAGACTAATAATTGTAACTCTAACCATGACTCACCTAGAGCCCCTAGAGTGAGAAATAGTTAAAGTCCAATTGTTAACAAGAACAATGAACCAAACCCTTTTAATATGGCAATTAATAGGTTCACCCACTCTTCTTAGCTAATTAGCCAAAACTATGCCCGGAGAGCCCCTTCAAAGGCACAATCCTAACTCTAAGTCACCCAAACCTATTCATGACATGCAATTTAGACCTTCCAAAGACATACACACACAAATGGGATATTTGATTACAATTACTCCTACAATTAAGTTAATCTACTCCTAATCCCATCCATGAACACATATCAATTTCCAATCATCTATAAACATGCATTTCAAGATAAGAGATATGTTCGACAACAATCAAGAATGAATCAAAACACAAATTGGATATAAAAACAACCATTATATAAATTGAGCACAAATATAGTTTTGCAAATATTCCCAAGTGGGGATTACACATTTAAGAAAACAAGAAACACATAGAGAGTGAGAAATAGATACAACCATTGAAGAAAACCTCCTCCAAGAGCCCATTCCTTTGCTAGCTTGAAATTGACCAAAGCCCACTCCTATCTCTATGCAATCTACTCCTAAATGTTGTGGAGGATGTGTAGAAAATGGGTATGGAAAAGATCCATGGAGGAGAAACCTCCATGGATCCTTGAAAGCTTCTCTCTCTCTCTTATTTGGTGAAGAAAATGAAGAAGAAGAAGAAGAAAAAGAAGAAGTGTGTGGGGAGTGGATTTTGGTGGGAGAGAAGAGAATAAGGTGTTTATATAGTGTTGGGAGGTTAGGGCACGAATTGGGGATGAAAGGACGAAACTGTCCCTGAAATTCACCCAAAAAATGACTTTCTGGAGCTGATCGACGGTTTCATTCTGTGGCCTGGCCGCTGTTTGAAGTAGCGGTTTTGACCTGACAACATTTCAGCATTTCAGCATCGTGCACCGTTACGGAAATGGGCATAACTTCCTGTAGAAAACTCGAAATTGCAATCCGTAAAATGTTCTGGAAACTAGACTTATGGGGCTTTCTAAATATATTAAGTTATTAACATGGTTTGATCTAAGGAGGAAGATATGACCCTTGCAAGTTGACCATTATGCACAAGCATATACAATTTCTTCCGTTTTTGGCTCATTTTGCCTCCCAAACTAATCTTTAAGCTCAAAACCTTATTGTAGGGAATATGTACCTATATAAGGCTAAAAAAAAAACATCATATACAAAAATACGCTCGAAAATGAGACAAACGATCGGAATTGGGGGACCTCAAATAGGTATAAAATAGTCCGATCACACACCACAAAACTAATACACATCCTAACATGATTAGAAACAAAGGTAGGCATGTGTTTAGGCTATGGTTATATGGTTGTATGTGGTACCAAATGAAAGGGTATGTGTTTGGCCTCAAGTTTGGCTTTGGAGCACACATAAGGGACATAGGAATGTGTTTAGGCTTGTTTTAGTAGTTGAATGCACACACATTGCCTAAGATCATTTCCACAATTCGTCTAACAAAGGAATGAATGCATCCATCAAGCAGTCCACTATGTATATGAGATGTAATGTCCTATGGCATATGATGCACATGACGAGAAAAGTGTATAAGAATTGAAATGAAAACACTCAAATGCGTTCTTTAAGGCTTGTGTTTGTGAACTCACTCGGTAATATCTACTATTAGAACAAGGTGTTTGAGCACTGAGTCCTCTCAACTTAAGCACAAAAAGGATGGGACTAGCCCACGACGTGCAAGTGAGACCCTGGAGTGACAAGAGCTACTACATTAAGCACATCAAGCATAAATAAACTCGCCACAAGCACACGCTCAAAGCAACACACCTAAGCTAATGAAAGCTCGAAAATTTGACCATGCGACAGTTTGGAAAAATTGACACCAAAAAGACTCAAGACTCAAAAAGACGACTTGAAAAGGCATCTACACCCCCAAACCAAAACTCAACATTGTCCTCAATGTTGAAGACAAGAGAGTCCGACCTAGCGGTGTGCACCTAATACAACTCAAAGCAAACCTAGGCCCTAATCATGCACAATCAATGCCCCAACAAAATAAAAATGACTCAAACTAGGGCTCACATTTATAATATGGCAAACAATGCAATTTATCAATGAAACACAAAGGCACACATCATCAACCTTCATCAAGCATCTTCTCAAAATTGGCGGAATGAGGGCATGAACAACCCCCAAACCAAATTAAACAATATAAAGCACTAAAACCTATATAATCACACTCATGCAATAGAGCCTCCGGCTCATAATCATTTAGCGCATGCATAAGAGCTTCTGGCTCAAACATCTAAAATTGAATCAATAAAATCAAACTCAATATATATCAATCATCCACCAATCATATCCAACCAAACATCCACAAGATTATTGAATGAAAGCGAAAATAAAACTAAAAAGGGAAAAGTTTAGAATTTTCAAACATAGGTGGGTTGCCTTCCACAAGCGCATTATTTGTCGTCTAGGCAAGACGTTGACATGGCACTAAGGCTCTTCGAACTCCAACTTACTGCTTTTCTTCACGAATATGAGGCTCTTGCTCTTTTTATGACTACTCTTGGCTTGCTTGTCCCTCCAAGACTCGTAAGTTGTCATTGTTTCCTCCCAAGAGATGAGAACCTAGTATTAATGCCTAAGCTGCAAAAATCGTTTCCTCAAGAAGCTATAGACAATCTATACACTCACAAAACATATTAGAGAGTTCAGGCAACAAGATTTTTCAATACAAGCAATTGCAAAACCAAAGCTTATACCATTTATTTAAGAAAACAAATTTAATTAAAATAACTAAACAAATCGCACAAGAAATTTTCCCCCCAAACCTAGCTCTTCCCATACATATGCATGCACATTATAACAAATTGAGGGATAAGAACTTAGTCTACAAGAGAAAAATAAATTGTGCAATCTTAAAACACACAAAAACACAATGCGAAAGACCATCTCAAATTGGAGGATAATATTTCAAAAACTGATGACTTTTGAAATCGACCTATGTCCGCTCTTTAGTTCATATTTTAAAAAAAATACTCAATAAAACTTTCTCAAACTTTGGCAAAGGAAAATAAACATGCAAATGCACACTTTTCATATAGAAAAAATTTTAAAATACAAATTGGAAAAGTGTGTAAAGGGAGGTCGAAAATAGTTTACGTGCAGATTTTCAAAACAGGGCATCGCCCATGACCTTTGGTCGAAGAAATGTTCATAACTTTTGAACCTGCACCCAGAATTTTACGTTCTTTATACCATTGGAACCGTATCAAAAAATTGAAAACGCAACGCAAACAAATAATTTATTTCCTCACCAAGAAGTACAGTTTAAATGAAACATTTGGCCTTCGAAATTTCAAAACAGGGTACTTTCGCAAAGGTCAAAGAAAAACTTGAAAAACTAAAAAGAAAAATGACTCAAATAATGAATCCACACCCCTAAACCTAATCTAAACATTGTCTTCAATATTTATATGACATGAGATGCATGGACAATGAATAAATAAAGCATGGAAAGCAAGAACTCAAGACACAAACAACATAAACATATCATTATAATATTTAAAGCACATGGGTGATTTTCGCCCAATCCAACAACTATTCCACAAGCACATTTAATAACATCAAACACTTCCCAAAGCATTTAAGCACATATCGGTACATCCAATCAACTCACTCAAACATGCTTCAACATTAAGAACATTACCCATAAAAGTTTAAGTTACACCAACATAAGTAGGGTAATATATATCGAAAAATAGAAACAGTTAGAGGAGTCGATACCGAATTTCTAATTTGGGGAGAAGCTTGCAGAGACACTACATCTTGCTGCGCTCTAACCTCTTTTCCACTTGATGCTCTTCGCGACACTACTCGCGTCCTTGGTTGTATCAACCTTTTAAGTCGTCGTTACGCTGTTGTTTGCTTGATGAGGTTGTTGGAGTGCAATCGATGCACTCATTGTTCTTTTGAGTTGTGCGGTCTTGGCTTTTTGCGCTCTACTTCGCTATTGTTGGACACCACTCCAACAAGGATTTGGTTGCTCACCAACCTGAAAATTTTTGTTCCTTGCACAAACACAACTCAAACAACATTGAACGCATATGCTTAAGAAAAAAAGTAAAATAACAAATCGAACACAAACAAATAGAAGACTAATGAAATATTTACATTACTACATTATTAGCTAAAACTAGAAACAATTAACGAATAGGCTACCTCCCCGGCAGCAGCACCATTTTGAACGTGCTTTCTGTGTCATTATCAAATTGCGAATTCAAAAGATATTTATAAAGATGTTCCTACGCAATGTGCTCTAAAGTTTTGAAAATTAGTAAAGCGGTAAGCGAGGGTATCGTCCACAGGGAGGTGTCATCCGTCGATCGTTTCACATTCCAGTGATTATTGAAAGCAATGTTAATGAGAACATGGCAAGGGAGACAGTGGTGTGTGCAAAGTGTAAGCATGTTCGTGTGTGTGAGAGAGAATGAGATATGAAAACAAAAAGATAACTAAGGATAGAAATGTAACCAGGTGCTTGCCATTCTAAGTTAATCTACTCCTAAAGGCAAACACCCAAAGTTATGAAAATAAAGATGGCTGGGAGAGAGAAATAGATAAATACACAAGGTACTCATGACCGCCATGACATCCGTGCCACTCATAAAAACCAACTGCATAAAACACTACAAGATTGGGTTCAACCTAGCCTTTGATGCGACCTCTAGCTATAGAAGTGGGGAGAGTCGCTTAGTCCTCGATTGCTACTCACTAAGGGTGTATCGCGTGAGCAACGACCATAAAAGGACCGCATGAAGCATAAAATCCAACCCTTGATCACTACTCACAGAGGGTGTATCGTGCGAGCAACGACCAATGGTAGCTTATGGCGAATATTAAAGGATCGACCATCAATTGCTACTTACTTGTCACGTGTAAGCAACAACATTATAATGGAAGCATTAAGTGTAAATTCGGACCCTCGATCACTACTAACCGAGGGTGTATCGTGCGAGCAACGACCAAGGGTCATATAAAGCACGAAGGTCTAAAGAACCGAAATCCACAATGGCATGGTATGTACTCATCATGAATTTCACCCAAACAATTAAGAGCATAATCAAGGTCAATAGTTGATGTACCTACTTAACCCTAATTCTCAAACACTCAAATCAATCCAAAACATGCATTTCGAAATATCCATCAACAAACACACAATCAAGGGATGTTTGATTAATCTACTCCTAAATTACATTAATCTACTCCTAATCCCAATCATGAACACATATCAATTTCTACCCTACATGCCATAAATGTAAAGACAAGAGATATCCCTAAACATGCATCTAGGAGGGTTGTCAAGCCTATTCAACACAAGTCAAGAATCAATACAAAGCAATTGAATGAGACAATACTTGAAAATATTAAATACAAGTTAATCAAATAAATGAAACTAGTGTTAGGTTTACATATTTCCCTTATGGGGATGCACATCAAATAAAGAAAATACAAGAGAATAGTAAAAGAGAAAACCCAAGGTGTCAATCTCGGATCTTTAAGCTCGGTGAGGAACCCAATTGTCATCTCGGATCTCCAAGCTCCATTGAAACTCCTCCTCCTCATAGACAAGAAAGGATGGCTCTTTCCTCATGAATCTCCTCCAAAGATAGGTGGTTGTATGTGGAAGGTGGTGATGGTGAGACATCTATGGAGGAAAACCTCCATGGATGCCTTTGAAGGTCTCTCTCACTTTTTTGTTGTGTGAAGAAGATGAAGTGTAGAAGAGAGGGTTTCTAGGTTATTTGGGTGAATGGTTCTTTTTCTTGTGAAGAAGATGGTATATTTATAGGCTTGGGAGGTTAGGGAATGATTTAGGCATGAAAGGACCAAATTACCCATAAAAAATGGCCCAAAAACCCGTCATTCACTGTGCTGGAGAATGGAGAGTGTACAGTATGGGTAAAGAGTGCTGGTGGATTGTTGGTTAGTTACCCGCACTCTAAGGCATTTGCGTTGGTCTTCAACTCGGTTTTGGTGTAGAGTGCGGGTGGAGTGCGGGTAGGGGACCTGCACTATACCTGCACTCTATTACTGAAATGGTCATAACTTTCTCTAGGAGACTCGAAATTGCAATCCATAAAAACTGCTGGAAAGTAAACTTTCGGTGCTTTCCGAATATATATTACCTGAAACGTGGTTCGATCTGAGGAGAGAGATATACCTTTTCGAAGTTGGATTTTCTAAACAAATAATTTACATTTTCAGCCCCTTTTTGCACGAAATCTCGAATTTCGCTTCGAATACTAGAAAATGCATGAATGCCTGCAATTACAATAAAAGAGCCCATAAGAGAGGCAAAAACATACGAAAAAGAGACAAATGATAAGGGACTGAAATATACAACATTTTTGGCACGATCACTGATTGTAAGCCTAAGGATACACCCATATCAAAAGACCAAAATCTTAGTCTTGACATGTGTCCCAAAACACCACAAGAACTTGACAGTATGAAAAATGTTCCTTATTCCAGTGCTATCGGCAGTCTCATGTATGCTTTGCTGTGTATAAGACTAGATATCTGCTATGCGATAGGATTCGTAAGTAGATATGAATCCAATCTTGGACAGAAACATTGGATTGCCGTGAAGAGAATTTTGGCATATCTAAAAGGTATTGCCGATTACTCCTTTTGTTACCAAGGTGGAGATTTACGTCTCATTGGATATACAGATGTCGATTGGGGAGGCGATCTGGATGGGCAAAAATCTACATGAGGATATGCATTCCTACTAAGTAAAGGTGTTATCTCTTGGAGTAGCAAGAAACAGACATGTATTGCACTATCAACAATGGAGGCTGAATTTGTGGCGTTTTCGGCAGCAATACAAGAAGTCGTTTGGCTTAAGAGATTTTTGGAAGATCTGGATGTCTCCAAAGGTAAAGGAAAGCCAGTAACTGTCTACTATGATAGTCAAGCAACGATTGCTTACACTAAAGATTCCAAGTATCACAATAAATCCAAACACATAGGTGGTGTTTGGTTGGCTGGAATGGATTCCATTCTCAATATTTGATTGGTTAAAATCCAATGGAATGGGCATTCCATTGGAATGGTGATTCAACCATTTTGGTGGAATGGGCATTCCATCCAAAAACCAATGGAATTCCTGTTCCATTCCAAACTAAAAAATTTATTCCATAAATACCCTCATATGCACAAACTACAATCCAAAAATACCCTCCTTTCCAAAAATAATATATTATCATAATATATTATATTAATGATATATAAATATACATTATAATATATATATATATATATATGTATTATATATTATATTATTATATATATTATGTATATTATTATTATATATTATATTATTATAATATATATTATATATATTATAATATTATATATATTATATATTATATTATTATATTATATATATTATATTAATACATATATTATATTATATAAATATATTTATATATTAATATAATATATATTATTATATTAAATAATATTTAATTATATGTATATAATATACACTTTTATATTTTTTTATTACTATCCAAAATATATATTATATATTATATATAAACATATATTAAAATATATATAATAATATTTATATTATATATATTATTATGTAATATATATATTATTTTATTATAATATATATTATATATATAATAAAATATATAAATGTGTAAGGTTGATAGTTAGTGTTGGCATCAATTCCATATCAAAACGTGTTTATCTTGTAATGTTTAGTGGTTAGTATATTGAAGAATTTTGAAGACGAAGGACGTCTCAACCACAATTCATTCAAGAAACCGGCTTTTAAGAGATTCGTGCATTATTGGTCGACAAAGGTATTAAAGGACCTCTTATCTCTTACAAGGCTAGGCACACACTCACACATAGCATTCTTGTGTGTTCCTTCATGATTTAATTTCATTTATATATCACTTTTACACACTTGGCAAAATATGCTCATGCATTCATATTAAGTTGATAAACTTTGTGTTTTGCATTTTCTAGGACTATGTCCGGAAACTAGCATATGTGTGTGTCTTTGTGTTTGTATGTTTCCGTATTTTTGTATTTGGACTTGAAAATGCTCTATTATGATTCCTTATTGAGTTCCAGTCATTTCGGTTACTCATTCATGTAGTTTCGAGTCCAAACGATGTAGCTACGCTACTTTTCATTCTCATTCGTTGAGTTGACTTCATCGATATTTTCCGTGATGATTTCTCAACCGTTTTTCAAAGTTGTGTAGTCATCGTCGTGCGTGAGAGAGTCACGGTTCGTAATCCAGAAACGGATTCAAAATCAGAGTTCGGACGCCCAAGATACGGGCTGAAGAACCGAGGGAGCGCGCGAGGAGACAGCCCAGGCCGTGAGGCCACTTGGGCTGGCCGTTGGTGTGGCCGTGGGCCCCACGGCTTGGAGGGGCCTCTGCCCCCGTGTGGCCATGGGCCCCATGGCCAGGGGGTGATGTGGCCTCACATGGTTGGTCGGTTTTGGCCTTCTCTCTCCTCCTATTTCTTCCCTCTCTCTCTCCATTTGAAAAATTAAAAAGAAAAATTTCAGTTTTCCCGTAAGCAAATTCTCTCCAGATTTCAGATTTTCAAAACACCATATCTTCCTCATCCGGAGTCGGATTTGAGTGATTCAAGTTGGAGAGTGTTCGTATTTGAGTCATCTATCATCTCCAAGTGGTTTGGTGGCTGTTTGATAGTGATTTCTAATGGTTCAACACTGATTTCCGAACCAGCTGCAAAATCCGAGGTAATGGACTTAACTTTGGGATTTCTTTCTTTTTGACCTTCCATTTGCTTGGGGTTTCTTCTTCTATATCTATGTTTATGTTTGGTAAAAGCTATTGAGAAAGATAGCTTGATTATCATTCTAATTGAAAGTCAATTTGTGGACTAATGTTGACTAGATTCTATGATTCTAGGTTTTACATATGTTTGTGAGTTGTATTGTGATTAGAATGGCATCTTAGGTTGTTTGGAACTTAATTGAATTAATTTTGTGTTAAATGACCTTGAGATTTGATTTGATCCTTTGATTGAAGAAATCTAGGATTTGTGTATTTGTTTGTGATTTAGAGAATCTAGGTTTTGATTGATGAAAATCTCAAATCCTTGCTCTATATTTTTGACCAGAATATTGATTGATTTTAATCTCATATATCTAGCATTTAATTGTATATTGATAGCATCTTGAATTTGTACTTGATGAATATATTTTGATTCAAGTGTTGTATATGTGAATGAGACCTTGAGGTTATGTGTTTGGTGTTTCACATACTTAGGTTTTTATTCGTGTATTTTGCATCTAGACTTGATTGCTTGTGATATCACATGTTTAGGTCTATTTGTGCCATAGAATGTATTGATCACATGTTCTATGTTGTATTGATTGTTTGCATCATTTGCATTCACATGATCACACTAGGAAGTCCTTGTAAAAGGCATGAAGTCTTGGTTAGAGTCGGGGTGACTCGGATAGCCAACAAGAAGTCTTGCCTAGAGTCGGGATGACTCGGATAGGTAAGTAAGGAGTCATGGCTAGAGTCGGGAGGACTCGGATAGTCATGCATGGGAGGCTCCCTAGAGACAAGAGTGCCTTGGATAGGGAGTTGGCTATTGTTTTGGTAGGCCTAGGCGTATGGTTAGACATAGACTCCGATAGAGCGGGGTACACGGGAGGTGTATGCACTCTTGAGGAATTTCTAATCTACCATCGATGTTGGTTTTGTGTGTTGTCCAATATATGGTGGTTTCGCATCATTGAGGGATTTCACACTTTCCAATAGGGTTGGGTAGGCTCAGACTTCACTAGGTTGGGTGAGCTAAAGATTGGTCACTTTGTGAATGTTCTATGTTTACTTTCTAATAATATAGTACCCAATGGTTGTAGTTCAACCCGTGGATGTTTCCTCCTTGGAGGTTTTACCACGTTAAAAAAATCTCTTGTGTTAATTCTTCCTATCTCTTTCTCTTATGTTTTAATTGTATATTTTATTATCTTGGTTCATAATATTCACATGTGATGTATTGTGAAGCAAGACTTTGTATAGTGTGATTAGTGAATTCATTCTATTGATCAATTTTGTATATATGATTCTTTTGTATATTGTAATTTTTGTATGGTGACATTTTGATCACTCTTGTAACTCATTGAACATCTATTGAAATACAAGCTTAGTTTGTTGTTGTGTTTATTTGTTCTTATACCTCACACAACTAGTTGATATACTTAGACTTTGCTCTTATGATTGTATTATCGTATTGTCTATGTATGTCTTCCTTGGCTTTTTTTGTTGTGTGTAAGGCTACCTTGAGGGACAAACGAAAGTTTGTTCAAGGGATTGAAAAAAGGTGTAAAACCTATTCACCCCCCCCCCCCCCCCCCCCCCCCCCCCCCCCTCCCCTCCCCCCTCTAGGTATGCTTTAAGCAATTTAACTACGTTTGTATACTTTCAAAATGTATATATATTTCTATGTATAATATGTTATATATTATAATAATATATATAATATTATATATACTTTTATATTTTATTATTATTATCCATAATATATCATATTATTATGAATGTTTTATAATTAGGGGTATTTTGGTCAAAATACAGTTAACTTCATTCCATTCCGTTGTTAACCAAACAAAATAATACTGATTCAGAGACTAATTCTAAAGTTCCAACCAAACAAAAAACTTAGTTTTCCTTTCTTTTCCATTCCCATTCCCATTCTCTTTCTCATTCTCATTCTCATTCCCATTACCTTTCCAATTACCATTCCACCATATAACCAAACGTGACCATAGAGACATCGTATCGAAGAAAGAGGTAATGATTCAATACATTTCAACCCATGAGATGGTAGCTGATCCTTGACACGCCCAAACCGGTTCTACAAATGTCACTGGTATATAACCTATTCTGCCTCGGTTGTATTAAAGGGGCGTGCGAGTCTGGTGACCCTATTGCAAGTGCACAAGTCGTCAAACTGGTGTAGTGAGCAAATAAGGGTATCGTTCCCACGAGGTAAGCACTACAAGCTTTCTATCCTTAGATTACTCTACAATTTCCTAATGCTTCTAACAAGTTTACCTAAATTAACTAGTGATTACAAATGAATAGGTCTAAGTTGAAGATGTCGAATTAGCAATTACAACTACTTGAATTAAATTCTAAAGTGAAAATTGTTAAGGAATTAGATTCATTCAAGTAACATCCTAGCTACTAATCAATCAATCATTAAGCCTATCCTCCAATTACCACATGCATATATTCATATGAATGTTCTAAGCACCTAATTCTCAACTTAATCACCATTAATTCTAAGATTAGAGAGTGATCAAGGGGAAATCAATGATTGAATGGTAGAGAATTACAAGTTAGTAATCTCTACTCATAGGTGCTTCTCTATTTAATATGCAATAAATGGTCCATGCATACAACTACATCAAGTTTTGCACTATAAAGAGATAGGTGGTTGCAACCACCACATATGCAATTATGAATGCACAAAACAAGACTTAAGAGGATTATACAAATATGATTGATTAGATAACAAGAAAGTACAAGAATTACATCTAATTCCTTAGCAAAAGGGATTAGCTACACATAGTATCAAAATTACAAGGGATTACAAGTAAGGAAAACATCACCAATGGACAACTTGTGAAGTGGAAATGCTCTTCCTTGCAATCCAAGCAACTCACTCTTCTATGGCAACTTGAGATAATCACTCTAAGTAACCAAAATGGGGTGTTTGGCTACCTAGAAATTGGCCAAGAAAATACTATCTTTCTTGATTCCTAAGAACAAAATATCTTTAACTAATATCTCCTTCCTACTTCTCTCTCTAACTCACTCTATCTTCTCTCTAACTAAAACTAACTAACTCTACTCCATCTTGACACATTCGTATATGCATGAGAGAGGAGGTATTCCAAGGACAATAGGTGGAGAAAAGGGGCAGCCTTCTTTGACTATTGGGGCTGGCTTCAGTCTACTTGCAGCTTCTCAGAATCGGCGGCGGGCATGCACGGCGGCTAGTTGCCCGCCGCATGAACCCGCCGGGCACGATTTGCCTTCACCGCGGACTCCTTCGGCTAGACTTGTCTCGCCGTGGCCTGCCCAGGAACCCGCCGGTCATGACGGCGGCCTTGTGAGGCGGCTAAGTGCCCGCCTTCCAGAATTCTTGAGCTCGCCAATTTGAAGAGATACTTCCTCCGGCGGCTTTGAGCGGCGATTTTATTCCCGCCGGCCTGGCTGCTTGAACCCGCCTACTTATTCTTTTTCTGCTTTTCTTCCCAAATTGCCCCCATTTCTTCACTTTAGACAAAAATACCCTTGAAACACCTGTTTTACCTAAAATTACTTATTTACACAATTAAACATATGGAATGCTTAGAAAATGATAGCAAAAACGAGGTAAAAGGGGCACTAAATATAAATATTTTGAGCACGATCAATCCTCTCACTAAAGCTGTGACTAGAGACGTGTACGAATCACATGCTAAGTCATTACGGTTGTGTAGATAGTAAATGATAGATTGAATCATTGTACTGAATGATGTTGTTATAGTTATGAATAAAATTGGTTTCTGTTATGAAATCTTATTAGCATGTTATATTTCACACATGAATTGTTTTTATAAAATGTCGTTAGGTTGAGACCGGCATTCTTACACGTGCGGTTGCCTCTGTTGTTTAGGAGAACAAGCTGAGATGAGACACATATATATTGTGGAGAATATGTGAGAAATATTCTAAAAAGAGCTGATATATATGATAACGTCGCCTTGACCGTGTCAAGATGAGATTCTTAACAAATATACATATATTTTAGAACCAATCATGATAGACCCCACTATCATTGATACCTGATTTAGCTAGATATGAGACCTTAATGTGGCTCTAAAGAATAGCGAGCTTTTAAGAACTCGAGTTAGTCACAGGATGTGTGACTGAACTTAGATTTGTACAATGAATTAAAGAAAGTCATAATCATTCTCGTTTAGAATGAAAATCACTGTATCACGTGTTTCATACCTTGTGTGCTATTTGTGACCGATGTGGAAAATGAGATAATGAATTCCCACTTCCTCATTGTGTAAGTTCCATTGAAGTTGTACAACACTTCAAATGATGTCCTTATAACCATTCACTTTGTCTCAAAGTGATAGAATAGTGTTAGCACCTTTAGTGTGTTATTTCTATGGCTATGATAATACAGCCTATGGGGCATGTCTAAGGTAGCAACTGTTTTGGAGACTAAGAGACTAGGATAGAATGAGAAGATTTAATATTGTTTTTATCTTACTTATGTGTTCACCAGCTAGCCAATTGTATTTGGAGATACAATTGTGAATACATGAAATGTGATAAAGTCAAGCATAGCTTCTTGAGGGGTTAAGTATGCTTTGGATTGATAAAAAGGATTATGAAATTTAATATAGGACACAATAATGAACAATATTATATCTCTCATAAATAGAGCATTTACAATTGAGATTTCAAAGCTTCTTTTTTTTCCACTGATTGTTCATAGGTCACATAGTATATTTGTCCATATGAATACTCTTATATGATTTTATGATGATGTCATAATTATGTTCTCTCTAATGGAGTTGTGCTAGACCTACTTGTGTGAGTGAGAGATGTTAGTATATATTGGGTACACCCAAGATAGGTCCAAACCCAATTCCATGGCCATGGCCCATGAAGCCCAACCCAACACATGTTGAGCAGTTACTTCAGATAACTGCATGTGCAGTTATTCAACAAACACAACTTATGCAGTATGTGAGTACAAGTAGGACTCTGTCATACAAAATGCTAATGTGTCTGTAAGTGGTTAATCAGTATTATGTGAAATACAGATAAAGAGAGAAACAATAAAGAGAGGGATTCTTATACTGTGAATTGAATTTGAGTTCCATTTTGGTGACTCTTTTCTGACCTGTGAAACATTTTGTGATCGTTCCAGAACCGAAGAAAGGTACATATTCTTGATTCTTTCTTCTTATGTTTTATATGATGTATAATCGTCATTAACAATTAGCGTCAATAAGTCAGCATTTCTAAAAAAAGATGACTAGATCATGATATTAATAGCAAAAGATGAAAAGATACCTAATTAAATTTTTAATATCCAAAAGATGAAAAGATACCGAATTAATTTTTCAATCAAAACCTGCAAGATTTCAATAAAGAGTTCTCAAATATATCTTATTAGAGATCCCGCACGTGAATAATTGGATATAAATATAATAGAGTTAAAGCATTTTTTTAATTAGGGTGTCTCTATTGTCTATTGCCACCCATAAAATGTCTACCCACGTCTATTTTTTTTTAAAATAAAATAAAACTAAAATAATAAATAACAGAATTACTTTTATATCCAGCTAACATGAATCAATCTTCTTCTTCCTCATCCGCAGCAACTAGAAAAAAACAATCCTCCTTCAATGCTCAAAATCATACCAAGGCATCACTAGAATGAAGTATGGTTATTTCATTAATATATATTTATATATATATGTGTTGACATTGGTATGATTCCGAGCCATTTAAGAACAACCCAAATGAAAAAAAAATAAATACAAAGAACAACCAAACCTAGAAACAATTTTACACACTTCTCCCTAATAATCACATAAAATGCAAAGTAAATCATTAACAATTAATTTGAAGAAAAAAAACAAACAATTCCTGGAAGAAGTGAAGAGTTACAAACACACACAACAAGATGGCTTTTTTCTTCTTCGTTGTTGAAGTGTTGTTGTGAGACAATTTATTTATTTATTTATTTATTAATGTTTCAAAATAATAGTTTGGGAGATGGATGAAACCAATATAAAAATATTGCATACGAAATAGCCATTCCTCACTCTAGTAATGTACTAATGTCATAACATGATTTTGAGTATTGAATTATGAAGGAATTTTCCTCAGTTGTGGCTGATGAGGAAGAAAAGAAAGATTTATGTTATTTGGGTGTAAAAATAATTTTTCTATAAGTTATTTTAGTTTTAAAATATTTTAATAAAAAATGGGTGTATGAAGACATTTTATGGATGGCAATAGAGTCACCCTTTTAATTTTTATTTATTTATTTATTTATTGTACTGGTCACCCTTTTAATTATTTCAATATTTTAATATTAGAGATGGGGCATAACTCGAACCCACAAATTCTCGATGTAAGTGTGAGAAACTTACTATTGAGTCAATCAGGAATAAGGGGCTGACTCACCTTAGAACGAGCCTCAATTTGTTTTTTTTTTATTTTTTAAATTCCATTCTACAATTGGTGGTGTCGTGGTGAGAGGTTCAAATTCCACCGTATTCATCATTTTTCAAGCAAAATAAATATCTTTTTAAATAAAAAATTAAATTTATCCAGTTATTTTAATAATTTTTTTTATGTCTTTCTTACTTTACTGTATTTTCCAATTCCTTTCTCAAATTTTCATCTTCTCCTGAAACAAAACAATTCATTTTCTATTTTCTGTCATTGTGACTTCTTAACTACAAGTATTACACCATTACATAAGTTTGGGGTTTTTTTGGGGAGGGGTAGGACTCGGACCCGCAACCTTGGATGTAGGTGTGAGAGGTTTACCACTAAACCAACATTATCTTGTCAATGTCTTTCTTGTTTTTATTTCTTTTTTAATGTAAGATTATTTAGTTTGTCTTTAGTAAATGTTCTATTTGTTTTTTTTTTATTTATCTAAACTTCATTATACCATCAATTTTTCTTTATATATATATACAGAAATTCTATTATCAGTTTGAACTGACAAAAGTTATATCAGTTCCTTGTATGTGGGTCACTGGATTTAAATACTTTGACTTGGCTGTATGCACTTGTCAGTCAAAGTATTTAAATCCAGTGGCCCACATACAAGGAACTGATATAACTTTTGTCAGTTCGAACTGATAATAGAAAAACTGTATATATATATATATATATATATATAAATAAATAAAAACTCATTTACTTTTTAAAAAAGAAAAACTCATTTTATTATGATCTTAATTTTTTAATTTTTTTTATATAATTATTATTTTATTTAACTGTACAATTGGTTAAAATTCATGGATCCACCATTGTTTGGAATTAAAACACTTTAAACTGTTGATATTGTAAGGAGGTGACGTGAAAGCAAGTGTGAACATGGCCTACTTTTGTTGCTGTAAAGCTTGGGCAATCAATTTCTTTTGTTCTTTGCTTGCGTAGTTGCGTTCCCATTCCTTCAACAAAATTCCTGCGAAGCTTCCGTCGTTATATCGTTTATCCTTTCTAGCTGGAGATCGACCCCACTCACATTCTAATCATCTTATTTATTTAAACAAAAGCAAAAGTGAAAAACGAACAAAGATTCTTCTCAACCACGCAATTAAGTTTGAGGAGAAAAGCAGCCGTTTACAACCGTAATTAATTAATGGGTGCCAATAATGTAAACAATAAATATGATTTACGCTAAGGATGGCAATTATACCAGCATCCGTGGGCAGGCCTCGCCCGCCAGAACCCGACTCGCAACGATTGGGTTTTGATTTTGTAAATAAAAAAACGAAGTAGGTTTGAGTGTAAAATTTAAACCCGGAACGGGTTCAGATGTAGAAGAAACAATTAAATGATTATCAACCAATATTTCCCAAATATCACTTATTGCACATTTGGATCACATAAGAAAAACATAATGAGTGGTGTTATTGGTACCCCCAATGCTGAACTATTTATACCCACTTTTTAAACTATTAAGTATTTTTTTTTTCTTTTATCAAATTACTTAAAAGAGACATACAATTTTTATTTAAAAAAAAAATCATGTACAAAGTAAAACTAATAAAACCCTATTTTCCTTATCTCAAAACCCTAATGACATAGATTATTTCAAATCGTTGAATGTTTACTATTTTTGTTTGTATTTTCTTTTAGATCTCGATCTCATGTTTCTCATGTTTAATATTTATTGATTATATTGTTTCATATGTTTGTTTTGTTATTCTTTTCAAATTCTGGATCCTTGTTTTGTTTTTTTCTCTCGTTTATTTTCTTTTAGATCTTCCAAGCATTCTATGATTTGTATCAATTCTTTTGTAGATTTTATTCCGGATCTTCCAAAGTTAGTTTAATGATATTTATAAAAGAAAAAAAAAAAAAACAACGAAATCGCACCAAGAATCGTAACCAAGAAAACCTAATCTCCGATGAAATGAAACCACACCAAAACCTAACTCAATCGCTAAAAAAAATCAGTAGATGATCCATATCACACTCACAATCTACCACCAACAATCCAAATCAACTACAAAAAAAATGAAAATAAAACTAAAAAATAAAATAAAAAAATATCGCATCTAATAAGGATGGTTTCACCATGAGATAAGAAGAAAAATGAACTCTTGTGAATGGATGTGAGAAAACTGTATATAAAAAATTAGAGATGGTGTATTTTTATTATTATTATTATTTTGAAAAAGATATGGAGTGTATTAAGCTTGAAAAATATGTAAAAGGGTAATCTTGGTAATAAATCAAAAAAATTAATGAAACCATTTAATTTTATATAATTAAATCAAAATTTAAAAAAGTGGGGCATAAACAGTTCATTAATGGGGGTGCCAATAGCACCACTCACATATAATAACCTCATAAGCAGATAGAATGGAAACTAACAAGTGATTAGATTGAATAACTTTAATCCAATTTATTCAAATTCACAATTCTCTACTTATTTAAATCTAAAAAGATAAATATGAGTGAGTCACTAGTAAGGGATTCATTATTTTAATTTCAGTGAGAACCTTGATAAATAACATCGATTTTTATGAATTTTGATATTAATATTTTTTGGCTGATAAGTTCAATGAAATATACCTATGAATAAAATTTAAAATTTTTTCAAGCACTAAAACTATTTGTTCTAATTTTGTTAAATATGAAGGCATCGGTGACTACGCTCCTAGTGACACTCGTAATCGTACGAGGTCGGAGAGTAGTGCAATGTTAAAGTGAAGTTCGTTCCTAACAAGGATCAAGTGATTGATTACCGAAATTGATTAGCCTAAGTGCTATTCAAACGAGTAATACATGAAGGGTTTCATACTTGAATATTTAAAGCAAACTAAATTAAACTAATAACAAGGATTTAAGCTATTGTAATTGATGAGAATCAATAAGCATCACCAAAGGATCAATTGCATGTTCCGGTTTGGCCAATTACAAGGGGCCAAGAGGATCAAAGAAGCATTTAATGATGGGCTGATTATGAGTTGCTGAAGTTCAAGTTCGGCCCAAATCCGAGCTGAACTTTGTGGGCCTCTACAGAGAGCATCTGAAGTTGGATTGTCTATTATAATATGTTTTCGGAAAGCCCAAGACGAGCCCTACAGATGTAATGAAGACTTCGTCCTCCGTAACAGATCACAACAGGGCCAAATTCGGCCATCTATCTTGTTGCGCGAAGACATGAGCTGAGGAGTCCGAATTTCAACATATTTCCTAATAAAAAGCTGATTTGGGCGTGAGATACAAGCTAGGGTTGGAGGATTCCGAATTTTAGCATATTTCCTATTTTTAATTATTTCCCAAATAAATAGTTGATTTGTTTCCCAAACAAAGTCAACTAGTTGCTAGTTTTTATTCTTTTACTTTCCTAATTGTAAGGCAATTAATTGCTGAGTAGTTTATTTCCTTTTCTTTTGTCATCTAGGGTTTAGATATTTTCTTAGTATTTAAAGGACGCATTGATGTATTATTTTAAAAGATTAGGCTTTGAATAAAATATTATTTGAGAGAACTTTTTCTCTTGGTTCTTGATTGAACTATGAACTTATTAAGGTACTACCTTGTGGCGTTCAAACCTTGACTTATCACTCACCTTCTTTCTCTTTCTTGAGTGTGGCGTCTACAACCTTCTTGATACCGTTGGTTCTTATCTCCATATAGGTAATGGGTCACGGTCCTTTATTTTCTTTGTTTTTATAAACTTGAATTAGAAAACGATCCTTCGTTACCATATATTGGTTCCGGGTCTCACTATTCTTGATGAGGTTCATATCAGTTGGTATCAGAGCTTAGGCTTCTAAATCAGGTTTTATCTATCCTTTTTTTTTTCTTTCACAACAAATTTGTATTTTGGCTTTCTAGGGCAAGTTTCCCAAATTATTGTTGTTGGGTTTCAAGGCAAGTCCTTTGAGGTTCGCATCATTATTGTTGCTGGGTTTCAAGGCAAGTCCTTTGGGGTTCGCATCACTTGGTATTTGTCCCAAGCTCTAAAATCAGATTTAATTATCCTTGTTTTTTTTTTTACAAAAAAAAAAAAAAAAAGTTGATCAGATCCATTACCAAAAAAAGAAAAAAAAGAAAAAAAAAAGTTTGATCAGATTCCGATTAAAAAAAAAAAAAAAGTTTATCAGATCTGTTGTAAAAAAAAAAAAGAAGAAGAAGAAGAAGAAGACAGAAAATATGTCTTTCAAGGGTGATTCATCAAACAAAGAAGAAATAGGGGAACCATCCTTTTTGTTGCAGGCTATCAACAACATTACGGTGAAGATTCGAGGACGAATCCTTTTGAAAAGAGGGGGAATGATGAGGATCAAGAAGCATCAACAAAGGGTCCATTGCATGTTCCAGTTGGGCCAATTCAAAGGGCCAAGAAGATCAAAGAAGCATTTAATGGGGGCTGATTCTAAGTTGCTGAAGTCCAAGTTTGGTCCACATGAAGACCAAATCCGAGCTGAACTTTGTAGGCCTCTACAGAGAACATCTGAAGTCGGATTGTCTATTATAATATGTTTTCGGAAAGCCCAAGACGAGCCCTACAGATGTTATGAAGACTTCGGCATCCATAAACGATCACAATAGGCCCAAATTTGGCCATCTATATTGTTGCGCGAAGACATGAGCTGAGGAGTCCGAATTTCAGCATATTTCCTAATAAAAAGCTGATTTGGGCGTGAGATACAAGCTAGGGTTGGAGGATTCTGAATTTTAGCATATTTCCTATTTTTAATTATTTCCCAAATAAATAGTTGATTTGTTTCCCAAACAAAGTCAACTAGTTGCTAGTTTTTATTCTTTTACTTTCCTAATTGTAAGGCAATTAATTGCTAAGTAGTTTATTTCCTTTTCTTTTGTCGTCTAGGGTTTAGATATTTTCTTAGTATTTAAAGGACGCATTGATGTATTATTTTGAAAGATTAGGCTTTGAATAAAATATTATTTGAGAGAACTTTTTCTCTTGGTTCTTCATTGAACTATGAACTTATCAAGGTACTACCTTGTGGCGTTCAAACCTTGACTTATCACTCACCTTCTTTCTCTTTCTTGAGTGTGGCGTCTACAACCTTCTTGATACCGTTGGTTCTTATCTCTATATAGGTAATGGGTCACGGTCCTTTATTTTCTTTGTTTTTATAAACTTGAATTAGAAAACGATCCTTCGTTACCATATATTGGTTCCGGGTCTCACTATTCTTGGTGAGGTTCATATCAGTAATAAAGAAATGATAAGTCATAAACACGAATGTAGTAATGAAGTAAATGATGCTAGGACTTAACTACACCCCACCCTCTCCTAACTTCCTTTCTAGACTAAATTGCACACCCAAAATATATTCATGCAATTCATAGATTCATGCACCCAAATGTTAACCTATAATCTCGGTCGAGTAGTATAGGTTACACCTAAGTGATGAGAATCAAGAAGCATCACCAAAGGATCCATTGCATATTCCAGTTGGGCTAATTACAAGGGCCAAGAGGATCAAAGAAGCATTTAATAGGGGCTGAGTTTGAGTTGCTGAAATTCAAGTTCGGCCCACATGAAGACCAAATCCAGGCTGAACTTCGTGGGCCTCTACAGAGTGCATATGAGGTCGGATCGTCTATTATAATATGTTTTCAGTAAGCCCAAGGCGATCCCTACAGATGTCAAGAAGACTCCGTCATCCGTAACAGATCAAAACTAGCCCAAATTCGGCAATCTAGTTTGTTGCGCGAAGACTTGAGCTGAGGAGTCCGAATTTCAGTTTTCCTTATTGGTTTCTGAAGAATAAAGAGTTGATTTGTTTCCCAAATTAAGAGGCTGATTTGTTTCCATTTTTAGCTTCCAAATAGGGAGCAAGTCAATAGTTTCTTGTTTTAGTTTTTATTTTCTTTCCCATTTCTAAGGCAATTATAGCTCATTTTAGTTTCCTGATTGTAAGCATTAATTGCCAAATATTTATTTCCTTTTTAGGTTTTAGGGTTTCAGTTTATAAGGGACTCATTGATGTATTATTGGAGGTTAGACTTTTGAATTAAATAATATTTTCAGAGAACATTTTCTCTTTGGTTCTTCATTGAACTGCGAACTTATCAAGGTTCTACCTTGTGGTGTTCAAACATGACTTATCAATCTAGTAGTCCATCCTTGATTGTGGCGTCCTCCTTCATACCAAGGTTCACATCTCATTATAGGTGTTGGGTCGCGGTTTCCATCCGAACCAGAGGTTAGAACGATCTTAGGCATCAATCGTGATATAATCGACGAGGTTCATATCACTAAGTCATACCCAAGCTTATCTCTTGATTACTCAGAATGTATGTATGAGTTCACTAAGAACATGGGCACACTAAGGAATCCTATACGCTAGCCTAAGTAGGTATACTTTTCTAGACATGCATAGAAGACATTTCGTCGAACCCGATGTGTGTGTGTCTCCGGTCGGTTCATAACACACAATCAAAAATCAATCAATAGGAGATCAATCTATTGATAGCATTAAGCATACTAAAACATCCATACAAACTACAATTGCACATAATGGATAAAACAAAGGTCAATACATATATATAGTCAAGGGTGAACTTTCATCAAATCCTAGCACTAAGTATTTAGCTCATATCACAAAGTGTAGCCATACAATAAATATGCTCAAATGAATACATGGCTACAATAAAGAAAATGAAAGAGATAAAGTATTATAGGAAACTATGTAGAGTAAATCCTCTTCCAAGCTCCTTCAATCTCCTATCTCCTAAGAACAAATAAAAGATCATGGATTGATGTCAAGTGTCTTGTGGATTGTGTAGGAATGAGATATGGTGATGTATGAGAATGACTTAGTGAATAATCTTAGGTAGGTAGGTGGTTGCTTTTCAGAGAAAAAGTAATTGAATATATAGGGGAGCTTATTAGGTCATGGGCAAAGGAGTAATTTCGTTGAAGTTTACAAAAATATGGGTAAAGGGCGACCTTGGGGCAATCTTAGTGAGCTCGCCCTAAGGTCGCTATGAAGGAAAAACTTTTGAACTCGAGTGGTTAGCGACCTTGAAGGCGACCTTGCTAAGCTTGCCTTTGAGGTCACTTTCTTGCTTTGTTTTTAGGGGCTAAACCCGATTGGTTAGCGAACTTGGAGCGATCTCACTGAACTCGCCCTAAGCTCACCTTTGACAATGCTGAGAAGGGCTAGATTGACTGCTGAACGACCTTAGGGCGATCCTAGTGAGCTCGCCCTAGGGTCGCCTTTGCCCTGTTTTGGGAAAGCTAAACCGAGCGTATAGAGAGCTTGAGGGCGAGCTTGGTGAGCTCACATTGAGGTCACCTATGTGCTATAAGTGCCTTCATGATCCTTCTTTCAGCTCATTCCAAGACAATTGAGCAACAAAACCAACTTGACCTTGCACAACTTATTTAGAGCATTAGAAACCTGGTTTTACCCGAGAAACGAACACAAAATGATACGAAAATGGGACTACACTTTGTGTAGAAGTGAAGTAATCAATTGGAAAAATGGACGAAGTAGAGAAAAATTCAAGAAAAATAGTTCTAGCACTTGCAAAAATTTCAAATTTTTATCATATGTAGATTTCAATGAACTTATCATCTAAAAAAAAAAAAAAAAAAAAAATTAGATCAAAATTAATAAAAATTGATGTGATTTCCTCAAGGCCCTTACATAAAATTAGAATAAAGGATCCCTTATGAGAGACTCATTCAAATAAATACATTTTTTTTATCTTATATTTTTGCACATAACACCATTTCAAATTGGTGAAAAATGAAAAGATATATACATTTTTTTTAACTTATAATTTTGAACATAACACTCACATTGGTGAAAAATGACAAGGTAGTGAATCAGGGTGGAGCTTTAAATTCTAGTTGGGGCCATTATACAAAAATAAAAAATAAAAAATAAAAATTGGGGACCAAAGTGAAAAAAGTTTGAAATTTAGTAATGCCTTAACTAAATTTAGTATATATATATATATATAGTCATTCTCTCCTCAATGCGCACTACATCAGTGTATTGCATGTGTGGGCCATAGATTATGGATAAGTATGGATAATTGTATGTAGATCGAGTCAATAATGACCCACATGCAAGCACTAATATATATTTATCAATGCACACTAAGGAGAACAGTTTCCAATATATATATATAAACTATGTTTTCAAATCGAAATAATTTCTCAAATTTAATTAATATTAAACTAATTAGTTCAAATTTTACAATATAAAGATGCTAATTATTTTGGTTATAATGTTATGAGCAATATAAAACATATTCTTTCTTATTAAAAAACAACTTTCAACATGTTATATATAAAAGGGTATTTTTGTAATCTATTTTGTATGATTCTCATTCCTTTTCTATTTCCTAAAAATTTAGCAAACGTTGTAACTTGACTATGACCCCTCTTCATTCCCGATTAGTAAACGCGTCATGAATGTGATAAAAATTCAGATTTTACATTCATGTTTTGTTACAGTAATATTAAATTGAGTTGTGTAGTTGAACATATTTCAATTCTCAGATTTTAACCATAGTTTTTAATACTTGATGAACATTACATTTTTTTAAGAAAAAATATTTCTTTTGGAGAATACATAAAAGAAATTAATTATGTTGTATGTTAAAACTATTTTTTAAAATTAATGCAATTTATATTAAAAAAAAAAAAGTATAACAGTTGTGTTTGGGGAATTTTAATCAGCCTAACACATCAACACAAACTGGAACTAGACATCCACGCTATTAGACTATGTCATCAAAAGACGCGTGGCAACCCTAGGCCATAAGACCTGTTCGTCAACACGTGAACCAAGTCGCCTAAACTATGGCAGCTCGCTAAAGCAACCTCACGCGGCGAGCAGAACATGCTCGCCACACAAACAATATTCATGGGATACAACATCTTTGGTGAATCGCTAGCAAATCGGGATCTCACGAAGACCAGTTCGAAATAAGGAAAGACAATCATCGTCATAATGAAAAGAAAGATACAATCTCAAAAATCTAGAGGATTGACTTATGCAAGGAAAGAATTCTCTTTACAAGATAGGAAGATCTTCCTAGGATCTCGAGTCAACGCAGGATTTTGCTTGAATGATAAGAATTAAGGTAACACCCTAGTTCCCCTATAAATGCATATCCAAGGCAAAAGAAAAGAAAGAGCAACACATCACTAGAGAGAAGACATTAAACTTGTAATTGTAGTCACTTTTTACATAGTGAAATCCTTTCCACATGTCGTTATGACGACCATGGTTTTTGTAAAGTTCTCTATTTTGTGATTGGCTTATTTCATGACAAACCACATTGGGAATGATTTTGTAATGGGTAGCTTAAGTCCTCGATGGCAAGCTTCCAAGCATCTCAGTGAATTCAATATCAAGAGTGAAAGGAATACGTTCTCAAGGTGTGTTTAATATATAAAGCTAGAGGGGGGGGGGGGGGGGGGGGGGGGGGGGGGGGGGGTGAATAGATTTTATCTAATTATTACCCAATTTTCGCGTGCATGTCAATTTTACGAAAATACCCCAAGGAAGTCAAAAATACATACAAGTGTAATAAGATGCGGAAATAATAAATGACACTTGATGTTTACGTGGAAAACCCAACCACTGGGAAAAACCACGGGCTGTTTAATGCGCCACACTCGGACCTCGAAATCCACTAATTGAAATAGAGTTTACAACCTATGTAGGCCTCGTCTAACACTTCGGTCAATAACCCCCCACTTCTACCACACGGGCCTTTAAAAGTGGCTCTAGTCCAATTGCTTGAGGCCTAAGCAATCTTAGCCTCAAGATTTAATTCTCTATGAAGAGATTATGCAACCTATGTGAATATGTATGAATATTCAAATAACAAACAAGGCTAGGGAACCTTAGATGCTTATCTAGGATGATGATATAATCAATTAAATCAATCCTAAATATCAAGAGCTAAATGACATGTAAAATAGCTTAGCTAATCAAGATTAAGTAAAAACCTAATTAGCTATCAAAAACAACACTCAATCAATTCATCACAAATAATCTCTTTTCTTGTATTTAGCATATGATCTAAAACATACAAGTAATTTAAAAGAGATGGCTTGATAGTAAAAATATTACAATAAAATGAACTTAATCAAAATCTTACCAAGCAAGTTGTGATGATGCAAACCCATACATGGATGCACTCTATATAGACATAGAAGATGCAATATGAAATTTGATGCAAAAGGGGTTTGATTTGAGTGGTTAAAGGTGAGTTCTTGATTTGATTTTCTCTCAAATCTCTCTCTCTCTCTCAAGAATATGGAGCCTCTCTCTCTAGGGTTTGATTTTGTGGCACAGCCCTCAAAATGATGAGAAAGATATGTATTTATAATGCCCAAGTGAAACTATGTCGTTTTGGAAGAAATGGAAAAATGATGGGCATTTTCGCGGTACTCGCGTCAGTGCAGCGACTCAAGATTCGAGAGCTTCGAAACATGACCAAACAACATCGAAACCTTTCATATGATATATCGTTGGAAAGGTATGGATGTCCACTTTCTACTCATTTTTATAGAATGACATTTTGATATCTATAGAAAACGTTATGTTCAATTGAGTGACCAAAGGTCAGAAACGGACAACAACAGAGTTGCCCTGTTTTGGTTGTAACTTTGGAGATTTTAAAACCAATCCAAACGGTCATGAAATATTACAAATAATATACCGTTGAAAAGGTATGGGTGTCTAGTTTGTACAGAAATGTTCAAAACTTATTTTGAAGCTTTGTATAAAAAGTTATGGTCACAAAACCATGCAAAGGTCAGTTTTGAAAAACATTTAAAACATTGAAATCTAATCTTTTGAAACTAGACACTTTACTCCAAACAATCAAATCAAAACTACCACTTATCCAAGAGAAGAATGAGACCTTCTCAAGTGGTCAACCATCGCGCTAAGACATGCACACCATCATGCAAGCACGGACGTTTCCGATCACACAAATGGAAACGAATTACACCACACTTAAGATTACTCATGAAGTGCAAGTGTGGGAATTGAAAGCATCCCAATGCCAATCATGACATGGCATTTCATAGAACAAGATGCAATCAATTAAATGCAAGAAGAGATATTGAATAAATCAATAAAGCACAATGCACACAAAATACAAACACAACATTCAAGAATAAGAGTTATGCATGTTGTGTGTGTGTGCAACTATATCTCTTCAAGCCAATGTAAGCACAAGATATACCTTTGGTGCTTGTCCTCTTGAGGTCTTGGAAAGAGTCTTTGATCTTCAACAAATCACCTAGACTACCCTTACAACCAAACCCCAATATGTGGTTTGCCCATGAAATAAGCCAATCAAATAAAGGGAATCCTTACAAAGAGTGAAAGGTAAATCACTTGACTTGACTCTTAAAGAGATTAGGTGCACACACACACACACTTACATGTGTAAGTTCCTCAAGTTTGATTGGCTTGTTTCGGTGACAAACCACATGTGGGGCTTGTTGTGGGGCTTGTTGTAAGGGTAGCTTAGGCATTTGATGGTTAGTGTTTTCCTCAACCAAGGCCCTCTCAAGACCTCAAGAGAAGAAGCACCAAAGGTATGTTCTTGTGCTTACTTGCTTTGAAGAGATCTAGTTGCACACACACACAACTCATGCATATCTCTAATTCTTGTTTGTTGTGTGGTTTATATGAGTGCATTCATGTTCATTGTTATCTCTTCATGCATGTTTAATTAATTGCATCTTGTTCATTGAAATGCCATGACATGTTTAGGCATTAGGATGCCAAGTCATGAAGTCTCTTCATGCATGTTTAAATGATTACATCTTGTTCATTGAAATGCCATGACATGTTTAAGCATTAGGATGCAAAGTCATGAAGTCTCTTCATGCATGTTTAAATGATTGCATCTTGTTCATTGAAATGCCATGACATGTTTAGGCATTAGGATGCAAAGTTATGAATTATATTCATGCATGTTTTATTGATTGCATCTTCTTCATTGACAATGCCATGACATGTTAGGCATTAGGATGCATTCACTACCCACACGTGCACTTCATGTACGATAGTTTTAAGTGTGGTGTAATTCTTTTCCGTTTGAGTGATCAAAAACGTTTATGCTTGCATGATAGTGTGCATGTCTTAGCACGATAGTTGACCATTTGAGAAGGTCTTTTTCTTCTCTTGGATAAGTGTTAGAATTGGTTTGGTTGTTCAGAGTGAAGAGTCTAGTTTCAAAATATTGGATTTCAATGTTTCAAATGTTTTCAAAATTGACCTTTGCATAGTCTTGTGACCATAACTTTTTATACAAAGCTTCAAAATGAGTTTTGAAAATTTCTGTACAAACAATACACCCATACCTTTCCAATGGTATATTATTTGTAATATTTCATGGCCGTTTGAATTGGTTTTAAAATCTCCAAAGTGACCACCAAAACAGGGCAACTCTGTTGTTGTCCGTTTCTGACCTTTGGTCACTCCATTGATAGTAACTTTTTCTATAGATATTTAAATGTCATTCTGTAAAGAGGAGTAGAAAGTAGACATCTATGCCTTTCCAACTATATCATACGAAAGGTTTCGATGTCGTTTGGTCATGTTTTGAGTCACTCAAACATTGAGCTGTTATGCTGTCTCGAAGGTCGTCGTCATAGGGAGCGACTTTGGGAGCGATCGAGATATTCGCTGTCTAATAGGTTGCTATCAAAAAAGCGACCTTGGTAGCGACTTTTGCTCAGAATTTTTTTAAAAGTTATCCAAAAAGGTATAGCTTCAATTTGACCTCCTATAAATATGCCTCTATGTTCTTAGATCAATCTAATGACTCAAAAACCCATATTTTTTATTGAGAGCATTTTCAAAGAGAGAAATTCACCCAAGAACTCATCTTTGATCATCCAAACCTTTTCCATATGCATAAATCATTATCTAAGCATCATCTAGGATCATCTAGTATGTGCTAATGCATGAGTCTTCTTCAACACACATGATATGGTATGTTGATCGAACCAAAATTGGTATGATTTTGGCCCCCACTTCCTTCTCCTTTTGCTTGATTCTTAGGTATTATCCCGTGATTTAATGGTGTAAATTAAATGTTTTCAGGTATTTATTAAGTTCATGGGCATTGAGGTAATTTTGGTCATTTAAGGGTAAAAGTGTAAATTGTGAAGAAGGTTTGAAGTAATTGTGATTTTAGAAGAATTCAGGGGGCTGTCCGTAATTCAAAATGCAAAGCAGAGAAGGGTGCCACGTCATGCCAAGGAAACGGTGCATTTTGATGGGGTGTTTAGGCCTCTAAGTGCAGCCCAAACAATTGCTAAACGCTCCCCAATGAAGACAGCGCATGCGTTGGCCCAAGTAACCATGTGCAGCGTCTGATTGCACCCTAAGACAGTTCCACCCCATCTAAGGCAAGAGGAACACTACTGCATGCACCCTATACATCTGCTAAATGCACCCCACCTTCACTATTTGTAAGGATTCCCAAGTGTTGATTGACTTATTTCGTGGACAAACCATGTGTTGGGGATTGTATGTAAGGGTAGCTTAAGTGATTCTTTATCATGCTCAAGACCCTCTCATGTCCTCAAGGTGACAAGCACTCCAAAGGTATATCTCTAAGTGCTTGATTTGCTTTGAAGAGATTAGTTGCACACACACACACATTTCATGCTTATCCATACCTTGTGTATAACATGTGTTTATATATATGTGTGCATTCATGATCATATAACATCTCTTCTTGCATAAGTATTGATTGCATCTTGTGATTTTAATGTCATACCATGTTAGGCTTTTAGGATGCATCTAGTTTTACCTTTTTACCCTTGCATATTGTTTGTGGGGTTCAAAGGAGTGGGTTGTGCGCTGGTCGTCATGCACCAGACCAGTGCAGCTCACCAGCGCAGATCGCCCAGTGGTCTATTGCTGGTCGTGCGCTGGTCCACCAGCGCAAGCCCACCAGCGCAAATCGCCCAGTGGTTTGCCACTGGTGATGCGCCACTGACCTGTGCTGGTCAACCAACGCACCATGCAAATTTGGTCTATGAGCCGGTCGTCCAGCGCAAGCTGACCAGCGCACAACGCACAACGCACAAACTGGTGCGATTTTTCAAAACGACCTCACTCTACTAGAGATGCCTATATATATCCTTCTATGTTTTTAGGTCGTCCAAGAGAGTTAAAAATATCATATATTTTCCTTAGAATATTTTTCAAGTGAAAAATCATCAAAGAACTCTCCTTTAAACACTCAAATACATTACTTTGTGCATCAAAGATCATTTTGCAATCATCCATGCATAGGTTTGCATCATCACAACTTGCTTGGTAAGATTTTGATTAACTTCATCTTATTTGAGTATTTTTACTATCAAGCCATCTCTTTTAATTACTTGTATGTTTTTAGATCATATGCTAAATACAAGAATAGAGAATTGATTGTGATGAATTGATTGAGTGTTGTATTGTGATAGATATCTAGGTTTTTATAATCTATGTTTATCTAAACTATTTGACATGTCATTTAACACTTGATATCTAGGGATTGATTTAATTAATTATATCATCATCCTAGATAAGCATCTAAGGTTCCCTAGCCTTGTTTGTTATTTGAATATTCACATAGGTTGCATAATCTCTTCATTGAGAATTAAGTATTGGGGCTAAGGTTGCTTAGGCCTCAAGCAATTAGAATTAGAGCCACTTTTAAAGGCCTGCGTGGTAGAAGTGGGGGGTTATTGACCGGAGTGTTAGACGAGGTCTACATAGGTTGTAAACTCCATTTCAATTAGTGGATTTCGAGGTTCTAGTGTGGCGCACTAAACAGCCCGTGGTTTTTCCCAGTGGTTGGGTTTCCACGTATATATCAAGTGTTATTTAAATTCCGCATGTTATTACACTTGCTATATTTTTGTGACTAGTTAGGGGTATTTTCGTAATCTTGACATGCATGCGAAAATTGGGTAATAACGATTAAAATATATTCACCCCACCCCCCCCTCTAGATATATTTAGAACACACCGAGCGTTTATTTGTGAACTTTCACTATTCATCTTCTTCTTTCACGTGTGATCCTCCGTGGACACCAAGCTCCTAAACCCTAGCTCGCCTGAACTGCCACCAAACCAACCTACCACTGGTCGATATCGGTGCCAAAAGAACGATGACCTCACCGGCTCACCGGTCGGTCCATTTTCGGCACTCCAATCGGCCGGAATCTCATCCACCCGATCAATCCTCCCACGCTTAATGTCGCCATTTGTCGCCATTTGGTCTTTCGATGTTGCCATGGCGACAGGGAGTTGATTTTGGCACCTGATGATGTCGTCACCACTGTCACCATCTTCGTCGCCATTGAACATGTAGCGACCTCCTTGCTGTGCAAAACTGATTAGGTGGGAAAATTACATAATGACCCCTTTTGTTGGACTAAATGGTAATTTGCCATCTAGGAGGGGTATTTTGATAATTTACCACCCAAGACCTAATATGAAAATCCTATAAATTCATCACTAATTTTCCTTTTTAAACAAATCTTGGCCATTCTTGACAACCAAGAAACCTCCTTTCTACCATTCCTAATCCCTCCACTTCTCCTCTACCTAAACTAAATATCTAGATTACTTTCCCCAAATCATTCCTTAGTCACTTCCCATTTGACTCCACCTATCTAGAAACATCATCATCATCCACTCTTTGCACAAGGAGCATCAAAGGCAAGGAAATGATCAAGCTTACAAAAGGAGACCCAAGGGTGATTTCCTAATCTTTTACTAGCCTTCCCTTTGGTTGTAATATGTGTAATTAAACCCCCTTTCTAGGGATTTGATGTGAGAACATTTTGGATTGGTTTTTGTTTAAGCTTTAATATATATATTTAATCTCTATTTGTGTTCTATTCATTTTATAACTAGATTCTATGCATTATATGATTGACATGTATATCCACTAGTTGATTATACTCTTGCTTAGGATAATTTGTTATATAATCTTGATTGGATTGACAACCTTGATGGATTGAGAACTTAGTGAGTGGGAAAGATCGTTGGAGGGTATATCAACTTCAATTATCTAAACCATTAAATTGTAACAAACCGATCCCGTTGTGACCCCCTCTCTTTAATCGGTTAGGTATTGTGGTGGGAAGTTGTTTAGGGTTTATAGTAATGGTCTAAATACATTTTAGAAATCAATTGGTTAACATTTATGAGGTTGGTTCATTAAGGTAGTGTAAGGTTGATAATTAGTGTTGGCATTAATTCCATATCAAAACGTGTTTAACTTGAAATGTTTAGTGGTTTGTAATTGAAGAATTTCGAAGACGAAGGACGTCTCAACCATAATTCATTCAAGTTGCCGGCTTTTAAGAGATTCGGGCATTATCGGTCGACAAAGGTATTCAAAGACCTCTTATCTCTTACAAGGCTAGGCACACACTCACACATATCATACTTGTGTGTTCCTTCATGATTTAATTTCATTTACATTTCACTTTCACACACTTGGCAAAATATGCTCCTGCATTCATATTTAGTTAATAAACTTTGTGTTTTGCATTTTCTAGGACTATGTCCGAAAACTAGCATATGTGTGTGTCTTTGTGTTTGTATGTTTCCGTATTTTGTGTTTAGGACTTGAACATGTTCTTATTCAATGACTTATTGAGTTCCGGTCGTTTCGGTTACTCATTCATAAGGTTTCGAGTCCAAACAAGTTGACTATGCTACTTTACGTTCTCTTTCGTTGAGTTGACTTCATCGATGATTTCCGAGATGATTTCTCAACCGTATTTCAAAGTTGTATAGTCATCGTCGTGCGTGAGAGAGTCACGGTTCGTAATCCAGAAACGGATTCAAATTCGGAGTTCGGACGCCCGAGATACGGGCTAACGAACCGAGGGAGCGTGCGAGAGGACAGCCCAGGCCGTGGGCCACATGGGCTGGCCGTGGTTGAGACCGTGGGCCCCACGGCCTGGAGCAGCCTCTGCCCCCGTGTGGGCCACGCGCCCCCCATGGCCAGGGGGTGATGTGGCACCACGTGGTTGGCCGAAAACCTCTCTCTCTCTCCTCCTATTTCTTCTCTCTCTCTCTCCATTTTGAAATCTAAGAAGAAAATTTCAGAAATTCCCGTAAGCTCTCTCTCCAGCAGTTTCAGATTTTCAAAACACCATATTTTCCTCATCCGGAGTCGGATTTGAGTGATTCAAGTTGGAGAGTGTTCGTATTTGAGTCCTCTAACATCTCCAAGTGGTTTGGTGGCTGTTTGATCGTGATTTCCAGTGGTTGGACACTGATTTCCGAACCAGCTGCAAAATCCGAGGTATGAGTTTCAACTTTGGGATTTCTTGTTATTTGACCTTCCATTTGCTTGGAGTTTCTTCTTCTATATCTATGTTAATGTTTGGTAAAAGCTATTTGGAAAGATAGCTTGATTATCATTCTAATTGAAACTCAATTTGTGGACTAATGTTGACTAGATTCTATGATTCTAGGTTTTACATATGTTTGTGAGTTGTATTGTGATTAGAATGGCATCTTAGGTTGTTTGATACTTAATTGAATTAATTTTGTGTTAAAATGACTTTGAGATTTGATTTGATCCTTTGATTGATAAAATCTAGGATTTGTGTATTTGTTTGTGATTTAGAGAATATAGGTTTTGATTGATATAAATCTCAAAACCTTGCTCTATATTTTTGTCTAGTATATTGATTGATTTTAATCTCATATATCTAGCATTTAATTGTATATTGATAGCATCTTGAATTTGTACTTCATGAACATATTGTGATTCAAGTGTTATGTGTGTGAATGAGACTTTGAGTGTATGTGTTAGGTGTTTCACATGCTTAGGTTTCTATTCATGTATTTTTGCATCTAGACTTGATTATTTGTGATATCACATGTTTAGGTCTATTTGTGCCATAGAATGTATTGATCACATGTTCTATGTTGTATTGAATGTTTGCATCATTTGCATTCACATGATCACACTAGGAAGTCCTTGTAAAAGGCATGAAGTCTTGGTTAGAGTCGGGGTGACTCGGATAGCCAAGCAAGAGGTCTTGCCTAGAGTCGGGATGACTCGGATAGGTAAGCAAGGAGTCATGGCTAGAGTCGGGAGGACTCGGATAGTCATGCATGGGAGGCTCCTTAGAGGCAAGAGTGCCTTGGATAGGGAGTTGGCTATTGTATTGGTAGGCCTAGACGTATGGTTAGACATAGAGTCCGATAGAGCGGGGTACACGGGAGGTGTATGCAATCTTGAGGAATTTCTAATCTACCATCGATGTTGGTTGTGTGTGTTGTCCAATATATGGTGGTTCCGCATCATTGAGGGATTTCACACTTTCTAATAGGGTTGGGTAGGCTTAGACTTCACTAGGTTGGGTGAGCTAAAGATTGGTCACTTTGTGAATGTTCTATGTTTACTTTCGAATAATATAGTACCCAATGGTTGTAGTTCAACCCGTGGATGTTTCCTCCTTGGAGGTTTTACCACGTTAAAAAAATCCCTTGCGTTAATTCTTCCTATCTCTTTCTCTTATATTTTAATTGTATATTTTATTGTCTTGATTCATAATATTCACATGTGATGTATTGTGAAGCAAGACATTGTATAGTGTGATTAGTATATTCATTCCTTAGATCAATGTTGTATCTTTGATTCTTTTATGTATTGTAATTTTTGTATAGTGACATTTTGATCACTCTTGTAACACATTGAACATCTTATGAAATACAAGTTTATTTTGTTGTTATGTTTATTTGCTATTTTACCTCACATAACTTGTTGATATACTTAGACGTTGCTCTTATGATTGTATTATCGTATTGTCTATGTATGTCTTCCTTGGCTTATTGTGTTGTGTGTAAGGCTACCTTGAGGGACAAACGAATGTTTGTTCAAGGGTTTGAAAAAAGGTGTAAAAACTTATTCACCCCCCTCTAGGTATGCTTTAAGCAATTTAAATTCGTTTGTGTACATTCAATTGGTATCAGAGCGGGTCGTCGGATGGCACTCGACGAGATCCGGTTTATACTTACGAGTGGATTGCTTAGGTTTTTGCTAGAATGGTTTTCCAAGATGATGTGATGACCGAAGGGGCTTCGAATTCTAGGCCTCCTCTTCTCAAGGGTCACAACTACGGGTTTTGGAAATTGAGGATTCCGATCTATTGATGATAGAGCTTGGATGACCGTTGAAGAAGGTTACCTTGCTCCTAACAAGATTGAGGATGAAGTGACCGTTTCCAAGCCTCGGAGTGAGTGGTCTACTAATGAGTTTGAGTTAGCAAAACGGCATCATCGACCAGTGAATGCTATTTTCGGAGGTGTTGATAGTAGGCAATTTTCCTACATTCAAAATCTAGAAACCGCTAAGGAGGCATGGGAGGCTCTCCAAGTCACCAATAAGGGGACTAGAGCGATGAAGAAGTCTCGTCTTTAATTGCTCACTTCCCAATTTGAGGTTTTGCAAATGGGTGAGGAAGACAAGTTTGTTGACTTCCAAGATAAGCTTCTAGACATCGCCAACCAATGCCAAGCACTTGGTACTCCTATCTCCGGTGAGAGGCTAAATTGGAAGATTCTTAGATCACTTCCAAAGAGGTTCAAAGCCAAGGTTACCGCCATTGAAGAGAGCAAAGACGTTGACGTCATGAGCATAGATGAGTTGCTAGGATCTCTTCAAACTTTTGAGGCGTGTATGAAACCAAATGCTAAGAACAAGGGTTTAGCTCTCAGGGTTGTCAAGGAAGCTAGTAGTAGCGATGATGATGAGGAGATGGCGTTATTGGTTAGGAAGTTTAGGAAGTTCATGAGGAAATGTGCCAAGTCAAGTGGCAAGTACTCAAGGGACAAGGAAGTCAAGAAGTCCTTTACTCCACCTCATGAGAGGAGTGGCCATGCTAAGAGCAATAGGAAGGTTCAATGCTTCAAGTGCAAGAAGCTTGGACATTATGCTTCGGATTGTCCTAGTGGAGATTCTAAGAAGGACAAGAAGGGAAAGGCTATGGCGGCTACATGGAGTGAAGATGATGCCTCTAGTGATGAGGAGAGCTCAAGTGATGAGTCTTCTAGTGAAGAAGAGCTAGTAAGCAACTTTGTTGCATTCATGGCTTCTCACTCTACTCTAGAGGATGTTAATCAAGATTCGTTAGATAAGGAGATTGATCAAAGTCATCAAGAGTGTTTAAGTGATAATCCATCTTACATTGATCTTTTGGCTAAGGTGAAGTTTCTTGAGGAGAAGTTGAAATTAGCCTTGAGTGAGATTGATGAGAAGGAGGACTTGATCAAGATTCAAGTGGATGAGTTTGTTGCTACAACTCGTAGGCTCTTGCGTGAAAAGAATGCTATTGAAAAGAAGCTTTGCGAAGTTGAGGGTACTTTGCTTGAAAAGGATAGGATCATCTTAATATGAACTTAGGGAGCTCAAGTGTAGCGGTGGTTGAAGAGAAGCTCATAGAAGCATCACTTCCTACTAGTGAAGCTATCATTGAAGAGAAAGCTCCTAAGAAGAGATGTTCCAAGAAGAAGAACAAATTGAAGAATAAGGTATCCCTTGAAACTCCCATTTGTCCTCCACCACCACCGGAAGGTAAAATCTCTCCTTTTGTTCCCATATGTCATTTTTGCAATACCTTAGGCCATATCAAGCCCAAGTGCTATAAATTCATTGAATATTGCAACTTAGAAAATGCATCTAGGAATAGAGAGATTGGACCTAATTCTATGCATGCTAAAGCTTTTGAATATGGAAAGCATGATAATTTGTCAAAGCATGTTAAGAATGTCCGGAAGGTGAAAAATGCATATCCTACAAAATTTGACCATGCATGTGTTGCTAACAATGTTGAGAAAAAGAGTATTAATGATATTATTGTGAATCAAGTTGTGGAATAACTTTACTCTAGGTTCAACATTATGGTCAAAGAGAATCTTGATGATGTTCGTGTATGTCCACCCAAGACAAAATTTGTCAAGGGTGAGTGCTCTTACCATTAGTGTAAGTTGCACATGTGAGTTAGCTTTAAGACTAGTGTTGTTGTTAAGAAGCTTAGCTTTTTGCTTTGTATCTTTACAACTTGACATGAACTTAGCTATCTCACTTTGTTTGTTTTGATAGTCAAAATTTGTTGATTAACTTTTGAGAAGTTTTTTTTTTGGAATCTATTGATAACATTATTGTTATGGCTTTTAGAGAAAGTCATTTTTTTTGTTGATGTGAGTTGGATTACATTGTCTTTAGTCTCTTGGAATCGACACACCTATAACTTGTAGTCATGAGGACTTATAAGCCAAGAGGACTCATAAAAAGGGTGAAGACATTATATTTGGTGAAAATAGCTTGTGAAGGTATCTCTATATCATATTGCTTGCTTACTTGATTTTTCATCTATCAACTCATTGTTTGTATCACATTCATGAAGCATGTCATAATTGAGAACTAATATAGTGTTTATATGGTCCTCTTTGACATTTGCTAGTTTAAGATCTTTTGGTGATAAGTGTTCACATTGATCTTATTTCATGAAGTGTGTTGTTATTTGTATGATTGTTGAGTGGCTAATTTTTGAATAATGTGAGCTTCATATTCTTTGATAGCTACTCTCTTGAGAAGTAGAGATCTTAAGTAAGTCTCTTTACTTGCTTCTAGATCATGTGCTTTTAAGCCTTGAAATTGGTTTCAAAAATGCACTTTGCTTCTCTTGCATGTTTTGTTAAGTATGTTGAGCTTGATTGATGTTCGCTTTGGATACACCTTGAAGTCCTAAGGACTAGTACATTTAAAAATGACCAATGGTTGGTATCCATTTGCTTCGGCAACATAGAACTCAACGAGCACCCTCATGGAAAGGGCTACACACCTTGGTTGTGAAGCCACCCAATGTAGGAAAGGGCTACGCCATTGTGATGAGTGAAAGCCGCCATGAGGTGTATATGTTTATGTTAGAAAAATCAAAGAAGTGTTGAATTGAATCATAAAAAAAAAAAATCTTTGATTCAAGCCTTAATAAAAAAAAATTAAAAAAAAAATAAATAAAAGGCTTTTGGAGTATAGTTGAATAATCAAATGAGCTCGGGTTGACAAATAGAAATGGGTTGACGAGCCACATGCACACACACGCTCATATGTTGAAATCTATTATCTTTATAAGCAAAATTTCGGATGATAACCGGTTTGACCTTTTTATGGAAAGGCCTAAGATGAATAGATGTTGAAATTGTATGCATGCTTGATTATCAAACTACTTCTTTTCATATACTTGAAGCAAAATCTTCACACACTCACTTTTGCTTAATTAGTATTTGTGGTACTTTAGCAATTTTTGCTGACATATGAGAGTGATTGAAAATCTTGATGTAACTCTCTTAGATATGTGAAGCTTATTTGCAAATCTAATAAAAATTGCTTGTGATATGATTGTGTGGTGATTTTTGTGAACATTTGTCTATCTTGATTTTAGATGAGGCACTTGTCAAGGGGGAGCAAAATATGCTAAATTCTTGTTCTCTTTTATGACATGTTCACATGTTCTTCAAGGTTGTTATTTGTTGGCATTATTCTTATTTTTGATAAATCATGAAGATGCTATGATAAATTCTTATTTGCATGATGATTTATTGAATATAGTGTTTTGCCTTTGTATATGTTTATTGGTTTCTTATTTGTTTCTTTGTTTCCTCTCACTTTGGTTTTTAGTTTGTTTTGTGTAGCAAGATTATGAGAAAAGCAAAGAAGGTTGGTGGAAATACTTCTTCAACTCCCATTGCAAAGTCCAAACCTACAATTTCTTCCAAAATTTCCAAAGGTAACAAAGTTGATGAATTGGGAATTTTTGGTTGCAAAAAGATAATTCAAGAAAGAGGTATTGACTTGGACTCTTGTGTTGGATCCTATGTTTATGATGTGCTTAAGAGTAGAAATTGGATTTCATGGGTGAACATGTTAGGAATCTCTAATGAGACCGTTGTTAGAGAGTTTTATCATGTTTACAAATCCGGTTCTACTGTGACTAGTGCTACTCTAAGCATAAGGAAAGTTGTCTTTAGAGTTTGTCCTAGAAAGGTTAATGAATTTCTTAACTTGCCCGATGATATTGAATCGGAATTCCTTGATGTTGATATCTTGGAAAACCTTGATTTAATGGGTAGGACTCTATGTGATGATAATGATTTTGTGTGGGGGAAACGTGCTTTTATTAGGCAAGGTGAGATAACAAAAATTAGTGCATTTTGGCATTTATTTGTATGCTCCAATCTTGTTGTTTCTACTAATGCTTCGAAGCTTAATAGAGACAAAATTAAGATTGTATATGCCTTGGTAACTAACAAACCTATAAACCTTGGTGAATTGCTTGTGGAGCAAATTGAAATTGCGGCTTGTACTAGTCGTCTGGACAAGAAATTGGCTTTTCCGGGGCTTATAACTCAATTGTGCTTAGCTAAAGGTGTGAGGAATCTTGATGGTGATGTTATGCTTCCTCCCTTAGAGAAGTTGAGTGAGAAACGTATGGCAACCATGTTGTACAAGGACAAGGGAAAGTCTAATGATGTACTTAAGCTCTTTGGTGATTCTCTTGATTCTAACCATGTCCCTAACTCACCCGCTCTTCCTAGTTGGGCTTTAAAATTGAGGAAAGTGGTTGAAGAATCTCATAGGTTGATTGAGGCGTCACAAAGGAAGATTGAAGACCTTAGTGCCAAGCTTGTTGCTCAAGATGAGAGGATCAAAGAGTTGGAAGGAAAATCAACTCCAACAAAGGCAATATGTGAGATCCGCACACCGTTCTTATTTCCTTGGTGGCACAAGTGGCTAGAGAGCTTCATGAGGTATATTTTCTTACTCTTTCCCTTTGGCTTCATATCATGTCAAAAAGGGGGAGAAATATGAGAAACACATGGGAGAAATCTAGCTTACTTAGTCTTATGTTAGTTGTTTTATATTTTTGTATATTTGGTATCTAGCTTGAACTATATGGCATGTAATATTTTTTGTTGAATCTTGGCTTAGAATATATTGATGGATAGTATGTATTAAGGGGGAGCATACTTGATCCATTTGAACTTATATGTTACTATTTTCTTGCCTAAGATTGGATATTGCCATACTTGTTGTCTCTTGGATATTCTTGTGCTTTCAAGTTCTTTTTAGGTGATATCAAGAGAAGACCAAGATGAAGTTCAAGACTTGTTGTTATAATTTGTGTCTATATGTGTAACTCATTGTACTCATTGTGACCAAATTTTCTTTGTAATTGTTTTAGTGTTTGTTTAGGGGTTTTGACATGGAATTTGCCAAAGGGGGAGATTGTAAGGTTGATAATTAGTGTTGGCATTAATTCCATATCAAAACGTGTTTAACTTGTAATGTTTAGTGGTTAGTAATTGAAGAATTTCGAAGACGAAGGACGTCTCAACCACAATTCGTTCAAGTTGCCGGCTTTTAAGAGATTCGGGCATTATCGGTCGACAAAGGTATTCAAAGACCTCTTATCTCTTACAAGGCTAGGCACACACTCACACATATCATACTTGTGTGTTCCTTCATGATTTAATTTCATTTACATTTCACTTTCACACACTTGGCAAAATATGCTCCTGCATTCATATTTAGTTAATAAACTTTGTGTTTTGCATTTTCTAGGACTATGTCCGAAAACTAGCATATGTGTGTGTCTTTGTGTTTGTATGTTTCCGTATTTTGTGTTTAGGACTTGAACATGTTCTTATTCAATGCCTTATTGAGTTCCGGTCGTTTCGGTTACTCATTCATAAGGTTTCGAGTCCAAACAAGTTGACTATGCTACTTTACGTTCTCTTTCGTTGAGTTGACTTCATCGATGATTTCTGAGATGATTTCTCAACCGTTTTTCAAAGTTGTATAGTCATCGTCGTGCGTGAGAGAGTCACGGTTCATAATCTGGAAACGGATTTGAATTCGGAGTTCGGACGCCCGAGATACGGACCGACGAACCGAGGGAGCGCGCGAGAGGACAGCCCAGGCCGTGGGCCACATGGGCTGGCCGTGGTTGAGGCCGTGGGCCCCACGGCCTGGAGCAGCCTCTGCTCCCGTGTGGCCCACGGCCAGGGGGTGATGTGGCACCACGTGGTTGGCCGAAAACCTCTCTCTCTCTCCTCCTATTTCTTCCCTCTCTCTCTCCATTTTGAAATCTAAGAAGAAAATTTCAGAAATTCCCGTAAGCTCTCTATCCAGCAGTTTCAGATTTTCAAAACACCATATTTACCTCATCCGGAGTCGGATTTGAGTGATTCAAGTTGGAGAGTGTTTGTATTTGAGTCCTCTAACATCTCCAAGTGGTTTGGTGGCTGTTTGATCGTGATTTCCAGTGGTTGGACACTGATTTCCGAACCAGCTGCAAAATCCGAGGTATGAGTTTCAACTTTGGGATTTCTTGTTATTTGACCTTCCATTTGCTTGGGGTTTCTTCTTCTATATCTATGTTAATGTTTGGTAAAAGCTATTTGGAAAGATAGCTTGATTATCATTCTAATTGAAACTCAATTTGTGGACTAATGTTGACTAGATTCTATGATTCTAGGTTTTACATATGTTTGTGAGCTGTATTGTGATTAGAATGGCATCTTAGGTTGTTTGATACTTAATTGAATTAATTTTGTGTTAAAATGACTTTGAGATTTGATTTGATCCTTTGATTGATAAAATCTAGGATTTGTGTATTTGTTTGTGATTTAGAGAATATAGGTTTTGATTGATGTAAATCTCAAAACCTTGCTCTATATTTTTGTCTAGTATATTGATTGATTTTAATCTCATATATCTAGCATTTAATTGTATATTGATAGCATCTTGAATTTGTACTTCATGAACATATTGTGATTCAAGTGTTATGTGTGTGAATGAGGCTTTGAGTGTATGTGTTAGGTGTTTCACATGCTTAGGTTTCTATTCATGTATTTTTGCATCTAGACTTGATTATTTGTGATATCACATGTTTAGGTCTATTTGTGCCATAGAATGTATTGATCACATGTTCTATGTTGTATTGAATGTTTGCATCATTTGCATTCACATGATCACACTAGGAAGTCCTTGTAAAAGGCATGAAGTCTTGGTTAGAGTCGGGGTGACTCGGATAGCCAAGCAAGAGGTCTTGCCTAGAGTCGGGATGACTCGGATAGGTAAGCAAGGAGTCATGGCTAGAGTCGGGAGGACTCGGATAGTCATGCATGGGAGGCTCCCTAGAGGCAAGAGTGCCTTGGATAGGGAGTTGGCTATTGTATTGGTAGGCCTAGACGTATGGTTAGACATAGAGTCCGATAGAGCGGGGTACACGGGAGGTGTATGCAATCTTGAGGAATTTCTAATCTACCATCGATGTTGGTTGTGTGTGTTGTCCAATATATGGTGGTTCCGCATCATTGAGGGATTTCACACTTTCTAATAGGGTTGGGTAGGCTTAGACTTCACTAGGTTGGGTGAGCTAAAGATTGGTCACTTTGTGAATGTTCTATGTTTACTTTCGAATAATATAGTACCCAATGGTTGTAGTTCAACCCGTGGATGTTTCCTCCTTGGAGGTTTTACCACGTTAAAAAAATCCCTTGTGTTAATTCTTCCTATCTCTTTCTCTTATATTTTAATTGTATATTTTATTGTATTGATTCATAATATCCACATGTGATGTATTGTGAAGCAAAACATTGTATAGTGTGATTAGTATATTCATTCCTTAGATCAATTTTGTATCTTTGATTATTTTATATATTGTAATTTTTGTATAGTGACATTTTGATCACTCTTGTAACACATTGAACATCTTATGAAATACAAGCTTATTTTGTTGTTATGTTTATTTGCTATTTTACCTCACATAACTTGTTGATATACTTAGACGTTGCTCTTATGATTGTATTATCGTATTGTCTATGTATGTCTTCCTTGGCTTATTGTGTTGTGTGTAAGGCTACCTTGAGGGACAAACGAATGTTTGTTCAAGGGTTTTGAAAAAAGGTGTAAAAACCTATTCACCCCCCCTCTAGGTATGCTTTAAGCAATTTAACTTCGTTTGTGTACATTCAGGTAGCTTGAGAAGCACTTCCTGTAATCCACTTGTGATCCCATTAATTCCCTAGCAATTCCCTTAATTGTTTATCCCATATATCTCTTATCTAGATTTCTATCTATTTTATTAGTTTAATTAGGTTTATTTTACATGTATGTTTGATGGCTTGACAAACCATTCAACCATCCATTGCTTATGTTTTATTTTATCGCATTTAGGAATTGTTAATTTATTCAACTAATTACTCTAATTCCCTGTGGAACGAATCCTACTTGCCACTTTACTAATTTTACATCTAAGTGGTGAAATCGGTTTTCAACACGAACACATTTTAAAACAATCATTTTGTTGAGTACCAACGACAGCTCATCATATGTTGAACACTATTGTCTTACATAATTAGTGTTTTTACTTATCAATTTATCTTATTTATAACTTGTAAGTTTTTAGATTAATTTCTACTTGCAAGAATGAGATTATGTGTTGATTGTTTGGGTTATTTTTGATAGCTAGGATTTCATGCCTATATGCCATCTAGCCAAGTGATCTCATTGTATGATTGAGATTGTTTTTGATAGCTAGGTTTTCGTGCTTATATGTCATCTAGCTAATTGATCTCATTGTATGATTGAGATTGTTTTTAATAGCTAGGTTTTCATGTTTATAAAACATCTAACTAATTTATCTCATTAAAATGATTGAGATTGTTGTTGATAGCTATTGTATCTGGGATTGGTTATTCTCTACATAGCTAAGCTTTATGACATGTCATTTAGCTTTTGATATCTAGGATTGATTTAATTGTCATTTTATAATCCTAGATAAGCATTTAGGGTTCCCTAGCCCTATTTGCACTTTGAATATCATATATATTCACATAGGTTGCTATGGTAGTAGTTGTGGGTTACATACCGGGATTAGGTTGTAAACATCATTACAAGTAATGATTGCGAGGATCAAGCAATTGGACTAGGTCCACTTTTACAGGCCTGAGGGTAGTGGTAGCGGGTTATTGACCGTTAAAGGTTGAGGTCAACCGAGGTTTTAAACGTTATCACAATTAGTGGATTCGAGGTTCGTGTGTGGCGCACATAACAGCCCATGGTTTTTCCCAGTTTGGGTTTCCACGTAAAAATCAAGTGTCATTTATAATTCCACACTTATTACACTTGATTTATTATATTGACTAGATTGGGGTTATTTTCGTAATATTGACTAATACGAAAATTGGGTAATAACTGTTAACATCTATTCACCATCCCCCCCCCCCCCCCCCCCCCCCCCCCCCTCTAGATAATTTTATACACACCATGAATTATTAGTTTCAACATGCATTTGTACGTTGTTGTTTATGTGTGCATTCTTCTCACAACCACACTTGCACTTCATGATAGACATAAGTGTGGTGTAATTCGTTTCCTGTTGTGTGATTGATCGAGCCAAAATTGGTATGATTTTGGCCCTCATTCCTGTGGCTTTATGTTTGATTTTCAAGTGTTTCCCTGTATTTAATGTCGTTAAATCGAGTGTTTCAGGTTTATTTAGGCCTCAAGGGAATTTGTGAAGAAGAAGAGGAGTTTGGTGCAAAAAGGAGCACAAGGTGGTGAAACAGGGCATTGTCGCCCTTTTGATGAAGATATTGTCACTATGGCGACAAGAAGATGTAAATCAAGCATAGTTGTCGCCTTGAGACAAATGGCAACATAGAAGAATACATAGCATCGCCATGGCGACATAAATATTATTTCTAAAGAAAAACGATTAGGTGTGGTGTTGCCCTCTGCTGTCGCTTTTTGCCAACTACGACAACGTAGGAATTCCAGCAATGGCGTTCCAACGTTGGAAATTGTCGCTATGGCAACACAACGGTGACAGAGAGAAAAATGATTAGGTGTGGTGTCGCCATTTGCTGTCACTCTTTGCCAACGGCGATAGAGAGAAAAACTTCCAGCGTTGGAATGTTAGCCATTCAAGAGGGGTATTCTTGTCATTTCATGCCTATTTCGTACCCTAGCTTTCCAAACCTATAAATTCATCACAGTTTCTCCTTTGAAAACACACTTGTTCAAGCAAGAAATTCCTTTCTCCACCATTCTTAATCCCACCATTTCTCCTCTCCAATCTCATTAACAAATAACTAGATTACCTTACCTATGTCCACGTGAACCTAGAGAAATCATCAACACAAACAAAAATGTATCTCTTTCCACCTAAACTCTCGGTTTGCATAGGACCCATAAGATCCATGTGGAGAAGCTCTAGGGGCTCCTTGGCGAAGAGATACTTGCCCCTTTTGTGCATGCTTTTGGTTTGTTTTCCTTATTGGCAAGGTCCACAAACACCATTGACTTTTTTCCCAAGCTTGGGAAGGCCATGCACAACATTGAACTTATCTAAGATTCGTAAATCCCAATAGTTCATGTGGCCAAGTCTTGCATGCCACAACTCAATTTGCTCATCCTTTGACATATTACAAGAGACAACTCTAGTCTCAAGACAATAACAATTGTCGTTAGATCTCATACCTTTCAATAAGGTTAGTCCATCTGGCTTAAAGATTGAGCAATCATCTTTACTAAACAAGACGAAAAATCCTTCATCACTAAGATGAGAAATGCTTATCAAATTGGCTTTCAAGCCATCAACAAACAAAACATTGGATAAGGAGGGTAATCTGGGAATGGAGATGGTTCCTTTCACTTTAACTCTCTTTTTAGATCCATCACCAAAGGTGACACATCCTCCTTCCTCCATAACAAGAGTCTCAAAGAAACTCTTGTTTCCTGTCATTTGCCTAGAGCACCCACTATTTAAGTACCAAAAGTTAGATGAATTTGCCTTCAAGGCAAATTGAGCAACATTTCACAAGAATTCATCTTTTCTAATCCATCTAGGAGAAACACTTTCCTTCTTAGTGGTCAATGGTACAAGGGCTCTAGATGTCCTAGGATCATGCAAATTTGTTCTATCAATCCTAGGAACATGCATCTTGGCTCTACTTTTTTTTTTTTCAAACATGTTTTTAGCTCTACACATTTTAATATAACGAAAACAATTTGGTCTAATTTGACCATCAATACCACAAAAAAGATATGTAGGGATGAAGTTAGGAATCATACCATGTCCTTATGCATGCATATGAGTCTTCCCATGTCTTTGTGGTTGCATTGGTTCATGAAACTAATAATGCACGGTGTCTATAAAACTATCTAGAGGGGGTGAATAGATTTTAATCGTTATTACCCAATTTTCGTGTTTAGTCAACATTACGAAAATACCCTAAACTAGATAAAGCAAAAAATCAAGTGTAAAGTGTGGAAATTAAATAACACTTGATTTTTACATGGAAACCCAAACTGGGAAAAAACCACGGGCTGTTATGTGCACCACACACGAACCTCGAATCCACTAATTGCAATGGTGTTTACAACCTAATCTCGGTATATAACCCACCACTACTACCCGCAGGCCTTTAAAAGTGAACCTAGTCCAATTGCTTGTGGCCTAAGCAACCTTAGCCACAAGACTTAGTTCTCACTAAAGAAATTAAACAACCTAAGTGAATATGCAAAGATATCAAAATATGTAGTTAGTGTTAGGTCACACTAAATACTTATCTAGGATATTAAGATGACAATAAAATCAATCTTTGATATTAATTGCTAAATGACATGTCATAAAGCATAGCTAACATAGATTAAGAAATCCTAAGTTTAGCTATCACAAAACGAACACTCAATCAAAACAACACAACAATCTTTATCTTGTATATAAGAATATAATCTAAGAATATACAAGTAAATGAAGAGATGCCTTCTTAAGTAAAACACCAAGATTAGATGAAATTAGTGAAGAACTTACCAAAGCAAGTGTGTTGAGTACGACCCATGCAAGCAAGCATCCTAAATATGCTAGAAGATGCTAGATAAAGTTTAATGCATATGTAAATGGTTTTCAGTATTTAAATGAGCAATCTTGATTACCTTTTCTCTCACAAATCTCTCTATAGAATTTAGGGTTCTTGTATTGAAAGAGTTAGGTTCAAAGAGATGAGAAAGTGATGTATTTATAGACATAAAAAACAGAGTATGTGAAAAGACAAGTTTTCCCCTGAACCGCATGATTGGCGGTTTAATTCGGTGGTTTTGAAACTACAAATTCAACCGCTGAATTAATCCTGAGAGAACAGGGGAACATAGGCTGTTTCAATCGGCGGTTTCATAACTGTCGATCACAACCACATAAATAGACCCGAGAGATTAAATCGACCAGGTTTGATCGGCGGTTTCAAACGGCAGTCGTGGTCGCTGATCATAACCGTAGAAATGCTCCAGAACCTTCTAAACATAAATGGTTGTTTCATTCGGTGGTCAGGGCCGCCGATCAAACCGCCGATTCACCACTTTTGGTGAAACCAAAGGAGAAGCCAAGGGCATTCTCTAAGGGCGATCATCACACTAACCAAGCACACCAATGTGCATGCGCGGACGTTTCCGAACAACATTCGGGAAACGAATTACTAGACACACTAACACACAACAAAATACAACAACAAAGTGCAAGTTTGAAAGGTGACATGTGAAGAGGATGCACACAAAAGTAAAGCATACATATGCAAACTTACAAGTGAGTGTGTATAACTAAATCTCTTCAATGAAAACTAAGCACTAGAGATTATACCTTTGGTGTGCTTATCACCTTGAGGTCTTGATATGGCCTTTGAGCTTGATCATCATTCACCTAAGCTACCCTTACAATAAAAAACCCAATTGTGGTTTGTCACCGAAATAAGCCAATCAAACTTTAAGGAACTTACAATCTCCCTTTTTGGCTATTTCGTGACAAAACCAACACTCACATTGATTCTCACATCAAAATAGAAACTAACAGGCAACAAAGATTTTCTACATTTCAAAGAGATATTAAAAAGATAAATCTTCAAGTCTTCAATCTCTTGTAGAACAACCAACTCTTTAAAACAAAGTTTCTATACTTTCCAGTACAAGCGAAATGTGAGATGATCAAGAGAAATTAAAACAAGCATTTGCATTTAAGAATTTAAGCACAATATCATGCAATGTATGTGTAATGTAATGCTCCCCCTCAACGGGTTACTCCCCCTTAATTAGTAAACTCTCCAATAAGCGAATTTGCTACTGTAATTCCCTCTACATACTACTCCCCCTTTTTGTCATGATATAGGCAAAGAAGTATCCCCAACCGGGTCAATTTAGCAAAGAGAGATAGTATCATACTTGACATTTGCATAAACATATAAGCCACTTTATGCTACTCAATTAATTGGAAAGAAACAAGGAGATTTATTTTATGAAAAATGTGTGATTAAGATGCTTTGCATGCAAGACATGTTGCATTCAAATCAAAAATCAATGGTATTTGGCAAAGCAAATGAAAAAGGTTTCCTATAGAATTCAAACCAATTTCACCATTTGTTATGAGTAACACAAGGATATAGAATCATCAATTTTTCAATTTTAATGAGCAACTATATCTAACCTTATAAGCAAAACATGGCCTGAGCGACTATTTGCACCTTATTTGATTTGTCCGGGTATGAAACCCGTATGATAATAGCCATGTTCAACTAATAAAGAAAGAGAGACATTTAGATTTTAACATCTTTTGAACGGATACAAGATCCTTTAATCATGTAGAAGACACAAAATATGTAAGATATTAGTGAAAAACTTACCAAGCAAAGTGTGTTGAAAAACCCATGCAAAGATGACACCTAGATGATCAAGGATGACGCTAGATGATGATTGATGTTCATGGAAAAATGAATGAGTAATGAAAGATGATCAAAGGTGAAATCTTGAATAAAAAGCTCTCTTTGAAAAAGCTCTCAATTAAAAATATGATTTTTGAGTCATTTTTTTGACCTAAGAACAAAGAGACATATTTATAGGAGGTCAAGTTGAAGCTATATCGTTTTGGACAAAATCAGTTGTCAGCACATATTATCATCAAGAATTGAACAAATGTAGGGCACAAGGTCGTGGGTCATCATTAAGCACCAAATTCATGTACATTTGAGAGAGTTTAGGGAAAGAAAGATGAAGTTCAAGGGTTTAAACAAGTGTGAGCAAGATTAAGAATTGGAGTTGTTAACCGAAAATTGTCATTGGGGTGGTTTTTTCCAATTAACAATTCAAGGGACTGGGATTGCGGTAGATCTCGGTCAGAGAGGTATCAGGTAGTTCAATACCTTTAGCTTCCTAGAGATTCAATAAGAATGGATGATGATAGTAAATAAGAAAAGTTTACATAAACAATGGATCGTATATATATCTCATTTTATCGATAACAAGTACATGGTTGGGTTACAATGAAGGTTTCTCATAGCTATGGTTATGAGGTAAAAATAAACTTAATGAGCGATGGCGATAGAGCTCTCGTGCATGTTAATAAGTGGAAAAGTATCAAGTAGGGTTAGGTCCTTTAGGTCCCCCCTTCTATGTGCGATCATATGATGAATTTATAGGTCCCGTTTCTTGCCATGCACTCCTAGAACTTCAATTTAGGGTTTTAGCAATTCACAAGACTTTCCTTGGCGATCTACGACTTTGTCAGGGGATTTGATCCCTAAAATCAAGTAATTTTTCTCTTTGACAGATTGAGTGGGAGTTGACTCCCATTTCAAATAGGATTCGGTGTGGCTGGAATGAATGTAATACTCAGTCTCAAACGATGGCATTTAATGTTTGTCCTTCTACTCAGTTTGCTATTCGGTGTACTTGCTCTTGTTTTAGGCGAGGTCGGGGTACTGGGATTTTTGTATTGATACATGGTCGTTTATTAACATGGTGCTTATTGCTAGCTTTTATTGGATCGGGATACTCAAGTACCTTGCCTTATTCTCATTTTTTCTTGAATAAGTGCTTCAGAGTATCGGGGTGACGGGGTACTGGGATACCGGGGTACCGAGAGGTAGAAAGGTGCTAGGATCTTGTGACAGTTGAGTCCTTGGAGACTTGTCTTCTGGGTTCCTTGGTACCTTCTAAGTCTAGGAGGCCTCAAACTTGATTGTGGTGGGTAGGAGGTTGCACCCAGCTATTCTGTATAGCGGCGGGGTATCGGGATACTTCTTCTATGGCATCCTTTTTACCCCGACTTAACTTCTAAGACCGATGGAAAATTCTTCTTTGACCTCTACCATTTTTGGCGGTTAACAGGAGTCATACCTTTTTGTCTCGAATCGAAAGCGTGGGGAGTAAGGAATACCTTTGAAAAAGTGAGAGGGAGGGAAAAGAATTTCGGTTTGAGTTTGAGTGTGTGAGCCTTACATGAAAACGACAGTATCTATATATACTCACGCACAGTGCGCGGATCCTCCATGATATTCGCAGGTATACACCAGCCCATTTGACCCGCGCACTTAAGGCTCGTCTGCACTGGTCAATCATCCTTGGCTTTGCTAACTTTGTGCATTCCACCTCTTTGACCTACACAAACTCAAACAAACCAACTTAACTTGCCTTATTATCTTAAAAATGCAAAAATTAAAAACAAACAACTCAAAGACATTAAATCATGGGTTTCACAATGACTTTTCTCCAAAACTTAGACTTCCCGAAACATTAAAATGCACAACGAACTCAATCATAAAAGTAGAATCTTAGTTAAATGAGAAAAGAAATTGTGAACTCCTAATGTGCACTAGAAATGTTCAATGCTATGCACTCAAAGTGGGACATGGATCAACCAAAGGAGGTTTGATTGGATTTGGGAATCCACTCCTTTTTACTACCCAAATAGGTGTCAATGGTTTATTAAATTTTTTCGCTCCCTTTGTCCTCGCTTGACTTACTAGGTCCTTCCTAACCCAAATTTGCTTGACTTTTGGTTGGTACATTCTAGACCTTTTTTAACTTTTTCTTAAACTTTGGAAACTAAAACACTGGGCCTTAGTGTGCCCTCTTTTGGCACAAAAGTAACAAGTCAAAGAACGGTAAGAAAAACTCCCTGTTTGATCACGGATGCAGGGCCCTCGGTGATGCTTAACTTGGATGGATTTCATCTCTTGCTTCACCATGTCAAGTTGGACTAGAAAATTACACTTTTTGACCTTGGCGCTCTTCAATTCCTCCTCTTTCTTGTTTAACCGTTCTTGAAACTCCATCACGGTATTAGTTGATTTCTCAACCCCAATGAGCATCTTCTTGAACCTCCTTGAAATGGCTGGGGTGCAATCAGAAGCCCAAACCAACCTCCCAAATGCACCATTTAACTTGAATGACGTGGCATCCATTCCTGATTTACTTGGTAAATTACAAACAACTCCCCTGTTCTCTTCTGCAATTACGGAAACTTCACACCTTCTTCATAATTTACACATTTGCCCCCAGTTTCTCCAAATTACTACAATGCCCTTCAACTTTATAAATACCTGAAAATACTTAATTAACAACATTAAAACATGGGGAAATGCCCGAGACTCAAGCATAAGGAGACGGGAATGAGGGCCAAAATCGTACCAATTTTGGTTCGATCAAATACCCCCAAACCTATCTTTTGCTCGTCTTCGAGCAAAACAATCATAAATCAACCCCCAAAGACATGCATCAAGCCATTTCAAAGATTTTCAATAAAGTTCTAACTCACTCTAGCAAGGATCTACTGTCCAATGATTAACATGCGAAACCAAAATGAAGAGATTAACATAATGATGCACTAGCGAGGACTTATACATGTAAGAAAATGTTAAGTAAAGATTAAGAGCATGCCACTTTAGATATGATTGTGCGTAATGCGACCTTACATTCAAAATGCCAAGTCTTCAAAGCAAATGTGCTATTCGGTTTAGAATGTAATTCGCCTTAATATCTAATTCTCACCGAAATCTCTCTTTTCTTCTCATTGATTCCAAGGTTTCGCTCAAAATACATATGCACTATGAATTCATGTCATGGATATCTAATTGATTGCATATGATGACATTTAAAACGCAATTTCTGAAAAGTGAGTCTCATCAATGGAATTGCAAGCCATGAATTAGAAAGAACATGCATAAACCAAATTTCACAAAGTGGACACTCCTAAAGATCATGAAGGTCTTTCTTTTGGTTATAATGGGGCCTTAGGTAATGGTGGAACAAAGAATTGGACAATGGATAACAAAGAACCCAATGATTACACTAAGGCATACATTGTAATTATGAGTTCTAATTGCTTCACACATATTGTTCACACACTAGGCGTCCAGGCTTACAATTTCAATTCACATGTGCATTCTACTCTAATTTTTCATTTGAGTAGCTCATTCCACTTTCCATCTTCTCTCTTAAGCCAATTGTGCCTAATTCTTGGTTCTCTTTTCCTTTTGTTTTTTTCATTTCTTTACTTTGCCAATATGTTTTTTTTTTTTTTTTTCAAACTTCTTATTCTTTGTTTTTCTCTTTCTTTTCAAGCTTTCTTTTTCTTTGCTTTTCTTTTTCTTTTCAAGCTTTCATGCTTTGCAAAACTTTTTGCACACATTTACATGCCTAGGTACACACCTCTACATTTTCAAGTATAAGATCTTACATTGATTCTCTAAGCCTTAGCAAATCATTTGGTCAAGGTAAGTCAATTATGTAGGCTATAAGGTTCATGTAGATGTGGTTCATGAATGAAAAGCTTAAGACGTGTTTGGCTTCAAGGGGCTTGGGAGCACACACATTGGAGGGTTGGAAGTGTTTTAGGCCAAGTAGTAGTTTACACATGCATTGCCTAAACTCATTTCTAAAGGCTTGTCCACAAAGCAAAATAAAGCATCCACAAGCAGTCCATAATATTTTATGGCAAGCAACATTTAAGTGCAAATGAGACCTATACATGCTTGAATGAGTGTTTAAAGAGTGAATATTTGACAACTCAAAATAAGCTTTTTAAGGCCGTATTTGTGATCCTCACTGGAATCTCCACTATTAATTCCTAGCCTTCATGCAAAATTGATAATTCACCCTAACATTATGAGAAAAAGATTAACGCACTTTATTCAATGACGTCTTACATGGCATGACGTTAATCTAAACCAAACAATGGCAAAGATGCACAATTCCTCAATACTCATGTAAAGCACAATCTCAACAAGCAAAGAATGCTCAAATATGGCATTATAGCAAAGATTTGAAAAATTCTGCTCAACTTTTAAAAACCAAGCAAGGTAAGTAAAGTGGTGTTGCGCAAATGTACCCCCAAACCTAAATTGGACATTGTCCTCAATGTTCATGGGAGGCAAAAATTGTCAAAAGGCGCAACCCAACAAATCCAAAGCAAATGATGCATATATGTCCATAAATAATCAATGTATTTTCAAAAAAATTGGCAAAGTGCCGTTTCTTCCTAATATGCACAAAATCATCCAAAAAGATGCTCAATTATCAATAGCATATTCTTATCATCCAAAAATTAATCAATAAAGCACATACATCCTAAATCCACAACTAAAATCCATCTCACACCCTTATTCTAAACAAGAAAACTAAAAAGTAAAATAAAATGAATAAAGAAAGAAATTATACCTAGGTGGGGTGCCTCTCACCAAGCGCTTGGTTTTACGTCCCCGCTAGACATGCTACTTGGATCGGTCAACCGAATTCTAAGGCTTCGAATTTGTGCCTATATACAATTAGGTTTTGAAAGTATTTGTCGGTCATTGGCATGTTCCTAATCACATAAAACAAACGCAAGTAAATGTTCACTTGAAAAAGTGATTTAGTTAGTTCAGAAAACAACCTATACCATTTGCTTTTTTGTAGGCGACATGGAAAAGTAGTTGGAGGGATATAAGGCTTGGGTTCCTTCACTTTATCTCTCATTTCCTCCCTTCCTACTTCTTCACCTGAAATACTAGAAGAATCATTAGCAAAATAATGAATGAAATCATTATCTACATTCTCACCACTCAAAGGGATGGTGGTAACTTCTTATAACTTTGGTGGAATTGGGAACTCTTCACTGTCTTGCCTTTGCATGACCTTCATGATTGTTCCAATGTGCACTTCTTGTAAGGTTCCCATTTATTGATTGGCTCATTTCGTGGACAAACCACATATTGGGTTTCTTTGTAAGGGTAGCCTAGGTGTTGGTAGGTTTGTTCGAAGCCCTTTGAAGATCTCGTCTTGATAAGCACCGAAGGTAATTTTCTATGTGCTTACTTGTCTTGAAGAGATAGTTGCACACACTCACAACTCATGCATATGTTTAATCCTTGTATGTTGTGTGTCTTATTTGTGTGCTTTAATGTTCATTAACATCTCTTCTTGCATGTTAGTTTGATTACATCTTGCATATCCAATTGCCTTGTCATGCTTAGACTTAGGATTGCATTTTTGCATTGGGCGCTCCCAAAAGCGCTCTACAAAAGCGCTGTACAGACCTGATCGATTTAATTCGGTCCCTGTACGAGCGCTGTACAGGTGCTGTACAAAGCGCTGTACAGGGCGCTCTACGTAGAGCACCCCTCTGTTTTCTCGTGAGAATAGAGCAGGGGCGCTGTACAGGCGCTGTACAGAAGCGCCCTATGTACAGCGCCTAAGGCAAATATGAGGCCAACTTATCAAAACGACCACACTTTGATTTGGCCCCCTATATATATGCCACTTTGACTTTAGGTCAATTACAAGAGTTCATATTCAGATTTCATACTTAGGATATTTTTCAAAGAGAAGAAAAATTCCAAGAACTCATTTTTATTATCTCAAACACTTTTTCATGATCATCAATCATCATCTAGCATCATCTTTGATCATCTAGATGTCATCTTGCATGGATTCTTCATCATACTTTGCTTGGTAAGCTTTTCACTAATATCTTACATATTTTGTGTTTCTCTTAACAAGCAATCTCAATTAATTACTTGTATGTTATTTTGTATGCTTTGGATACAAGATTGAGATTAGTGTGATGTATGTTTGAGAAGTTGTATTGTGATAGCTAATTAGGTTTTGTGCTTAATCTTGATTAGCTAAACTATTTGACATGTCATTTAGTTTTTAATATCTAAGATTGTTCTAATTGCATATTAATCATCTTAGATAAGCATATAGGGTTTCCCTTGCTCTATGTTGCATTTGGATATTCATATATTCACTTAGGGTGTTATTCTCTTCATAGAGAAAGTAAGTCTTGTGTGTAGCATCCGGGATTAGGTTGCTTAGATCGCAAGCAAATTGGACTAGGTTCACTCATACCGGGATTAGGTAGGTGTGTGATTACTTCCGGGATTAGGTTGTAATCGTTTTACACATTTAGTGGATTCGAGGTTCGAGTGTGGCTTACTTACTAGCCCGTGGTTTTTCTCGTGAGGATTTCCACGTAAAAATCAAGTCTTATTTAATTTCCGCATTTTATACTTGATTTATTGCTTTATCTATTTAGGGGTAATTTCATAATTTTGTCTTAATACGAAAAATTGGGTAATAAGCTTAAAATCTATTCACCCCCCTCTAGATAGTTTTATACACACCGTGCTATAATTAGTTTCAATTGGTATCAGAGCGGGTTCCTAGACATACATAGGTGATCCTTGCTTATTTTGGTGTGTTTTGCATTTTGTGTGATTTTTGATCATTCATACATTTGCATTCATTTCATTCATTCATAAACACTATGAGTGGAAACGGTGGAAATGGTGGTGGCCACTTCTTACCGGATTGAACTATTCCCAATGGAAAGGGAAGATGGAATCCTACATATGCCAAATTCATGACCGTGCATGGATGGCGGTGGAAGACGGATATGATCTACCCATGATGACTCTCGATGGTGGAGGAGAAGAAGTTTTGAAGCCTAAGGCGCAATGGAACGCGTAAGAGTTTGAGGCTTCAAAGTGGAATAGGAAGGCGATGCATGCCATCTTGTGTGCTATGGACGAAAATCAATACAAGTTGATTCAAAATACTAGGATAGCTAAGGAAGCATGGGACATCCTAGGGATTTCACATGAGGGAACCGAAGTGGTGAAGGACTCTAAGCTTCAAGTCCTCCAAACTCAATTCGAGATGCTCAAGATGGAGGAGAATGAGTGCTTCAACAACTTCGAGATCAAGTTGATGGATATAGTCAACCAAAGTCATCAACTTGGTGATCCATATTCGGATAGGAGAATCAAGCAAAAGATTATGAGATCCCTACTCGATAGGTTTGAATCGAAGGTGACGGCTTTAGAAGAAAATAGTGGTTATAAGGATATGAAGCCGAGTGAGGTGATTGGGAGACTTCTAGCTTATGAGTCTAGGAAGGGTCCTATCTCCACACCTCCTAAAAAGCAAAAAGGAATTGCTTTGAAGACCTCCAAGGATGAAAAGGAGGCAAAGAAGATTGACTCGGATAAAGACCTTGCCTTGTTTGTAAAAAGGTTCAACAAGGTTATGAAGTTTAGAAGAAAGGGCTTTGGATCAAAAGGTCAAGATTTGAAGAAAAAGGGCTCTTTCAAGAAGTTTGAACCTAGGCAAGAAAGGACCGAAAGGAAAGGGGTCCGTTGTTTCGAGTGTGGTGGCATAGGTCATTTTGCCCCCGATTGTGCAAATCATGTTGAGAAGAAAAAGGGGAGAGTGATGGCCGCCACTTGGAGTGGAAGTAGTGATGACTCTTATGAGGGAGATGAGTCTTCGGATGATGAAGAGCTCATGGCTAATCTCCTAGCTTTTGCCTCCTCCTATAAAAGCAAAAGTGCTAGTGAGAGAGAGGAAATGAGTCAAGAGGAAAATGACTCAAGTGGAGAAGAAAGTGATTCCTCTTCTAACTCCATAAATGGATTTGTGGAGAAAAAGGTGCTTGCTAAATATCATGCTGAGTTTAATGATTTAGCAATCAAGAGCACAAGAAAGATCAAGATGTTGAGAGAAGAAAATCTTGAGCTTGCATCTCAAAATGACCACTTAAGTGAACAAGTGGAAAGATTCAAGAAGATGGAAGATAAGCTAAGAGAGGAGTTAGTCTTATCTAGGAGGAATGAAGATAGTCTAAAGAGGGAGCTTGAAGAAGTTAGAGAATCTATGACTAGGATGGATTCTAGCACCAAGAAGCTTGACCATATGCTTGGTGTTGGAAAGAGTCCGTGTGACAAGAGGGGTCTTGGGTATGAAGATGGCAAGAAGATCTCAACCTCTAACAAGACTGTGTTTGTCAAGAGCTTGAAGAACGAAGAAACTTCATTTGTGCAAATTCCTAGGAAGAAGTTAGAAATAGGACAAAGTTCAAATGCTCAAATGAAGATGGGGCCAAGAAGGCAACCTCAAGCTCAACCCCCTAGGGTCCCTCAAGCCAACATTCCTCCACAAATGGCTCACAAAGGAAAGAGACCTATCATGCAACCTTAAGCTAGGAAGCAATCTAGACCGGTTCAACAACGAAGACGGATTGAACCCATTCATCCACAAAGACAAGGACAAGGTATGATTCCTTATTTTACTCCTATTTGTCACTTTTGTGGATTTGATGGTCATATTAGACCACATTGCTTTCGATATATTAAAATGTGCAAAACTAGAAGCATGATAGAGAAGAAAAAGAAAAGAGCCATGATGCATGTTCCTAGGAATGATAATATTATTATGCATGATCCTAGAACATCTAGAACCCATGTACCAAAGACCACTAAGAAAGCTAAGATTGTTTCTAGGTGGATTAGAAAGAATGAAATTGTTTGCCATGTTGCTCAAATAGCCTTGAAGGCAAATTCTTCTAATTTTTGGTATTTAGATAGTGGGTGCTCTAAGCACATGACGGGAAACAAGAGTTTCTTCGAGACTCTTGTTATGGAGGAAGGTGGATATGTCACTTTTGGTGATGGATCCAAAAAGAAAGTTGTAGGGAAAGGAACCATTTCCGTTCCCAGTTTACCCTCCTTATCCGATGCTTTATTTGTTGATGGCTTGAAAGCCAATTTAATAAGCATTTCACATCTAAGTTATGAAGGATATTCCGTCTTGTTTTGTAAAGATAATTGCTCTATCCTAAAGCCCGATGGACAAACCTTGTTGAAAGGTATGAGATCTAGTGACAATTGCTATTGTCTTGAAGCTAGAATAGTCTCAAACAATGTGTCCATGGATGAGCAAATAGGGTTGTGGCATGAAAGACTTGGCCACATGAACTTTAGGGATTTAAGAACCCTTGGAAAGTTCGAGTGTGTGCGTGGCCTCCCTAAGCTTGCGAAGAAAGCCAATGGTATTTGTGGACCTTGCCAACAAGGAAAACAAACCAAAAGCATGCACAAAAAGGGCAAGTATCTCTCCACCAAGGAGCCCCTAAAGCTTCTCCACATGGATCTTATGGGTCCTATGCAAACCGAGAGTTTAGGTGGAAAGAGATACATTTTTGTTTGTGTTGATGATTTCTCTAGATTTACATGGACATATTTTCTTAGAGAAAAATCCAAAACTTTTGATAAGTTTAAAATGCTTTGTACTAAATTACAAAATGAAATGAATTCTAACATTAGAAGCATTAAACGGATTAGAAGTGACCATGGGAGGGAGTTTGAGAATGCCTCTTTTGAAAGCTATTGTGATAGCTTAGGCATCTCCCATGAGTTTTCGGCTCCTAGGACACCTTAACAAAATGGAGTTGTTGAGAGGAAGAATAGGGTCCTCCAAGAGATGGCCCGAGTGATGTTGCTTAGCAACAATGTCCCTAGGAACCTATGGGCCGAAGCCGTCAATACGGCTTGCTATATAGGGAATAGAGTTTTCCTAAGACCCGGATCTAGAAACACCTCCTATGAGCTATGGAAGGGTAGGAAGCCAAATGTTAGCTACTTCCACACATTTGGAAGCAAATGCTACATTTTAAATGACCGTGATCAACTTGGCAAGTTTGATGCTAAGAGTGATGAGGGTATCTTTATTGGCTACGCCTTGAATAGTATAGCCTATAGAGTTTTCAATTTGAAGACTCGAACCGTCATGGAATCATCAAATGTGGTCATTGATGATACAAGGCTCAAGTCTAATGACCATGAGGAGGAGGATGTTTTAGAGGATGACTCTCCTTTGGAGAGGGTTGTGGTGACTCCCAATGTTGGGACGTCCAATGACAATAATGAGGTCACACAACCTAGTACTAGAGTCCCTCTCTTGGACTCTAATGAACCCGCTCCATGGGTTAGAAGACTCCATAACAAAGAGGATGTTATTGGAGATGTGAATGAGGGTGTTAGGACTAGGCGTCAAATAGCTAATCTCATTAGCTTTACATGCTACACCTCTCAAATAGAACCCAAAAAGGTTGATGAAGCCTTGAATGATGAATTTTGGGTTCTTGCCATGCAAGAAGAGCTAAACCAATTCGAAAGGAATAAGGTTTGGACTCTAGTTCCTAGGCCTAAAAGCTCTCATGTGATAGGAACTAAGTGGATTTTTAGGAATAAATCCGATAAGAAGGGCAACATAGTGCGGAACAAGGCTAGACTTGTAGCACAAGGTCACTCTCAAATTGAGGGTATCGACTTTGAGGAGACTTTTGCTCCCGTTGCCCGCTTAGAGTCTATTAGGCTTCTCTTGTCCATTTCTTGTGTGCACAAGTTCAAATTGCACCAAATGGACGTCAAGAGTGCCTTCCTCAATGGCTTCTTGCAAGATGAAGTGTTTGTTGAACAACCCAAGGGGTTTGTAGATGCACACCACCCCAACCATGTCTATCGCCTCAAGAAGGCACTATATGGGTTGAAACAAGCATCGAGGGCTTGGTATGAGCACCTCACTCAATTTCTTGTTGACAATGACTACACACGTGGTAGTGTTGACAAGACACTATTCATCAAAAGAAACAATGATGAGCTTTTCATAGCTCAAATATATGTTGATGATATAGTGTTTGGCTCCACCAACAACACCAAGGTCCAACAATTTGTTGATGTTATGTCTCATGAAATTGAGATGAGTCTTGTTGGTGAGCTTAGTTACTTCCTAGGTTTGCAAATTAGGCAAATGAATGATGGGATTTTCATAACCCAAGCCAAATATGCTAAGAACCTAGTGAAGAAGTTTGGTTTAGAGAAAGCCAAACATTGTGATAGACCCATGAGTACCACTTTGAAGCTAAGCAAGGATGCTAGTGGTAAAAGTGTGGAACAAACGTTATATCGTGGCATGATAGGAAGCTTGCTTTATTTGACCGCAAGTAGGCCCGATATCTCCTTTAGTGTGGGTGTGGGTGTGTGTGCTAGGTACCAAGCGGATCCTAAGGAGTCCCACCTCTCTTCCGTAAAAAGGATCATTCGCTATGTGAATAGGACATCCAACTATGGGATTTGGTACTCTTTTGACACTAATGCTAGTCTTGTAGGCTTTAGTGATGCGGATTGGGCAGGAAATTGTGATGACAGGAAGAGCACATCGGGCGGTTGCTTCTTTCTAGGCAACAACTTGGTGTCTTGGTTTTGCAAGAAGCAAAACTCGATTTCCTTGTCCACGGCCGAGGCCGAATACATAGCCGCGGGGAGTGGATGCACACAACTCCTATGGATGAAGCAAATGCTAGTAGACTACGGATTCAACCAAGGTACTCTCACTCTCTTTTGTGATAACATGAGTGCTATTAATATATCCAAGAATCCGGTCCAACATTCTAGAACTAAGCATATTGACATCCGCCATCACTTCATTAGAGAGCTTGTTGAAAATAAATGCATAGTACTTGAACATGTAGGTACTAATGATCAACTTGCGGACCTATTTACTAAACCCTTAGATGCTACTCGATTTAAAACTCTTAGTAGATCTATTGGGATATGTCTTGTGGAGTGATGTGTTTTATGATTGACCCCATATGGGGAACTCAAGCAAAGAGAGCTATTTTGCATTCTTGTAACTTGCAAAAAATTTGAAATATCTTATGCCTCTTCTTTTGATTGCTTGAGTAAGCTTGGTTGTACATATGTATATATGTTTTCAAATTCTATAAGTGTGAACCTTGCTTGTTTACAATCCATGTCATATTTATGTTCAAACATGCATTTTTGGACTAGCATTGCATACATTGCATACACATACATTGCATAATGTTGTGCCTATTTTTTTTAAATGCAAATGCTTGTTTTGATATCACATGATTAATCTCACACTTTACTTGTTTTGGAAATGTTAGAAACTTTAATTTCAGGGGTTGATTGTTCTACAAGAGATTGAAGACTTGAAGTTTTACTTTCTTATCTCTTTGTAATGTAGATAATCATTGTAGTCCTATAGTTTCTATTTTTGTGAGGAATCAATGTGAGTGGTGGTTTTGTCACGAAATAGCCAAAGGGGGAGATTGTAAGGTTCCCATTTGTTGATTGGCTCATTTCGTGGACAAACCACATGTTGGGGTTCTTTGTAAGGGTAGCCTAGGTGTTGGTAGGTTTGTTCGAAGCCCTTTAAAGATCTCGTCTTGATAAGCACCGAAGGTAATTTTCTTTATGCTTACTTGTCTTGAAGAGATAGTTGCACACACTCACAACTCATGCATATGTTTAATCCTTGTATGTTGTGTGTCTTATTTGTGTGCTTTAATGTTCATTAACATCTCTTCTTGCATGTTAGTTTGATTGCATCTTGCATATCCAATTGCCTTATCATGCTTAGACTTAGGATTGCATTTTTGCATTGGGCGCTCCCAAAAGCGTTGTACGAACAGGTCCCGTTGGGCGCTGTACAGACCTGATCTATTTAATTCGGTCGCTGTACGAGCGCTGTACAGGCGCTGTACAAAGCGCTGTACAGGGCGCTCTACATAGAGCGCCCCTCTGTTTTCCCGTGAGAACAGAGCAGGGGCGCTGTACAGGCGCTGTACATAAGCGCCCTACGTACAGCGCCCAAGGCAAATATAAGGCCAACTTATCAAAACGACCACACTTTGATTTGGCCCCCTATATATATGCCACTTTGACTTTAGGTCAATTACAAGAGTTCATATTCAGATTTCATACTTAGGATATTTTTCAAAGAGAAGAAAAATTCCAAGAACTCATTTTTATTATCTCAAACACTTTTTCATGATCATTAATCATCATCTAGCATCATCTTTGATCATCTAGATGTCATCTTGCATGGATTCTTCATCATACTTTGCTTGGTAAGCTTTTCACTAATATCTTACATATTTTGTGTTTCTCTTAACAAGCAATCTCAATTAATTACTTGTATGTTATTTTGTATGCTTTGGATACAAGATTGAGATTAGTGTGATGTATGTTTGAGAAGTTGTATTGTGATAGCTAATTAGGTTTTGTGCTTAATCTTGATTAGCTAAACTATTTGACATGTCATTTAGTTTTTAATATCTAGGATTGTTCTAATTGCATATTAATCATCTTAGATAAGCATATAGGGTTTCCCTTGCTCTATGTTGCATTTGGATATTCATATATTCACTTAGGGTGTTATTCTCTTCATAGAGAAAGTAAATCTTGTGTGTAGCATCCGGGATTAGGTTGCTTAGATCGTAAGCAAATTGGATTAGGTTCACTCATACCGGGATTAGGTAGGTGTGTGATTACTTCCGGGATTAGGTTGTAATCGTTTTACACATTTAGTGGATTCGAGGTTCAAGTGTGGCTTACTTACTAGCCCGTGGTTTTTCCCGTAAGGGTTTCCACGTAAAAATCAAGTCTTATTTAATTTCCGTATTTTATACTTGATTTATTGCTTTATCTATTTAGGGGTAATTTCCTAATTTTGTCTTAATACGAAAAATTGGGTAATCAGCTTAAAATCTATTCACCCCCCCCTCAAGATAGTTTTATACACACCATGCTATAATTAGTTTCACTTCTATTCTTCTCAACGAAGCTTCTAGTCCTGAAAACCTAAGTGCACTAGCCTCCAAACATCCATTCAAAGTATGCTCGTACGACATTTGTGATGCTCGGATGGCCTCTAGCATTTCTACCTCGGGATTCCCCTCCTTCGGCCCCGTATTGAAAGAATTCGAGTCATGAGCTCTTTCTTCCCTCGAGTGCCTTAAGGCAAATAATTCCATTTCCCGGTTGAAGTTGGCCAATTGCAAGTCAAAAGAATCCATTGTTCCTGAAAAAAAAAACAAAAAAGAAAAACAACACAAGTCACAAAAGAAAATAAGACTAGAAAATATAAAATTAACAAAAATGACACACTACTTAGAAAATCTAACAATAAGGAAAGTTACACAAATCAACTACTCTAAACACCAATCCTCGGCAGCGGCGCCATTTTGAACACGCTTTTTCTGTCGTTGGGAAATCGCGATTCAAAAGATGTTTATAATGAAATTCCTACGCAATGTGCTCTATGTTTTGAAAACAAGTAAAACGGTAAGCAAAGGATTCGTTCCACAGGGATTAGGTTAGATTAATCAATTTGTGATCTAATCTAAGTTAGTCTAATCTAGGTGTATAAAAGTAAATCATGGTAAGTTTGGATGGTGTATGGTTTGAGAAACCATCAAACATATCATGCAAAGTAAATGACAATTTTATAAAGAGAAATTGAATAGATAGGAGTCCATTATCAACAATACTAGATAGGAGAATGGGTTTAACAATTAATATAGATTCTAGTGAATAAATGGAATTGCACATGGGTATGGGTAATGCTTTCTAAGCCACTTTAATGGACCAATCTCTAAATGTTAACCATTTGTTTTCTAGGATGTGTTTAGGTCATCACTATGAACCCTAAACATCTTCCCACCAGAATGCCTAACCGATTAAGGAAAGGGGGTCAAGGTGGGATTGGTTGGTTACAAATAAAGGTTTAGATTAGTGTGGTTGATATACCCTCCACTAATCTATCATATTCATTGGATTCTTAATCACACAAGGGTGTCAATCCAAGGATGATTGCATAATATATTATTCTAAACAAGATAATAGTTTACAAGTTGGTATACAAGTCAATCACATAGTGAATAGAATCTAATGATAAAATAAATAGAACACAAATAGATATTCAATACAAAATCTTAAGCAAATGCCCACAACCAAATGTTCTTCACATCTATCCCCTAAATTAGGGGTTTAATTACACATAGTTACAAACAAATAGAAAGCAAGTAATAGATAAGGAAATCACCCTTGGGTCTCCTTCTTTAGTGCTTGATCCTTCCTTTCCATTAATGTTCCTAGTGCAAAGAGTGGGAGAAGAGGATGTGTCTAGATAGGTGGGTGTCTAATGGTGAGTGACAAAGATAATGGGATGTAGAGAATGAAAAGAGAGGAATGATTTAGGTGAGGTAATATAGTTATTTGTTGAGAGATTGGAGAGGAGAAATGGTGGGATTATGAATGGTGGAGAAAGGAATTTCTTGGTTGAACAAGTCTATTTTCCAAGAAAAAATATGATGAATTTATAGTGTTTTCAAATCAGGTCACGAGTGGCTAATTACTAAAATACCCCTGTACTTGTCAATTTGCCATTTTGGCCCCTCAAAAGGGTGGATCTTGTAATTTTCCTAGCCAATTCAACCAATCACAGATGAACACAGTGTTGTTCGCGGTGGTTTTCAGGCGACGCTTAAGGGCGACATGATCTGGTGCCAAAAACACTCCCTGTTGCTGTGGCGAGAAATAAAATTCAACCGCGACACTAGATTGGACTCTTCTTTGCGGTTTGATTTTCGTGGCGACACTTGGAGAGGCGACAACGGTGAGAAGAGAAACTCGAGGACTGCTTAACTACACCGCTGGTGTACTGCACGTCGGTTATAATTGATTCACTTTGAATATTCATATCTTGTTCTTATTGATTCACATGCTTTGATTTCTAGATAATTTTGTGATTGTGTGTTGAAAGCATTATTCTAGTTTATCACTAAGCATGTACATTTAGCTTGATTGATCATCTAGCTTTATTTGATTGTGTTTGCATCATTTGCATCACTTAGATCATTGCCTTGTATAAGGTTGAAGTCTCTAGCAAAATGAGTGAAGCTTTGTGGATAGAGCAAAGAAGTCTTAATTAGAGTCGGGAGGACTCGGATAGTCAAGCAAGGAGACTTGTCTAGGGTCGGGAGGATCCGGATAGACAAGCAAGAAATCTTCCTAGAGACATGAGCGTCTTGGATAGAAAGTTGCTTCCTAGAGGTGTATGACACATCTTGGATAGGAAGTAGGCTTGGTAGTTCACTAGCCATTGGGTAGACTATGAGGTGATAGCTTGAGTGGATATCATGTGGTGATAGCTTGAGTGTGTAAGTCCTTTTCATATAGTGGATTGCTTTGCTGGTGGTTGTGGTGTCAACTCGTGGATGTTTCCTTTTTGAGGTTTTACCACGTAAAAATCCTTGTGTCAATTTTCGCTTTACTTTTCTTTATCTTCCATATTTTAAATTGATTGCATATCTTCTATATTGATTTACTCTTGCATTAGTGAAATCAATTCAATCTTTAAATCTAATCAAGTGTGCATTTTTTTTGGTTATATTCCGCATTATTTTTAATATTGGAAGAGATTTGGGCCTATAACTATTCCCACCCCCCCCCCCCCCCCCCCCCCCCCAATAGGTATATTTTACAATATTACTTAAGGGAATTTCACAGTCTTTTATTCTCATACATGATTCTCCTTTGTTTGCCTAGCAAGTTTTGCCGTTTTTGATCGCCTCAAGACTAGGAAAGGCCACATGGCATTCCTGCTGCCTTGGTTGGGGTATACCCTTCTCTAGGAAGGATCTGGTGCATAAATGCCTAAGGGGCGTAGCCGCCTACCAGATTAGTACATCTTCGAGACCTAAAAAACCTATACGGACCTCTAGAAGCCTCGGATGGGGAATACCCCTCTCCAGGAAAAATCCTGGTGCTAAAGTGGTCTTAGTTGCCTACCAGGACGAATTGCCAAAGGATTAAGATACCTGTTAACCGCCAAAATTGGCAGGGACCAAAAAAGAATTTTCCATCAGCATCAGAAATATTTGTTGGGATAGAGAACAACTGCGGAAGAGGTATCTGGATACCCCACCTACCCACAAAAGGTCGAGACAGGATCCTCTACCCACCTTGATCAGATCCAAAACTAACAAGACTCGGAAAGTACCTGGAAACCTCGAAGACAAGGCCCCAAAGACATTAATATCACAAGATAACCGGGGTCTGTCTACGTCTAAGTACCCCAGTAGCCCGATACCCGGTATTTTGGCACGGTCAAAGTATTAGTCAAGAGAAGCGAGAAGAAGGCGGGGTACTGGAGTACCCCGTTCCGCCAAAAAGCTAGTAGCGTGCACTTAGCAAAATCGTAGTGCTCCTACCCCACCTAGAATAAGAAGCAAGTACCCCGAACAGCAAACCGAGAGTGAAGGCAGAAACTAAATGCCATCGTTTGAGTTAGAATATTACATGTATTCCCGCCAATCAAGAGATTTACTCAAAAGCAAAGTCAACTCTTTCAGTCCTAAAAGGAATCATCGGATTTCAGGGATCAAATCCCCGACGAATTCGTTAGACTCCAAAGGAAGGCCCGTGCATCACTGAAACCCTAGACCGAAGTTCTAGAAGTAACACAGAAAGCTCCATCGCCATTGCCCACCAAGAGATTTTCTTTTGTTCTTTATTGCTGTTATGATCATGCTTAGTCTATCAACAGCTTGTAAATTTCATAGTATGTTATATTGAATAAAATAAATACAGTTTCATGCCACCAAGCACCTGAGATTTCTATCATCCTACCATTATTCACTGTACTTAGTCGATCTAAAGGAAATAGTGGGGTATCGTGCTACTAGGTATCCCGGTAGCCCGGATCTATCTCGATCTGGGTCCTTCATAAATCGTTAATTAGAAATTTCACCTCGGTGACAATTTTTAGTTAACAATACCTTATTGAGATACTTGATTCCTTACTTCGCCATATCTACACGTAAAATCCTGGTACTAAAATGGCTTTAATTGCCTACCAGGACAGGACACCAAGGAATCATGTTACCTCCACAAGATGCCAGATACCTCATCCTACTAGGTATTCATATAAGGAATTTTTCACTTTCTAGAAGGTCTGCTGGGTAGTCAATCAAGATGAGTCCAACATCAGGATCCCCAATGAAAGGTTCATCAAAATTCCAGACTTACAATGTTCAAATCAAGGTACCCAGGTAACCTTGGCTTCCTATCCGGATTGATTTGTTCTAGTCATGATGTCTCCATACTAAGTCAAATTTACTTAACCGAAAATACTACCAACTTATACTAGACCTTACAAGGGGACTATCGTCCAAGAATTGCTTCTAGAGGATAATACAAGTACAGATTCCTTCACTGTCAGCCAAGCAAGGTTGAAGCTAAGCGTTTACAATATTCCAAGTAAGTTTTACTTGGGTCACTTACAAGCACACAAGTATCGTCCTATACCAGGATATAAGTTCTACGATTGAGCATATATTGCAGGTAAGACAGTGTAATTGCAAAAAGATGGAAATTTTCATTTAATCAATCAGGGTGCCCAATCCCCTTTCCCGAGCTACAAAGAATAAAAAGAAAGAAAAAAAAAAAGGTAAGAATGACAAAAGACAAAATCATGCATCCTGCTGCTTTGGTCTAGCCTGTTCCTCCTGGTCAGTCTTATCCACCTCCTCGACCACCTTGGCTCCAGCAGCAGCCTGAATTTCTTCAACTCTAAGCACACCTGCCTCAACAGGAGGATCTGCTACCTTAGTAAGATGGATAGAATTCTGCCCTAGGTTTTTGTGTACAAAAGAGGGATCCTGAGTCTCCACCTCAACAGTATCTCCTAAACCAGCAGCAGGCTGATGAGAAGACGGATCCGGGACAACAGTAGCCTATGCAGGGCCTCCTTGGTCAGGATCAGCCTTTGAGAGCGCAGTAGCCTTAGCCACAATCAAGTCCCGGTCCCGGTCCCGGTCCCGGTCCCAAGCAAGGGGGGTTTGCAGGTCAAAAAGAGGAGGAAACGCCTTGGCAACCTCATATGAGGCAGTAAAGTATCCATCCACGAAAGAAGAATCCACCCTGGATTCTAAGATGCTTACAGAACCCTATAGAAAGCGGTTCTCGTCCAGGAAGACAGCCTTCTCTGCCTTGATTGTTTCCCTCTCAGCCCAGCGGTGTGTCGATTTAATTGTCTCTGTGTCATATGCACGCGTCATTCTCTCCAGCTCAACCAAAGTAGCTTGCCTACCGGATTAAGACTCAGAGGCAACTTGGACCAGGGAAGTTACATTCTCCTCAGCCCGGGCTAGATCATCCCTGTCCTCTTCCAACTCCACCTGAAGTGCTAGATTGGTCTCTTTTAGAGCCTTAACCTACTGCCCCATAACCAAGGCAAATTTAAAGCCTTGCAACAAGAAAGAAAGACAGTAAGTATCTTTAAGGGAAATCTATACCAAGCAAATTAGAAGGTCAAGAATCTTACCTCGGCAAGCAGAGAAGCCCCCTTGGTGGCCAAAATGTCAGTAGGGAGGGAGGGAGGACATCGACTGCAGGTGACACGCCAAAACCGGTTCGACAAATGCTACAGTAAATTACACTATTCTACTACGGTTATTCTAAAAGGGCACGTGGGTGGTTCACCCATCGCAAGTGTATGAGTCGTACGAGTAATACAGGGACACGAGTAAGGGTGGTCGTTCCCACAGGGAGATGACTTAGCTAACAAGTAAGTTCTAGGTTATCATTGATTATTGAATTTCTAATTCCTAACAAATTACTATTGAATGCTATCTAGATCAATTATATTAAGCTTGCAATGAACTAAATTACGAACTATATTACAACAATATGAGATTAAGCTAGATTAAGAGATGTTAGGGGAATGATTCATTCAAGTAATAACCATTTCATTAACCAATCATTCATTAAGCACATTCACAACATTCTAAGGCATGTATTTCATGATCAATAATGTTAAGCACCAAATCCATCATCTTACACATAATCTAATATCAAAGACAAGTGTTAGGTTGATAATTAGTGTTGGCATTAATTCCATATCAAAACGTGTTTTACTTGTAATGTTTAGTGGTTAGTAAATGAAGGATTTCGAAGACGTAGGACGTCTCAACCATTATTCGTTCAAGTTGCCGGCTTTTAAGAGTTTCGGGCATTATCGGTCTACAAAGGTATTCTAAGTCCTCTTATCTCTTACAAGGCTAGGCACACACTCACACATATCATTCTTGTGTGTCCCTTCATGATTTTATTTCATTTACATTTCACTTTCACACACTTAGCAAAATATGCTCATGCATTCACATTTAGTTAATAAACTTTGTGTTTTGCATTTTCTAGGACTATGTCCGGAAACTAGCATATGTGTGTGTATTTGTGTTTGTATGTTTCTGTATTTTGTGTTTAGGACTTGAACATGTTCTTATTCAATGCCTTATTGAGTTCCGGTCGTTTCGGTTACTCATTCATAAGGTTTCGAGTCCAAACGTGTTGACTATGCCACTTTACGTTCTCTTACATTGTGTTGACTTCATCGATGATTTCCGAGATGATTTCTCAACCGTTTTTCACAGTTGTATAGTTTTTTTCGTGTGTGAGAGAGTCACGGTTCGTAATCCAAAAACGGATTTGAATTCGGAGTTCGGACGCCCGAGATACGGGCCGACGAACCGAGGGAGCGCGCGAGAGGACAGCCCAGGCCGTGGTTGAGGCCGTGGGCCCCACGGCCTGGAGCACCCTCTGCTCCCGTGTGGGCCACGCGCCCCCCACGGCCTGGGGGTGATGTGGCACCACATGGTTGGCCGGTTCCCTCCTTCTCTCTCCTCCTATTTCTTCCCTCTCTCTCTCCATTTGAATTTTTAAGAAGAAAAATTCTGATTTCCCGTCAGCCCTCTCCTCTGAAATTTCTGATTTTCGAAACACCATATCTTCCTCATCCGGAGTCGGATTTGAGTGATTCAAGTTGGAGAGTGTTCGTATTTGAGTCCTCTAACATCTCCAAGTGGTTTGGTAGCTGTTTGATCGTGATTTCCAGTGGTTGATCACTGAATTCCGAACCAGCTTCAAAATCCGAGGTAATGGTCTCATCTTAGGGATTTCTTGTTATTTGACCTTCCAAATGCTTGGGGTTTCTTCTTCTATATCTTTGTTATTGTTTTATAAAAGCTATTTGAAAAGGTAGCTTGATTATCATTCTAATTGAAACTCAATTTGTGGACTTATGTTGACTAGATTTTATGATTCTAGGTTTTACATTTGTTTGTGAGTTGTATTGTGATTAGAATGGCATCTTAGGTTGTTTGATACTTAATTGAATTAATTTTGTGTTAAAATGACTTTGAGATTTGATTTGATCCTTTGATTAGTGAAATCTAGGATTTGTGTATTTTTATGTGTTTTAGAGAATATAGGTTTTGATTGATGTAAATCTCAAAAACCTTGCTCTATATTTTTGTCTAGTATATTGATTGATTTTAATCTCATATATCTAGCCTTTGATTGTATATTGATAGCATCTTGAATTTGTACTTAATGAACATTTTGTGATTCAAGTGTTATGTGTGTGAATGAGACTTTGAGTATATGTGTTAGGTGTTTCACATGCTTAGGTTTCTATTCATGTATTTTTGCATCTAGACTTGATTAATTGTGTTTTCACATGTTTAGGTCTATTTGTGCCATAGAATGTATTGATCACATGTTCTATGTTGTAATGAATGTTTGCATCATTTGCATTCACATGATCACACTAGGAAGTCCTTGTAAAAGGCATGAAGTCTTGGTTAGAGTCGGGATGACTCGGATAGCCAAGCAAGAAGTCTTGCCTAGAGTCGGGATGACTCGGATAGGTAAGCAAGGAGTCATGCTAGAGTCGGGAGGACTCGGATAGTCATGCATGGGAGGCTCCCTAGAGGTAAGAGTGCCTTGGATAGGGAGTTGGCTATTGTGTTGGTAGGCCTAGGCGTATGGTTAGACATAGAGTCCGATAGAGCGGGGTACACGGGAGGTATATGCACTCTTGAGGAATTTCTAATCTACCATCGATGTTGGTTGAGTGTGTTGTCCAATATATGGTGGTTCCGCATCATTGAGGGATTTCATACTTTCCAATAGGGTTGGGTAGGCTTAGACTTCACTAGGTTGGGTGAGCTAAAGATTGGTCACTTTGTGAATGTTCTATGTTTACTTTCCAATAATATAGTACCCAATGGTTGTAGTTCAACCCGTGGATGTTTCCTCCTTGGAGGTTTTACCACGTTAAAAAATCCCTTGTGTTAATTCTTTCTATCTCTTCTCTTATATTTTAATTGTATATTTTATTGTCTTGATTCATAATAATCACTTGTGATGTATTGTAAACCAAGTCTTTGTATAGTGTGATTAGTGTATTCATTCTATAGATCAATTTGTATCTTTGATTCTTTTGTATATTGTAATATTTGTTTAGTGACATTTTGCTCACTCTTGTAACACATTGAACATCTTATGAAATACAAGCTTATTTTGTTGTTATGTTTATTTGATATTTTACCTTACATGACTTGTTGATATACTTAGACATTTCTCTTATGATTGTGTCATCGTATTGTCTATGTATGTCTACCTTGGCTTATTGTGTTGTGTGTAAGGCTACCTTGAGGGACAAACGGATGTTTGTTCAAGGGTTTGAAAAAAGGTGTAAAAACCTATTCACCCCCCCCCCCCCCCCCTCTAGGTATGCTTTAAGCAATTTAACTTCGTTTGTGTACATTCAACAAGTGATCAAGAGAAAATTTAGGAATAATGATGTAGAGAATCTCTAATTAACCATAGTTATGAATTACTTAGAGATATCTCTATGAAATGGATATTGAAACCTTCATACACATAGTGTGACACTTTATGCATGAAATCAACTACCAAGTGTGTACAAATATATGTTTATGCAAGACATATCATCCACATATCATTAGAGTTCATAATACACGCATACAAACCTTAAAGAGTGAAATAACAAATGGATTGATTAAATTATTGGTTTAATTACAAGAGTTACATCATTCCCTTAACAAAAGGAGTTAGTTACACATAGAAATATATGAACAAGAAAATACAAAGGAAGAGTAAAACAAACCCATTTGGATTAGTTTCTTGGCCAAGAAGACTCCTCTTTGCAATCCAAGAACAATATCCTTGTAGAGCAACTTGAAAAGATCAAGTCTAAGTAGCTCAAAGTGGTGTTTGGCTACCTAGAAAGTGATGGGAAAATGATGAAGAACTAGACTAAAGTTGAGAGAGTTATTCTCTCTCTTAATTCTAAAACTAAAGGTAAAGTGTGTAGTGATAATTTACTTTCTAACTAAGATATATGATAGATATTTTATCTAAAAATAAATTATATGGAAAATATCTAATAATATCTAAGGTGGTGAGGTGTTTTGGACAAGCTAATGTGATTGGAGAGCAAGTGGGACGAGTTGCCTTCCTTTCCAGATGTTCCGGCGACTTCATTCACTCTGGCTCGCTGGTTTGTTCCCGCCGGTGTGAACTCGCGGAGATTAGTGAAGAATTCCCGTGAGTTTGGACTTTCTGCCTTGTGGGACATGTCTCTCGGCATGAACTCGCTGATCTCCCGTGGGTTTGAACGTGTTATGAGCGGGAAAGAGGCAGTTGGGATCAAGATTCCAAGCTTGGTTGGCCATGGTGGTTTTGAACACTTGGAGGAGTTGGTGGAGATAGCAAACACGTGCATGGGAGGTTGTAAATGGTGGCAAACGAACCGGGGAAGCTATGGCCGTCTTTCTGGGTGGAGAGCCGCTGAAAAAGTCATCAAAAAATGGCCTGGAACGTCGGGTCTGAACCGGGTTGACGGGTCGGCGGGTCGGGTCACGCAGGTCCACTGGGTTTGGCTGAAGGTAGATGTCGATGACGTCATTGATGACGTCACGCTGACGCGAGGACCCTCAAACACCGTCGTTTCACTTAAGTGACGTGGCACTGACGCTTGCCTTTTGCTAGCGAATTACATTATGCACCCCTAAACTCTACATTAATCACCAAATAATCAATAATATATGCAGAATTACACTTTTACCCCTGATTCTTCCAAATGACATATTTGCCCTCTTTTGCCCTAATTTTGCTACTTTCTTCCAGTTTGGTCTAAAATGCCCCTGATGAACTGAAATACCTGAAAAACACTTATTTACAATATTAAATACCAAAAAGGGCTCGAAAAACGGTTACAAAAGCTAAGTAAGGGAGCGCTAAATGTGAACATTTGGAGCGCGATCAGCAGGCCCCCTCCAGGACAAGCAACAATAAACTTGGAGACGATTTCCTCCTGGCCACTATCTTGTGACCCCGATCCAGAAGGGAGATCGATGGGAGGAGTGGTCTTGATAGGGGCAAATTTCTCCTTCTCCACCCTGGTAGACTTCTCCTTCTCTACCCTGGCTGGGTGTCTGACTGGTAAAATTGGATGAGGAGTTGGAGAAGCCACAACTGCAACCTTGGGAGTAGCTACCTTAGTAGTCGGTTTTGGGGTCGGTATTGGAGAAGTCTTGACCTTGGCATCCCTCGCCAGCATCTCACCCAAGGATGGACGTACTACGATCTTAATAAGAGAAGAGGCAAAAGAAGGAGAAGCCAACTCCGTGATAGCCAAAGGAGAGGTAGATGTAGGCGGTTGAGACCCGGATGTAGCACTAGCGCCGGGATGAGAAGCAATAGGAGAACGAGCTTGAATGGATTCCGAAAACACCGGCTGAAACTGCAGAGGAGAAGATGAATCAGTAAAAAAAAAATTAAAAAAAAAAAAAAAAAAAAAAAAAAAGAACGAAAACAGCACAAGACAGAATCACCTACCTGGATCTGCTATGGATATCTGACACACCCCGGAACGGTTTATAATAAAGTATCCCCGGTGGCACCAATGACTCGATTGGCGCACGTGGGACACGCGATAGTTCTATAAACTTATCGTAAAATAAATGGGGCGCGTTTGTTTATCCGCAAGCGCACAGATCGTTACGATCGCATAGCGGCAAGTACGGTTCGTTCCACAGGGAATCCGTGAGGTACCTTTTCTCGGTTTTAGTCTTATATATTATATATACTATATACACTAATTACAACATATTTACATGCATGAAAAGTAAATTGTGGAGGATGGCAAGTGAGCAATTAGAACTAAATAATGACTAAATTAAACTAAGATGGCAATCTAATTAAATTACACTACAACTAAGGATTGTCATCTCCTTAGTAACTAATTAATCTATCAACTAAACTACAACTACTATTATCTAAATTAAATTAACTAAACTAACTAATTAAACTAATTACCATCTAATGCAATGATCTTGCAAAAGTGGTAATGAGAGATGGGATGTTGGAATATTGGTGTACAATTGCAATTATCCATTTAATTAGTTGATTCCTATTAACCTAGGATAGTCTTAACATTTAATAAAGACACATGCATCAAGAGTTATTCATGCATGGTCTAAATTGTATTATATGCTAATTAACTTGTCAATTAATTCAACACATATATGAATTGAAACTCAATATAGAAAACCAACATATATCATAGATAATATACAAAGTACACCAAAACCCAACATCAATATTAGTTACATAAAATAACTAAGGTGGTGTGATGGTGAGAAATTACATTACACTGAACTAAACTAAGCTAATCTAAGCTAAACTAAGCTATTTGAGTGTAACTTTCTAAGGTATTTGGATATTTGGGAGGTAGTGTTTTAGGTTAGGGGAGGAAATATATATATAGGGAACTGTTTTGGGGAGGTTTTGGACGGAAATATCTTCAAGTCGATCGTCCCGGCGGGCTTGGAATCCCTGGCCGGCGGGTATGTGCCCGCCGTCGAAGCTCGCCGCGAAGAAATTGAAGTCGGCGGTGAGTTCTGACCTTCTGGACCGCGGGTTCTTTCCCGCGGCATGTACTCGCCAAGATTTGGCGAGCTTGGACGTGCTGGAACATGGGAGAATGGCCGCCGAACCAAGCTTGAAGGCTTGCACATCCATGGAGGTTTGGAGGATTTGTTGGAGTTGAAAACCTTTGCATGGGAGGCTAAAAGTGGGTGCAACGTGACCACCGTGGAGTAGGCTTCCGATCTGGGCAGAGAACCGCAGGAAAAATGGTCAAAAAACCGTCGAAAAAGGTCACCGAAGTAGCCGGGTCGTCGCTGGTTCGGTTCGGTTCGGGTCGTGTCGGGTCTGACCGGGTTGGGCTGACCCGGTTTGCTGAGGAAGACGACCTGACGTCATGCTAACGTCAGGCGTGACGCAGGCAGCGCCAAAACGGCGTCGTTCCAGGGGTGACGTGGTAGGCGCGCTGTGCGTTGGCTAGCATTTTACAATCTGCACCCCTGATCTTTCCGCTATTCACGGAATCATCAATAATTACCCGAATATTGCACTTTTGCCCCTGAATTGTCCAAAATGACAATTTTGCCCCTGAACTTCCTTAATCACCTGAAACACTTATTTATCTGTTAAATACTCGGTTTTACCCGAGAAACAAGCACAAAAAGATAGGAAGAGGGTGCGCTAAATGTGAACATTTGGAGCGCTATCAATATCCTCAGATACCGCTCCAACTGGGTACCTTCAAAGGCGTTGCAGGTAGGATACTCAAAATTGATGTAATTCCTATCCTGGATCCTCCTGAGAATTGACCTGGATTCTACAGAAAGTACTCCCATGTTCCACTTGCTTTTCTTTGTGAATTAGGTGGGGACCGGGTACTCAGTTCCCCCTATATGTACTGACTGGTCTCCTTCAACCACCACCCATTCATCCTTCCAAGGCTGGTTGTAATTAACATTCACCCCGGGTACGACGAACTTCATTTTGTTCTTAGGCCTCAAATAAAATTGATCTCGGGGTACCAAGTTGGCTACCTGGTAGATGTAACGGATCTCGTCAAAGCCGAGCTCCCTCAGTATATTGTCTTTTTCACACAGCTCTTTCTAGAGCACCAGGAACCCCATCAGGTTCTTTCAGAACCCAGGAGAAAGTTGTAGGGGAGCCAACTCTAAAGCGATGAGGGCTCTGCGAAGGGTAGGATGAAGAGGAAGCCTGAGCCCACACTTGAACGCGGATGCATGAATCAGTAGGCAGCCTGGAGGAGGGGTATATACGTCGTAATCCCGATGCGGGAGAGATAGGTTGATAGCATCCGAGATCCTGTAAACCCTCCTCAAACGACCTAGGGTGTTAACTGTATAGACAGAATCTAGGATGATCCGGCCATCGTGAAAGAAGGATAGGGGTCCAGTTTGAACTCCGGTTAAAGTCTATAGCCGGAATGTTGTCCTCTTCCTCCTCATCATCAGCATCCTCATCGTCCTCCACTATCTGAACCGGGTCTTCAGGTTTATTGTGGAAACTCGACCTGATTCGGGGATTTCTACCAAAACGATGGCGTTGAGACGGGGTGCCTTCACTAGCAACGTCGCCCTCGTCCCGACCACGTTTCTTCCCTCTGACTCCACCCTCTGCATATTCAACAGGTCGTCAAGGCTATTAGGAGGATTTGAATAAGGTCTGGGGTAGGAAGTTTTGGTGTAGTAGGTAGGTCGGGTGTAGAAGTGGGAAGCTTTGATGGTGATGCCATTGCAATAGAAGAAAGAAGGAAGAAAAGTTTCTTGAAGAAGAAAGACTCGAGAGAAAAGAAAGATTGATTCTTGATTGTTTGAAAATACTAGCAAGCATGAACAAGTGAGGAAAAGAGTTGTGTATTTATAGACGGGGGTCAACGGTTACCGGAATAGAAAAGGAAACATGGAGTAATGACCGGAGACGTGTTCGAGGCGGTTTCGAGAAAACTGTGCCAAAACGGCTCGTTTAAAATTTACAGAATAATCATCGTCTGACACGTGGACTGAGCGTTAAATTCCATCATACCCAAGGAAGTTTTCCTTTGTAGCAATGGAAGCTAGCTAGATAAAAGTAAACCACCCGACCAGATAGAAAATCCTTCAAGCGGACTAGAATCCTGACCCCAAACCCAGCACGGTACCGGTGTTTAGGTCAGGGGGGACTTCTGTTAACCGCCAAAAATGGCAAGGGTCAAAGAAGAATTTTCCATCGGCCTTAGAAGAATTTTCCATCGGCCTTAGAAGATAAGTCGAGGTAAAAAGATATCAGGGAAGAAGCATCCCGATACCCCGCCATTCCATAAAATGGCCGGGTACAACCTCCTACCAGCCACGACCAAGTTTAAGGTTTCCTAGACTCGGAAGGCACCAGGAAACCCAAAAGACAAGGCTCTAGGAACTCCACAGTACAAGATCCTAGCACCTTTCTGCCATCCGGAATCCCGATACCCCGATACCTCGATATCCCGATACACTCATACATAATTCAAGAGAGTGGGACGAAAGGCAAGATACTTGAGTATCCTGATCCACCAAAAGCTAACGGTAAGCACCAGGTTAGCTAAACGGCCACGTATCGATACACCAAGAACAAGCTGAATATAAGGAAAAGCAAAAAACGCCACCGTTCAAGACAAGTAAAGAATTATGCTCATTCCCGCAACTAAGAGTTCTATTTGAAAGGGGAGTCAACTCCCACAATCTGCCAAGGAAGGAATCACTTAATTCTAGGGATCAAAATCCCGAACAAACTCGTTGATCGCTAAGGAAAGTCCTGTAATTGCTAAAACCTTAGACCGAAGTTATAGGAGTGCATGACAAGAAACAAGACCTACATGTACAACATGATAACAAGAAGAGGTTGGGACCGCAACTCGAGCAACCTAACCCTACTTGATACTTTACCACTTATCAACATATATGAGAGCTCCATCACCATTATCAACCGAATGTTATTTTTCATGTCCATCTAAAGGTCTCCTTTGTAACCTTATCATGCATTCGAAATTAATAAAAGAGAGAAAAATGTTACATGAGATCTTTTTGTTACGTTATTGCTTGCCTACCATCATTGTTGCTTATTTTTCACAGGTTTTTATCAGGAAGCTAAGGGTATAGAGATACGTGATACCTCTCCTACTGAAATCTACTCTGATTCTAGTCCCCTTTGAATTGTTAATTGGAGATATCACCCTAGTGACAATTTTTGGTTAACAACAACATTAAAGCACGGGGAAATACCCGAGACTCAAGCATAAAGAGACAGGAATGTGGGCCAAAATCGTACCAATTTTGGTTCGATCAGTCATCAATTCCAGTTTCCTAGCTTATTCAGGTAACCGCCTACCTTCATCTGTAAATAACTCAAGCTTCTTCCTTCCATCACACCTGATTTCAAAATTCAAAAAAGCACAATCAGAAAACCTAGCCTTCTCGCTCTTTCTTCTTATCAACGACCTTTCAAATTTCCTTCTTATTCTTCTTCATTCTTCTACAATGGCGACTTTATCAGACCTTCCTACACCTTCACAAGACCATCATCCAGCTTCACCAAACCCTTGCCCAACTTCTCCAAACCCTCCCAATAGTATTGACAACCTCCTTAATATGGAGAAGGTAGATTCGAAAGATAGTTCCCCTACGACGAGGGGGAAGAAACGAGGTCAAGAAGAAAGCGACATCGCTGGTAGCAGTAACCTGTCTCAACGTCGCCATTCCATAAGAAATCCCTAATTCGGGTCAGGTTTCAACAATAGACCAGGTCCAAATAATCGATGAGGAGGACAATGATGACGTTGATGATGAGGAGGAGGGTGATATTTCGGCTATCAATTTTGTGGGAGTTCTTGTCGGTCCTCTGTCTTCCTTCCATGATGGTCGGATTATCCCAGATTTGATCTATACAGTTGACACCCTTGCTCGTTTAAGGCGGGCTTACAGGATCTTGATACCATCACTCTGTCTCTCCCTCATCGGGGTTACGATGTATACACCCTCATCGGGGTTACGATGTATACACCCCTCCTTCGGGCCGTCTCCTCATTCATATAGCTGCCTTTGAGTGCGGGGTTAGTCTTCCTCTTCATCCTACCCTTCGTAGGGCACTTGTTGCTCTAGAACTAGCCCCCCTACAAATCTCGCCGGGGTTCAGGAAAAACTTGACGAGGTTCTTAGTGCTCTGGAAAGAGCAGTGTGAGAAGGATGATGTGCTGAGGGAACCTGGCTTAGACGAGATCCGCTACTTCTTCCAAGTAGCAAACTTGGCACCCTAGGGCCAGTTTTACCTGAGAGCCCACAATAAGGTGAAGTTCATTGTACCCGAGGTGAACATGAAATATAACCAGACCTAGAAGGATGATTGGGTCGTGGTGGAGGGGGATTGGGGCCACTCAGTGCATATCGGGGGAACTGAGTATCCGGTCCCTACCCAATTTACCAAGAAGGATAAATGAGACAAGGGTGATATCTCTATGGAGTCCTTCAGCGTTCTTAAGAGGATCTATCGCTCATTCGGGTATGTCTTTCTACCCTTCTTGCTTCTTACTATTTTTTATTTTATTTTTTGTTGATCTTTCTTCTAGCAGTTTCTGTCACTCCTCTCATATCTCCTTCTCCTTCTCCTTCTACTTCTACTTCTACTTCTACTTCTACTTCTACTTCTATTTCTACTTTAGGACCGAGATCCCCAGATCCCCTTTAGACCAATTCTCTTATCCCTTCTCCTCCTAGTGCTGGCGCTGCATCCGAGTACAAACTGCCTATATCAACCCCTCATCTGGCTCTTGCGGGGTTACCATCACACTTTCCTGCCTCTCTTCACGCTCAAATTCCAGCACGCCCGACCTTGGGTGAGATGTTAGCACGGGCTACAAAAGCTATGGTTTCTTCAGTTTCGATCCAAAAGCAGGCTCCCATTGCTGCTCCTAACAAGCCTGCTGTGACTACTTCTCCTCCTCCTCCTCATCCTCATCCTCTATCAATACCTGTCAGGTGTCCAGCACGGGTAGAGAAAGTAAAAAATGCTGCTACTATGGCCACTCTTCCCACCGATCTTCCCTCTAGATCAAGGTCACGAGACTATAGCCAAAAGGAGATCATATCTAAGTATATTGTTATTTGTCTTAGAGGAGGCCTGCAGTCGATGTCCTCCCTATCTACGGATAACCTGGTTACCAAAGGGGCTTCCCTGCTTGCTGATCTATAAACCTTGATCCTCTAACTTGCTTGGTATAAACTTTTTAGAAGATACTTACAGTTTTCTTTTCTTTGTAGGGCTTTAAATTTCCTTTGGTTATGGGGTAGTAGGTTACAGCTTTGAAAGAGGCCAATCTTGCCCTTTAGGCTAAGCTGGAATAAGCTCGGGATGATCTAGCCTGAGCTGAGGAGAGCATGACCTCCTTGGTTTAATCTACCACGGAATCTGAAACCGGTAGGCAGGTTACCTTGGTTGAGCTAGAGCGGATGAAACACACATATGATATAGAGACAATCAAGTCAGCACACCGCTGGGCTGAGAGGGATATTGTAAAGGTGGAGAAGGCTGTACTTCTGGATGAGAACTGATTTCTGCAGGGTTCTTTGAGTATCTTGGAGGCCAGGGTATGGATGGATACTTCACTGCCTCGTTCGAAGTTGCCAAGGCTTTCCCTCCTCTTTTTGACCCACACACTACTCTCAATTAGAACCGGGCCCAAATAATGGCTAAGGCTGCCCTGCTTTCAGATGTCGATCAGAACCAAGAGGGTCTCTCTCAAGCCACCACCATCCCGGATCCCTCTCATCAAGGACCTGGTTTACATGCTGCTGACTTAGCAGAATCAACCGAGAAGGGGGGACAGGATCCTCTTACTACTCAAGACCATTAAGTGCAGGATTCTGTCCATCCTCCCGAGGTTGTATCATTGGATGAAGCAAGAGTTTCTACTGAAGCCATGGTTCCAGGAGTTGGGGAAGTCCAAACTGATGTAGGGGAGAAGGCTGTTAAAGAGGCAAGTGCAGCTGGCCATGAGGGAGGAGTAGGGGACCAGCAGGATGCATGATATGTCACCCCGTCACATATATATTTTTTATATTAATAACCTTTCTTTTTGTAGCCCGGGAATGGGGGTTGGGCACCCTGATTGATCAAATGAAAAAATTTCTCTACCTTTTTGCAATCATATTGTCTTACTTGCTTACAATATATCCCGGTATAGTATAATACTTGCATGTTTGTTTATGACCCAAATAAAACTTACATGGAATGCTGTCAGTACTTGACCTCAAGCTTGTTCACGTGGGCAATAGAGGAACCCAAACTTACACTATCTCTGGAAACAGTTATTGGACGATAGTCCCCTTGCAAGATTCAACATAGATTTTGCAAGATTCTGATCAAGTAATTTTGACCAAGTATGGAATGACCTTGGTTAAAGCAAATCGATCCCGGTAGGATTCCAAGGTTGCCTAGATACCCCGATCAGAACACTGTAAGTCCAGATATTTGATAACCCTTATATAAGGAATCCTGATGCTGAACCCACCCTGAATGGTAACCCTCTCACTTCTACCATAAAAAAATATATATATATTTCATGCGTATGCATGGCGGGGTAAGGTATCAGGCATCATAATAAGGTATCTTAATCCTTTGGCTATTTATTCTGGTAGGCAACTAAGGCCACTTTAGCACTAGGTCATGTGTAGATATGGCGAAGCAAGGTATCAGGTATCCTGACAAGGTATCCCGATCCTTTGGCGATCTGTCCTGGTAGGCAACTAAGGCCACTTTAGCACCAGGTTATCCTGGAGGGGGGGTATTCCCCGTCCGAGGCTTTAGGTGATCCATATAGGTTCTCTTGGTCTTGAAGATGCGGTGGGCAGCTAGGGCCACGAAGCCAAATCCTTAGTCTGGTAGGCGATTACGCCACTTAAGTAATTAAGTCAGATCCACCCTAGAGGAGGGTATACCCTGACCAAGGCAACAGGAATGCCATATGGACTTTCCTGGTCTTGAGGCGATCCGTAATGGCGACATTTGCAAGGAAAACTCTAGAGAATCATGTAGGAGAGCAAAACTGACTATTATTGAATTTTTCAAGAAGCGATACTGTTAACCGAAATTTATCACCGGGGTGAAATTTTCAATTAACGGTTTATGAGGGGCCCGGATCGGGATAGATCTGGGCTAGCGGGATACCTAGTAGCTTGATACCCCGCTGGATCCTACAAAATGACTAAGAACAGAGTGTGTGGTAGTAGCGAGATAAGTAAAATTCCAGTACGTAAGAAGCATGGACACACAATCTGTTTTATATTATGACTTAAAGTAGGATTTACAAATCAATAATAGCACGACTATGATTACAATATCAAAAGGAACGAGAGGTGACTTGATGGGCAATTGCGGTGGAGCTTTTCGTGCTTGTCAATAAGTGGAAAAAGTGTGGTAGGGTTTCGATCCCCTTTCTCTGTGGACATATGATGAATATATAGGCCCGTTTCTTACTGAGTACTCCTAGAACTTCGGTCTAGGGTTTCAGTAACGTACGGGTCTTTTCTTGGAGATTAACAAGTTCATTGGGGAATTGATCCCCAGAAATCAGGTGATTCCTCTTTCATCGGTTTTAAATGAGTTGACTCCTATTTAAAATACGATTCTGTATGGCGGGAACGAATGTCGTGTTATAACTTGAGTTTTTGTCTTGAACGGTAGCGTTTAATGCTTGCCTTCCTATATGGTATGCTATTTGGGGTACCCGCCTCCTGTTTCAGGCGGGTCGGTATACTGGGATCCTGGTGTTAATTTGCATATGTCACGAGTTTTGTGAGTCGGGGTACTCCAGGTACCCCGCCTCCCACTTGCTCCTTCTAAAATGATGTTTATGGATATCGGGGTGCCGGGTATCGGGTTATCAGGATACCCAGGTATCGGGGTACTCGAGGTAGATGGGCGCTAAGATCTCATGAGTGTTGTGTCTCTAGGGCCTTTTCCTCATGGCTTCTCCAATGCTTTCTTGGTCCCGGAGGTTTTGGACCTAGCCGGGGTGGGTAGAAGCTCTTACTCTAGCCCGTCTGTGGGCAGACAGGGTGCCTGGCTATCTCTCCCATTGCTGCTTTGTAAGGTTCATGATTTGTATTGGCTTGATTCCATTGCAAAACACTCTATATTATGTATTAGTTTTTGCTTAGGATATTCTTTGAAGAAAGGAAGATTAAAAAGTGAAGAGCAACGTCTAGTGCAAAAGTTGTCTTGAAGAGGTGAAAAGCGTCAAAGGTATATCTTGACTCCTATCCTCTTGCAAGGCGTTAGCGCACACACACACAATTCATACATGTGTGTCCTTGCATTGTGGTTCAAACATTTGGTATAACACATTCACACATCTCATAGTATGCTCATGCATTGATCTTGTATAGACAAACATTGTAGAATTGCATGCTTTGTGACTATCTCTTTGATATGGCATGCTTGTGTGAATATGTGTTTATTTGTTTGTGTATTTTGTGTTTTGGACTTGAACATGTTCTTATTTGATTCCTTATTGAGTTCTGGTCGTTTCGGTTACTCATTCATAAGGTTTCGAGTCCAAACGACTTAGCTATGCTACTTTGCGTTCTCATTCGTTGAGTTGACTTCATCGTCATTTTCCGAGATGATTTCTCAACCATTTTTCAAAGTTTTGTAGTCGTAGTCGTGCGTGAGGGAGTCATAGTTCGTAATCTGAAAACGGATTCAAAATCGAAGTTTGGATGCCTAAGATACGGCTGAAGAACGTGAGGGAGCGCGCGAGAGGCAAGCATGGCCAAAGGCCATGCATTGGCCACCACGTGTGGAGCCCGTGGGACCCACGGCCAAAGCACCCCTCTGGTCCCGTGTGGCCCACGCGCTCCCCACGGGGTGCTAACGTGGCAGCCTCTGATTGGCTCCCGTCATCCTCTCTCTTCTCCATCTCTTTTCCCTCCATTTATATTCGAAATCCCGAGCAGAATTTTTTACAATTTTTGATTTCTTATTTTGATCATATCTCTCTCATTTCAACTCCGAATTGAGTGATTCAAAAGCCAAAATTGTTGGTCTTGAAGAGAGCTACAAATCCCAAGCATTTTCAGAGCCATTTGAGTTCGTCATGTTTCCCAGTGATCTGATTTCAGTACGAGACTCAACTTTTGTATGTGAAACTTCTTCTTCTCACTTCATCTTTTGATCATCTCTTTTAATCTTCCTAATTGATAGATGATATGTGTTTAGAATGTTGTTAGATCATATTCTAGGGGTGGTTGATCTATTGATTGTTGAGTTTTAGCCATTTGATTTCAATTGAACATATATTGCTAAACTTGACCTATCTTGATATTGATTCTAGAAATACTTTTTGTTCTTGAACTTGATTGTTGATTTCTAGGTTTTTGTCACATGTTCATGAACTAGGATTTTTGATTGTGCTATCTATCATTTAAATCTAGTTCTTGTTTGGATTGAATATGTTGTGGATTTCAAGTGTTAACTTGTTCACTTGATTTTAAAGCTAGTTTTGTGATTTTTATTGAAAACTTGTTACTCTAGCTTTGATTGACATGTTTAGGTTTCTAGATATTTTTGTGAATGACTTTGAATGTCTAATCTAGACTTCTAATCACATGTTCATAAGAATTACCTAAATTTGCTTGTGAGCTTGATTTGTGCAAATCTAATTCTTCATAGAGTGTGTTTGATCTACTTGCTCTATTTGCTTATGTTTGCATCATTTGCATCACTTAGATCATTGCCTTGTGAAAGGTTGAAGTCTCTTGCAAAGTGAGTGAAGCTTTGTCTTGAGCAAGAAGTCTTGGCTAGGAAAGTGTTCCGGATAGCCAAGCAAGAAGCCTTGATTAGAGTTGGGAGGACTCGGATAGTCAAGCAAGAAATCTTCCTAGAGACGTGAGCGTCTTGGATAGGAAGTTGCTTTCTAGAGGTGTAGGATACATCTCGGATAGGAAGTAGGCTTGGTAGTTCACTTGCCCGAGGGTAGATTAGGAGGTGATAGCTTGAGCGGATATCATGTGTTGATAGCTTTAGTGTGTAAGTCCTTTTCATATAGTGGATTGCTTTGCCGGTGGTTGTGGTATCAACCCGTGGATGTTTCCTCTTTGAGGTTTTACCACGTAAAAACACTTGTGTTTATTTTTGTTTTTACTTTTCTTTATCTTCCATATCTTACATTGATTGCATATCTTGTAAATTGATTAATTCTTGTATTAGTGAAATCATTTCATTTGCTAAATCTAATCAAGTGTGTATTTTCTTTGTTATATTCCGCATCATTTTTAAGATTGGAAGAATTTGAGTAAATACCTATTCGCCCCCCCTCTAGGTATATTTTACACTATATTGCTTAAGGGAATTTCAATTGGTATCAGAGCGGGTGTCTAGAAGTAATTAGATAGATCCATATTATAGTGTTTGTGTTTTGTTTTGTTGCGTTTCTTTTGTGTTTGTTCATTTTTGTAGCTATGGGTGATTCAATGCCGGAAGATGCTTCTAGTGGTAGACCTCCACTCTTGGATAGTGGTAACTACACCTTTTGGAGAAATACAATGAAAGCCTACATTAGAGCATTCAATGATAAATCATGGATGAGTGTGAGTGATGTTGTAGAGGAAGAGGAGTCCTTGGATGACCTAGATTCTACTAGCAATTACATTGCTCAGGTGGATATATATGAAGGAAGATTTGAGGGTAGTAGTGAAGACTCCTTAAGTAATGAGGAAAGTGAATACTCTTCGAGTAGTGAAGATAGTGAAATCTCCTCCAATCAAGAAGAGTTCGAAGCCTCCTCAAATCAAGATTATATAAGCTTCAATGACAAGATCTTTCAACAAAAGAATGAAGAGAACAATAAGTTGAAGTTGATCAATGCCAATTTAGTGGTGATCTTTAAAGCTCTTGTAAATGAAAAGAAGATGTCTTTGGAGAAGATGAGCAAGCAAAGTGAAGTCATTAAGGAGCATGAAAAGACCATTGAAAAGTATGTCTCAAAGATGGAAGAAAGTGCTCAAGAGCTAGATGATCTAAAAGAAGACTTTACTATGAAGTTGTTTGCCATGGAAGGAGAGATTAAGCAAAAAGAGAACTCTTTGTCTATCATGAAGATAAAAGAGTATGAGCTTATAGATGAAGTCAAAGCTCTCAAAGAGTCTATTAATGGCATGAAAATTGGAGCCATTAAGCTTGATGATGTGATAAAACTTGGAAAGCATCATGGAGATAAAAGTGGCTTAGGTTATGTAGAATAAGTTAAGAAGACTCCTACAACCAAGAACAAGTCAAGAAAGTCCAAGAAGAATAAAGACTCTAGTACTATTCCTTCCAACATCAAAGACAAAGGCAAGAAGAGCAATGGAACTTCTCAACCGACTTCTCAACCAAAGCATGCACACCTAAAAGGTAACTTTTCTAAATTCATTCCGGTTTGTCATTATTGTAATGTGGTTGGTCACATTAGGCCTAAATGTTATGAATATGTTAGGCAATGCAAACTAGGAAATGTGAAACATGATAAAAATGTGAAAATGTTACCTAATCATTCTCCTAAGCATGAGTTTAAGTCTAGAGCTAGACATAACATCTCTAAGTTTATCCCGGTTTGTCATTTTTGCAATGTTGTAGGGCATATCAAACCTAAATGCTACAAGTTTATTAGACAATGCGAACTAGGGAATGAGATGCATGCTAGTGAGATGAAAAGACTTTCTTTGGTTGTTTCTAAACATGTTAGGGCATTAGAGACTATGCATGATGAACATGTTAATGAAAAGAAATCAACAAGGAAAGTTTGGGTTAAGAAAAATAATGTGCATACTTGTGAAATGGATAAATCTTCTTTGAAAGTTTCTAAACATGACAATAGCTTTGATGCTTTGAGAAATGTGCATATTGATCATATTCATGTGAAGAAACCTATCAAGAAAATTTGGATTGAAAAGAATAACATTCATGTTAATGATAATCATGTGAAGAAAAATGTTGAGAAGAAATTGGTTAAGAAGAGTGTTAACCATGATCATTTGAAGAGTCTTGATGAAGTATTTGTGCGTGGCAAAAATGATGACTTTAATATGTGTGATATTTTCATGAAGAAGATAGTTGATGATTTATCTTTTAGATTTCATATTGCCATGCGTAATGATCATGATGTTGTTTGTGTTGGTTCACCTAAGACTAATATGGTCAAAGGTGAGTGCTCTCATACTTGATTGAGTAGCACATATGAGAATATTTTTTGTTCTTGTTTGATAAGAGTTCTAGGTTTGAGGCTTGACTATGCCATTTTTAATGTGCTAGGTCTAGCATTCAAACTTGGTGTCTCTAGTTAATACATGAACTTAATATTCTCATAATCACTATGATAGTCAAAATTTGTTGATTAACTTTAAAGAAGTTGAATTTTGAAAACTATTTAGTGAAAATTTTTGTTAAGACTTTTAGAGAAAGTCATTTTCATGTGTTTGTTTGAGTTGAAAGTGTTTGGTCTCTGTAAGGATTCTGTAAGGATTCCCGTTGTTTTTAATTGGCTTATTTCGTGATCAAACCATAAATGGGGATTCTTTGTAAGGGTAGTTTAGATGTTGTTATTAGTGCATTAGGCCCTTTGAAGACCTCATTATTGACAAGCACCAAAGGTAATATTCTAAGTGCTTTCTTGTCTTGAAGAGATAGTTGCACACACTCACAACTCATGCATATGTTTAATCTTTGTATGTTGTGTTTCTTTTTGTTGTGCATAAATGATTATTTACATCTCTTCTTGCTTATTTTTATGATTGCATCTTGTGTTGAAAACATCATAGCATTTAGGCTTTTAGGATGCATCTTGTTTGACTTTGTACCCCTTGCATGATTGCATGTGGGATGCAAATTTTGGGGCTGTGCGCTGGTCCACCAGCGCTGGTCCACCAGCGCCGCTCACCGGCGCAAATCGCCCAGTGGCGCACCGCTGGTCGTGCGCTGGTGTGGACCAACGCCGGCCACCAGCGCCGATCGCCCAGTATGGCGCCGCTGGACTGGCGCTGGTGGCAGCGCCTGACGTCCAGCGCTCAAGCCAAAATTGGCTTGTGCGCTGGTCCTGCGCTGGTCCACCAGCGTAGGTCCACCAGCGCACAGAGTGATTTTCTGGCGAGTTTTCAAAACGAGCTCACTTCACTTATGGCCTCTATATATATGCTAACTTGATTTTAGGTCATTTACAAGAGTTCTTATTCATGCTTCATACTTAGGATATTTTTCAAGAGAAGAAAAATACACAAAGAACTCATTTTTAATTACTCAAACACAATTTCATGATCATCAATCATCATCTAGCATCATCTTAGATCATCTAGATGTCATCTAGCATGGAATCTTCATCATACTTTGCTTGGTAAGCTTTTCACTAATATCTTACATATTTTGTGTTTATTTTATCTAGCAATCTCAATTAATTACTTGATTGTTATTTTGTATGCTTTAGATACAAAATTGAGATTAGTATGATGTATGTTTGAGAAGTTGTATTGTGCTAGCATATTAGGTTTTGTACTTGATATTGATTAGCTTAACTATTTGACATGTCATTTAGTTTTGATATCTAGGATTGTTCTTAATTGCATATTAATCATCTTAGATAAGCATATAGGGTTTCCCTTGCTCTATGTTGCATTTTGGATATTTTCATATATTCACTTAGGGTTGTATTCTCTTCAAGAGAAGCTAAGTCTTGTGTGTAGCAATCGGGATTAGGTTGCTTAGATCACAAGCAAATTGGACTAGGTTCACTCATACCGGGATTAGGTAGGTGTGTGATTACTTCCGGGATTAGGTTGTAATCGTTTGCACATTTAGTGGATTCGAGGTTCGAGTGTGGCTTACTTACATAGCCCGTGGTTTTTCCCGTGAGGGTTTCCACGTAAAAATTCAAGTGTTAATTTAATTTCCGCACCATATTACACTTGCTTGTTTATATTATCTTGAGGGTAATTTCGTAATTTTGACTAACACGAAAAATTGGGTAAAAAGCGTAAAATCTATTCACCCCCCCTCTAGATAGCTTTATACACACCGTGGTATATTTAGTTTCAGATTCCCTTTTGTTGATTGGCTTATTTCGTGGTCAAACCACAAGTTGGGGTTTGGTTGTAAGGGTAGTCTAGGTGATTAGTTGAAGATCAAAGACCCTTTCCAAGACCTCAAGAGGACAAGCACCAAAGGTATATATCTTGTGCTTACTTTGCCTTGAAGAGATATAGTTGCACACACACACAACATGCATAACTCTTATTCTTGAATGTTGTGTTTATATTTTGTGTGCATTGTGCTTTATTGATTATTCAATATCTCTTCTTGCATTAAATTGATTGCATCTTGTTCTATGAAATGCCATGACATGTTTAGGCATTAGGATGCAAAGTCATGAATTTTATTCATCCATGTTTGAATTGAGTGCATCTTGTTCAATGATAATGCCATGACATGTTAGGCATTAGGATGCATTCAATACCCACACTTGCACTTCATGATTAGTCTTAAGTGTGGTGTAATTCGTTTCCGTTTGTGTGATCGGAAACGTCCGCGCTTGCACGATGGTGTGCATGTCTTAGCGCGATGGTTGACCACTTGAGAAGGTCTCATTCTTCTCTTGGATAAGTGGTAGTTTTGGTTTGGTTGATTGGAGTAAGGTGTCTAGTTTTAAAAGATTGGATTTCAATGTTTTAAGTGTTTTCAAAACTGACCTTTGCATGGTCTTGTGACCATAACTTTTTACACAAAGCTTCAAAATGAGTTTTGAAAATTTATGTATAAACTAGACACTCATACCTTTCCAACGGTATATTATTCGTAATATTTCATGACCGTTTGGATTGGTTTTAAAATCTCCAAAGTTACAACCAAAACAGGGCAACTCTGTTGTTGTCCGTTTCTGACCTTTGGTCACTAAATTGATCATAACTTTTTCTACAGACATTTAAATGTCATTCTATAAAAACAAGTAGAAAGTAGACATCCATACCTTTCCAACGATATATTATATGAAAGGTTTCGATGTCGTTTGGTCATATTTCGAAGCGCTCGAATGTTGAGTCGCTGCACTGACGCGAGTACCGCGAAAATGCCCATACTTTTTCCATTTCTTCCAAAACGACGTAGTTTCATTTGGGCATTATAAATACATATCTTTCTCATCATTTTGAGAAGAGAGCCACAAAATCAAACCCTAGAGAGAGAGGCTCTTTATTCTTGAGAGAGAAAGAGAGACTTGAGAGAAAAAGCTTAAAGATTACATCTTTATCTCTCTAAACCCATTCCCACATGCACAAATCATCATCTAGGCATCATCTAGGTTCATCTAGCATGTGCTAATGCATGGGTCTTCTTCAACACACATGGTATGATTTGTTGAACACTTTTATCTTACATAATTAGTGTTTCTACTTATCAATTTTATCTCATTTATTACTTGTATGTGTTTAGATTAATTTCTACATACATGATTGAGATTATGTGTTGATTGGGTTATTTATGTTAGCTAGGTTTTCATGCCTATTTTATATCTAGCTAATTAATCTCATTATATGATTGAGATTATTTTTGATAGCTTAATTGATTAGGTCATTATTGCCTAAAAGCTATGCCATAAACATTCTTGTGTGATTTATTTATAACTAGGTTGATAGATTGTTTTTTAATCAACTAGTTAATCTTTTGAATGTTTGTGGGCTTTTTATGATAGCTATGTATCTAGGATTGGTTATCCTTTACTTAGCTAAAGTTGTATGCCATGACATATAGCTATTTTCATATCTAGGATTGATTTAAATTGAATATATCATCATCCTAGATAAGCATCTAAGGTTCCCTAGCCTTGTTTGTTAATTGAATATTCATACATATTCACATAGGGTTGTGCATCTCTTTTGAGAGATTGAAATCTTGTGTGATTGACCGGGATTAGGTCGGACACCGGGAATAGGTGGTCACATAAGCAATTGGACTAGAGCCACTTTTAAAGGCCCGTGTGGTAGAAGTGGGGGGTTATTGACCGGAGTGTTAGACGAGGTCTACATAGGTTGTAAACTCCATTTCAATTAGTGGATTTAGAGGTCCGAGTGTGGCGCACTAAACAGCCCGTGGTTTTTCCCAGTGGTTGGGTTTCCACGTAAACATCAAGTGTCATTTATTATTTCCGCATCTTATTACACTTGTATGTATATTTGACTTGCTAGGGGTATTTTCGTAAAATTGACATGCACGCGAAAATTGGGTAATAATTAGCTAAAATCTATTCACCCCCCCCCCCCCCCCCCCCCCTCTAGCTTTATATTAAACACGCCTTCAGGACTTTTCAGTCTCTATTTTCTTGGGATGACACACCAACAACTTGTTGTCATGAGGACAAACAAGCCAAGAAAGCTCATAAAAAGAGCGGAGACCTTTCATTGGTGAAAAAGCTTGCTTTCTATTTCAATTTTCAACTCTATGTATGCATGATATCATTGCACATAGATATTAGGCATCATTTCATTAGAGAACATGTTGAACATTTTATTGTTTCTCTAAAGCATATGCCTACTAAAAATCAACTTGCGGATTTGTTTACTAAGTCCTTGGACAAAAAGAGGTTTAAAACTCTTCTAAGATCCATTGACATGATTTGTGTTGATTATTGTCTATATGTGATTGTGAGTGGCTTGATGAGCAAAACTTTATTTGAATATTAATATCTTTGAGAGCTACTCTCTTGAGAAGTAATAATCTTAAATAAATAACTCTTATTGTTTCTAGATCATGCACTTGAGCTTGAAAATTTATTTTTTGAAAAGTGCACTAATGCTTCTCTTGTATGTTTTAGTTTTTGAGTTTTTGTGGTTGAATATGTGTAGATAATGGATGCATCTAAAAGTTCATTGTTAAGTACATGATAGATGACCTATGGTATGTATCCATAGTAATCAACAAGCACCCTCATGGAAAGGGCTACACACCTTGGTTGTGAAGCCACCCAATGTAGGAAAGGGCTACGCCATTGTGATGAGTGAAAGCCGCCATGAGGAGTATATGTTTTTGTTAGAAAAAATCAAAGAAGTGTTGAAAAGAATCATTAAAAAAATAAATCTTTGATTCTAAGCCTAAAAGAAATGAAAAATAAAAGGCTTAATGGTGTATAGTTGAGAATTGTGAAAAAGCTCGGGTTAACAAATAGAAACGGGAAAACGAGCCACATGCACACACACGCTCATATGTTGATATCTATTCATTTTAAAAGCAAAAATCCGGATGAATATCGGTTTGACCTATTTTTGGAAAGGCTTTAGATGGATAGGTGTGGATAGAGTTTGCATGTTGATATCACAATTACTCCTACTATATATTTGAGAAGCATTCACACACACACATTTTGCTTATGTGCTTGATTCATTAGCAATGTGAGAATATTTTTGAGAGATTAATGAAAATCTATGATTCTCTCTTGGAGTTTGACAAGTTATGAAATATTCTCTTATTGCTTGATTGTGTGATTGTGTGATGTCCTTTGTGAACAAATCTACTTGGTGATAATATGTGGAGCATATGTTAAGGGGGAGCTTTAGTTTATTCAACTTTCGCTTTCTATACGATTTGTTTGCTTAATATCTCGTTCTTTATCTCTTGTGTCCCTTGTCTATTCCTTGACAAAAAGGGGGAGAAAATGTATACCTCACTATGTTTGATATTGGGGAGATTTTGTATACTTCACACTTTGTGTGGAAAAATGTTCCAATTGTGTGATCATATTCCTCTTTGTGCTTAATTGTGACTTTGTCTTAAGGGGGAGAATTCTTGTCTTAAGGGGGAGAAAGAATTCTTTCTTAATAATGTTAAGGATGGTTGGTCCTTGGGAATTAGGAAATTAAGGGAATGCTTTAATATGAAAATATTTTATTCACTTGAGATAATGCATTTGTGTATGAGATAAGGGATATCTTCTATATTTGTGTTTGGTTAAAAACTTACCATTCTTCTTTAGAGAAGATCTCTTGTTTGGTTGCTATTTTCTCTCATAGGTACTTTGAAGACCAAAAGAGGAATTCTTGAAGACTTGAAGACGTTTTAGTCTGGGAATTTCTTTGTAATATGAGATTGAGAGTATGCTATCATCTTGAGTTTATTTGAGTGAAACATTGTATGGTGAGGTTGAGGTTTTGCCAATGGAATAGCCAAAGGGGGAGATTGTAAGGTTCATGATTTGTATTGGCTTGATTCCATTGCAAAACACTCCATATTATGTATTAGTTGTTGCTTAGGATATTCTTTGAAGAAAGGAAGCTTAAAAAGTGAAGAGCAACGTCTAGTGCAAAAGTTGTCTTCAAGAGGTGAAAAGCATCAAAGGTATATCTTGACTCCTATCCTCTTGCAAGGCGTTAGCGCACACACACACAATTCATACATGGTGTGTCCCTGCATCGTGGTTCAAACATTTGGTATAACACATTCACACATCTCATAGTATGCTCATGCATTGATCTTGTATAGACAAACATTGTAGAATTGCATGCTTTGTGACTATCTCTTTGATATGGCATGCTTGTGTGAATATGTGTTTATTTGTTTGTGTATTTTGTGTTTTGGACTTGAACATGTTCTTATTTGATTCCTTACTGAGTTCCGGTCGTTTCAGTTACTCATTCATAAGGTTTCGAGTCCAAACGACTTAGCTATGCTACTTTGCGTCCTCATTCGTTGAGTTGACTTCATCGTCATTTCCCGAGATGATTTCTCAACTATTTTTCAAAGTTTTGTAGTCGTAGTTGTGCGTGAGGGAGTCACGGTTCGTAATCCGAAAATGGATTCGAAATTGGAGTTCGGATGCCCAAGATACGGCTGAAGAACGTGAGGGAGCGCGCGAGAGGCAAGCATGGCCAAAGGCCATGCATTGGCCACCACGTGTGGAGCCCGTGGGACCCATGGCCAGAGTACCCCTCTGGCCCTTGTGGTCCACGCGCTCCCCACGGGGTGCTGACGTGGCAGCCTCTGATTGGCTCCCGTCATCCTCTCTCTTCTCCATCTCTTTTCCCTCCATTTATATTCGAAATCCCGAGCAGAATTTTTTACAATTTTTGATTTCTTATTTTGATCATATCTCTCTCATTTCAACTCCGAATTGAGTGATTCAAAAGCCAAAATTGTTGGTCTTGAAGAGAGCTACAAATCCCAAGCATTTTCAAAGCCATTTGAGTTCTTAATTTTTCCCAGTGATCTGATTTCAGTACGAGACTCAACTTTTGTATGTGAAACTTCTTCTTCTCACTTCATCTTTTGATCATCTCTTTTAATCTTCCTAATTGATAGATGATATGTGTTTAGAATGTTGTTAGATCATATTATAGGGGTGGTTTATCTATTGATTGTTGAGTTTTAGCCATTTGATTTCAATTGAACATATATTGCTAAACTTGACCTATCTTGATATTGATTCTAGAAATACTTTTTGTTCTTGAACTTGATTGTTGATTTCTAGGTTTTTGTCACATGTTCATGAACTAGGATTTTTGATTGTGCTATCTATCATTTAAATCTAGTTCTTGTTTGGATTGAATATGTTGTGGATTTCAAGTGTTAACTTGTTCACTTGATTTCAAAGCTAGTTTTGTGATTTTTATTGAAAACTTGTTATTCTAGCTTTGATTGACATGTTTAGGTTTCTAGATATTTTTGTGAATGACTTTGAATGTCTAATCTAGACTTCTAATCACATGTTCATAAGAATTAGCTAAATTTGCTTGTGAGCTTGATTTGTGCAAATCTAATTCTTCATAGAGTGTGTTTGATCTACTTGCTCTATTTGTTTGTGTTTGCTTCATTTGCATCACTTAGATCATTGCCTTGTGAAAGGTTGAAGTCTCTTGCAAAGTGAGTGAAGCTTTGTCTTGAGCAAGAAGTCTTGGCTAGGAAAGTGTTCTGGATAGCCAAGCAAGAAGCCTTGATTAGAGTCGGGAGGACTCGGATAGTCAAGTAAGAAATCTTCCTAGAGACGTGAGCGTCTTGGATAGGAAGTTGCTTTCTAGAGGTGTAGGATACATCTCGGATAGGAAGTAGGCTTGGTAGTTCACTTGCCCGAGGGTAGATTAGGAGGTGATAGCTTGAGCAGATATCATGTGTTGATAGCTTTAGTGTGTAAGTCCTTTTCATATAGTGGATTGCTTTGCCGGTGGTTGTGGTATCAACCCGTGGATGTTTCCTCTTTGAGGTTTTACAACGTAAAAACACTTGTGTTTATTTTTGTTTTTACTTTTCTTTATCTTCCATATCTTACATTGATTGCATATCTTGTAAATTGATTAATTCTTGTATTAGTGAAATCATTTCATTTGCTAAATCTAATCAAGTGTGCATTTTCTTTGTTATATTCCGCATCATTTTTAAGATTGGAAGAATTTGAGTAAATACCTATTCACCCCCCCCCCCCCCCCCCCCCCCCCCCCTCTAGGTATATTTTACACTATATTGCTTAAGGGAATTTCATGCTTTCTATCCCGACTTTCTTCTCAAAGCTAGTGGAAAATTCTTTTTTGGTCCTCGCCATTTTTGGCAGTTAACAGATACAAAACAAATTCGGGGTACACTTTTAGAAATATACCAACTGAAATAAATCTTTCTTCAAACTCTAAGGGTAGAACCTTTTAAGGTGATCAGCCCCTTTCGAACCACCATCTTTATTAGGTATGGACCTTTCCAGTTGGGGGCTAGTACCCCGTCAGACCTTTCCCGGGTATTCTGAGTTACCTTCCTGAAGATCAGGTCCCCTTCTTTAAATTTTCAAGTCTTCACCTTTCTATTGAAACATCGGGCTATCTTACTCTGGTTGGCTGCTACCCATTCTATAGCCCTGTCTTACTTCTCCTCAAGGAGGTCTAGACTGGCTCTCAATTTCGTTTCATTATCCTCTAACTCAAAGTGTTGGACCCTGAAAGATGTCAGTCTGTGCTCAATAGGCGAGACTGCTTCTGTCCCAAAAGCCAGTGAGTGGGGAGTTTCCCCAATAGCAGTCTTCTTGGCAGTTCGATATGCGCATAGAACATTTGGAAGCTCCTCAATCCACTCCCCTTTCTTCTGTTAGAGTTTCTTCTTAAGGAGCTTCTTGATGGTCTTGTTGGTATATTCCACTAACCCATTAGTCTGAGGGTGGGCTACCGAGGCAAAACGAAGGTTGGTACCCTGCTCTTCACAGAAAAACCTGAAGTTGGCGTTGTCAAACTGTTGACCTAGATCAATGATTATGGCCATCGGGGTACCGAATCGGTAGACAATGTTTTCCTTGATGAAGTTTGTGGTGTTTGCTTCAGTTATCTGAACCAGGGACTTTGCTTCTACCCACAGGGTAAAGTAGTCGATGTCCACTACAGCGTTCTTGGCTTGACCAGGAGCAGTCGGAAGTGTCCCGATCAAGTCCAACCCCCAGATAGCAAATTGGTAAAGTGTGCTGATTGAAGTGAGTCTTTCTGGAAGTAGGTGATGAAGGTTTGCTGTCTTCTGACAAGGTTCACAGGATTGCACGAATTTCTTGGCATCCTAATGAAGAGTAGGCCAAAAGTAGCCCATTCTAAAAATTGGTAAGCCAGGGTCTCACCTGATACAAGGTTGCCGCAGTCCCCTGCATATACCTTGTTTATCGCCCATTGAGCATCATCCGGATGTAGACATCTTTGTTAGGATTATGCTCAATAGCAAGAGTGTAATATTGTAATTAACAATCTTTTTCATATTAATAAAGTGATTTCTGGTTTAACAAATCGTATAGCATTTATAGTTAAAATATTATAATTGTCAAAGTAAATAATCATAAGGTCTAAAGACTATGAGAAAAGAAGAATTGTTCGTACATCTGGATATGTATGTGGTAGACACAATTCTTTAGTTAGTCTTGAATAATGTTCACAACTTAAGTTAAAGGTTGGGCACCTTTATCTTGTTAAAGTTGTAGAATTCTTTTACTAGCATTTCAGTGGGATCAAATGAGATATGATGAGTCTAAAATCATCGGAGTGTCTTCGAGTAAAAGAATCTAGTGCACTGGGTGCATTGAACTGGATCACAATGAAAAGCTTTATCTAGAACCGTCAATAGATAATAGTCTTTTCATTATCAGGACAATCGGAGAGTCTATCTTAATCCTGAGATAAATGATGGACTTATGGTTGCAAGTGATATCATTTGAGTTATCAATGAGTACGATTATATCGCATAGTCTATCCTCGATAGTTTGGTGATATTCATTTGTTAATCGATAGAGGACTTCATTTATAGATATGGACATCGTGGCTCCATTTATTAAATGAGAGTATAATATCATCATATGGATGTTTTGAGGTAATTGGATATTAAATCTCAACGTTGAGTTTTCGATAGTGTCTATTGAAAACATGGCTTCTAGACAAGTCAAAATATCCAAGTTCAAAACGTGGTCATATGAGTAAATATGGTAACTTGGAGAGTTATAGGTGGTCTATGAACTCTTGGCGATTACTGATATTAATCACGAGGATACACTATCTCCAATATGATTGTCTAGGGTATGAATGAGGAACATCTTCCTTTTCTGTCTTTATTTAAGAGTTCAATTTTAGCTCTTTAGTGGAATGAGTTAAAATTAATGGATCGGACCTAAGTGAATCATTTGTTGATTGTGATTAGGTTATGTCTATTGAAGCTTAAATTTAGATAGCCCGCCAAGATCCCCAATCCACACGGACTTGCATGGATCACTTGATATATTCTACCGGACCAATTTATGGGTCCATTTAGAATTGCATTTAATATGTTAAGAATATAATTTGCACATTATTTATTTAATGGGCTGCTCAATTATATTAATATATTAATGAAAGACATGTGGGCTTGTTTATTTTAGTAAGAATGGGTCTGGTTCACATGTGGGCTTTTTATTTAAAGTTCAATGGATTAAATGAAATAAGAAAAATAATATAAGGCCCATTTATTCAAGTGGGGCGGCAAGGTGCTTTTTAACCTAATATATTATTTTGTTTCATTGTTTTAATTAAATAAGAATTAATTAATTTATTAATTAATTGTTTAATTAAGAAACAAATCTTTTCTGATCAGGAAATATATTTCCTAGAGTAATACTATTGGTAGTAGTATACTAAAAGTAAAAGACTTGTTTGATAAGAAAATAAATAATTAATTTTATTTATTTAATCAAATAAGAAGTCTTTTTATTTAGTCAAATAAAAGAATAAAATATCTATGAGTTGGATTAGGGTTTGAAGTCTTAAACTAGATGGAAATTAGGGTGCAACACAAACTCTTTTTGGCTTGTGATTTGCAGCAACCCTAGTTGTTTTAGAGAAGGGATTTCGGCAACCCTAATAGAAAAGAGGAAGCAAATTTAGGCCACCTATATATTCACACATATAGAATTCGGCCACCCAATGCATTGTGCTTGAGAGACAATTTTCTTCTTCTTCTTAATTCATAGAGAGCATTATTTTTATTCTACTAAAAACATAAAAGACTGAATAGATTATTCTTTGATGGTACACTATTTGCTTGTTCATCAATAAGCTTGTGTGTACAACATCGATTTAGGTTCACGCGAGTTTCGATCATTAAATTGAGAACTCAAAAGTGACCGAAATAATCTTAGTCTTCTTTTGATTGTTTTTGTGACTAACAAAGAAAAAGAAAAGTTTGTTTGTCCATTCACAGGTTTGCAATTCAAAGAAAAGGGAGACCACGCTCCTAGGTGATTCACGTTCGTGCTAGGATTGAAGATCTTGCGGATTACCATCGACGTATGTCAATCGGATCACGCGACAAAAGGTATTCTTCTTTTGTTTGATAATATATATGTTTAATTGATTAAAGGGTTTAAGGTTCATAAAAAGGAAAAATTTTAAAAGTTACTAAATCAATTTTTAGTCTCGCTTCCGCTGCGTGTACTACGATATTTTCCCTACAATCTTAGCAATGGAAGGGATTTTCCTTTGCGGTAGAAGTACCCTTCTACTAGGCAGTACCAGGTAACGGTCCTTTTGAGCTTGCGTGCATGATCTGGATCTTCTAGAAGAGTATCATTTTGGAGGTAATCAGCTATAAGATCCATCTAGCAAGGAAGTCGGTCAACTGGGCTCACTTCTAACCCCGTGGCTATGCTGGGTCGGGGTAGAAGTTGGAGTGGTATCCCTCTTAGCAATGCTTGACCTCCGGTTGTAGCTTTCTTGGCCAAGACATCTGCTCGATAATTCTTCTCTCGAGGAATCTATTCCATCTTCATACCCTTGAATCTTGTTGCTGCTTCTTTGACTTTTTTGAGTTATGCTACCATGATGTCACCCTTTGCCTGGTACACACCAGATACTTGGTTGATTACAAGCTGGGAATCACTTCTAACTAGGAGGAAATTAACCCTCAATTCTTCAACAACTTTCATCCTTGCCAATAAAGCTTCATACTCTGCCTCATTATTGGTGGCTTTTAACTCAAACCTGAAATAGTGGCTGCATTCAATCCCTTCAGGATCGGTAAAGACGATCCCGGCTCCACAACCGGCTTGATTTGACGATCTATCCGTAATAGTATCTATGTCTTGCAATCACTAGGCTATTCCAGGGACTCCAGATCTAAGCTCAAGATCACAATAATATCCGGACTTGAAGTCGTGTTGAATTTTGCTACTAAGTCAGCTAAGGCTTGAGCCTTGATTGTCGTTCTTTCTTTGTATTTTATGTCGTACTGAGTGAGCTTTAGGGCCCACAGGACCAGCCTGCTTGATACGTCTGGCCTCTAGAGGAACTGTCTCAGTGGTTGGTCTGTCACTATTGCGATTGTGTGAGCTTGAAAATAAGGCCGAAGCTTTCTAACTATAGTCACAAGTGCATAGGCGGGCTTCTCCAAGAGGGTATAATTCTTCACAGATTTTGTCAAAGCACGGCTAACATAGAAGATTGGTCTTTGGGTTCCGTCACTACACTCCTTCACCAAGGCCCCACTATTGCGGTTTCTGATACTGCCAAGTAAAAAGGCAGTTCTTCTCCTGAAAGTGGTTTCACTAACAAAGGAGGGCTAGCTAGGTATTTCTTCAAAGACTGGAAGGATTGTTCACTTTCTTAATCCCACTTCATCTTCTTACCATGCTTAATGATTTTGAAGAAGGGTAGACACTTATCTATAGATCAGGATATGAAGCGGTTTAATGCTGCTATCCTGCCAGTCAATCCCTGTACCTGTTAGAGGGTAGTAGGGGATTCAAGATCCATGATGGCCTTGATTTTCTTGGGGTTCACCTCGATTCCTCTCTCATGTACCATGAACCTAAGAAATTTTCCCCTGCCACCCCGAAAGCACACTTAGCCGGATTCAATCTCATCTGATTTTCCTTTATTACTTGGAAAGTCTGGCATAAATCTTCTGGATGTTAGCTGGTCATCTGAGACTTGGTGATCATGTCGTCTATGTATACTTCCATAGACCTTCCTATTTGTTGCTTGAATAATTTGTTCACCAATCGCTGGTAAGTGGCTCCAGCATTTTTTAGGCCGAACGGCATCACCTTGTAGCAATAAAGGCTTTGCCTAGTGATGAAGCTGGTTTTGTCTTGATCGGTGGGGTGCATCATGATCTGATTGTACCCCAAGAAAGCATCCATGAAGCTTAGAAGCTTGTTACCTACAGTAGAATCATTCAGCTGATCTATTTTAGGCAGAGGGAAGCTATCCTTCGGGCAAGCCCGATTGAGGTCAGTGTAGTCCACACACATACTCCACTTCCCATTGGCTTTGGTCACCATGACCACATTAGCGATCCATTCAGGGTAGTGGGATTCTCTGATGAATCTGACTTTCAGAAGCTTATCCACCTCTTCATGTACCACGGCATTCCGCTTGGAGTTAAAATGCCTCCGCTTCTGTTTGACTGGCTTGAAGATTGTGTCTACTGCCAACCTGTCAGAGGCTAGGTTGAAAGGGATACCTGGCATTTCATCATGACTCCAGGCAAAAATGTCATTATATTCTTCAAGGAGTTTTACCAGGTTCCTCCTAACTTCATAATCCAGAGCGCCTCCTATCTTCACCACTTTTGTCGGATCTCCCTTTCTGATTGGTATTTCTTCTAACCGCTCTGTGGGGTGACCACCAGTCCATCCCCGTTCTTCCTCTTCCTTTTCTTCTATAACCATGTTCGGTGCTTCTCCTTCTTCTAAGACATAGGGATCCTGCTATGGCACCTCTCGGCTCGGTTCACTGGTTACATGTGCACACTGCTTGGCTAGTGCGGTAGGATTGGTAGACACCGCATAACAGGTGCGGGCTGCTTGTTGATCCTCTCGAACTTCTCCTACCTTGGTTCCTACTGGGAATTTTAAGACGTTGTGATAAATGGACAACACTCCCCTAATTCCTGACAGGAAAAGCCTTCCTAGGATTGCATTGTAGGTGGACGAGGCATCCACCATAATAAATTCGGTCATTATGTTCTACTGAAGGGGAGCCTCTCATATTATTACCGGTAAAATATGCGTCCCAACTGGCATCATGGAATGTAAATCCATACAAGAGTGTGGTGCAGATGTTATAGCAGGGGTTCTTCAAGTTGAGCTTTTCCAGCGCTCCTTTGAACAAAATGTCAACGTTGCTCCCGGTATCTATCAAGATGCGGTGAACCCGGCAATTAGCAATCTGTACCGTGATCACCATTGGATCATCATGTGGTTAAACTGTATTGTATGCATCCTCCACTGTGAAAATGATCTGGGCAGAGCAAGGGTAGTCTTGGAATCCCCTAGACACCCGGAGTACATCATGACTAGTAGTAAACCTCGGGATCTTCCTAGCATGATTCTTCCTTGAGTTGTTAAAAGTCCCTGCTAGTGTTAGGCCTCCGCTAATGGTATGAATGACTTGGATTTGCTGCATCAAGTCTTTACTATTGTCCTTCCTTCTCTCTTCCATATCTCGCATCTTCTCTTGCACCTCATTTCCCACCTTGTTGCTATCCCGTACTTGCTGTAAAAATTCAACCAAGAGTCCTCCCCTTACCAATCGTTCGATCTAGTTATGGAGGCTATAGCATTTAGATGTGTTATGTCCTACATCCTCGTGGAAATCACAGTACTTGTAGCGATTCCTCTGATAAATCGGGATCTTTATGGGACCGGGCTTCCTGAGCAGACCTTTGTAACGGATGGCGAGGCATACGGTCTCTTGGGATTCATTGAGAGGAGTGTAATGGTTGTACCAGTCTTCTTCACTTACTACTCGTGCTACCTCTCCCAGTGGAGGTGTGGTTCTAAGAGGGGTCCTTCTCACCGGATATCTATCCCGTTGCTGGGGAGGAGGTGGTGGCCTGTAGGTGGACCGGTTTGGAGGACGATTCTGAAACTTCTTTGTAGGTGTAGGCTTCAAAGACTATTTCTTTGGTTGCTTGGTTGATTAGGCTTCATCGTGCTCGACCTTGACCCGGAATTGTTCATCTATGTCCACCTGTTCCAGTGCCCTGTCATAGGCTTCTTGGTAAGTCTCAGGTGAATGCTTGGCAAATGATCGAAACAATCTGCCAGCCCACAGGTTCCTTTTGAAATTAGCTAAGGTCTCCTTATTAGTAAACACTCATATTTGGATCACTTCTTTGTGGAACTTCTTTACATAGGACCTCAATGTCTCACCCTGCTCTTGGATCACGTACTAAAGTAGGACAGGGTCCTTGGGACGAGGTTTGATCCCCTGAAACTGAGCAAAAAAATCTATAGTAAGCTTTGTAAAAGAATCCACACTACCTAAAGGTAACTTTCTGAACCAAGTCTTGGCATAGTCGGTTATAGTGGAAGGGAACATTCTACACATCGCTGACCAAGTAGCGTTATGGACCTCCATCTGGTGGACGAAACCCTCCATGTGGCTCATAGGGTCTTCTGATCCAGAGTATTTCTCTGCGGGCATCTTGAATTTGGGAGGCAGCTCTACTTCTCTGATCCTCCTGGAAAATGGTGCATTCATCTCCCCCAAAGGGTTCTTCTAGGCACCCCGGTGCTTCCCCTTCCTTAGTTCCTCGAGTTCCTTTGCCATTTTGGTCATCTGATCTTCAAGTCGTTTAGACCCATCGTGCTTGGATAAGGCTATTGAGCCTTCATTATCCAAGGTTTCAGATTCCGCGGTTACCTCATTGCATTCCTCCCTCTAGGGTCGGGTACCCCGTCGGATTCTCCTAGGCCTGGTACTGCCACCTATATCAAGTTGTGGAGCCCTCTTCTCCACAGGTGGTCTAGCCGCTGGCTGGCTCTTTTTGGGAGGAATGTCAAACGCTGACTTCACCTGTCGGGGTCTGTAATCTCCGAGATGATTTGGAAATGGCAATGGCAGTCCGAGTCTATCAAAGACTGGTACCGGGGTACTCGGTCCGGCTTCTCCCATAAGCCTGGGTACTTCAAAAGGTATTCCTTGGGTGATCATCAAAAGGCGAATGCTTTCTACATAGGCAGCAGCTTGTTGCTCCATGGTATCTCGATTTACCTCCTAGACCGTAAGGTCTTGAGACGCGGAGCCCATATTGGGTCGAGGAATTGGTGCCGGGATCTGGCTTCTTGTTTCCCTCCTTTTCCCTTGGTTTCTTTGAGTGGAAGCGAGGGAATAGGGCCCTGATGGGTCGAGTTGCCCCTGAGAGGATCGAAGCCTCGTCTCTTATGTCTTCTAGGTAAAGCTAGGTAGCTTTGTAAAAAGATGGGAGTTTGTTCCCACAAACGGCGCCAAAAGTGTTAACCGAAAATTGTCACTTCGGGTGATTTTTCCAATTAACAATTATAGTGACTGGAATAGGTAGATCTCAGTCGGAGAGATATCAAGTAATTCGATACCTTTTGCTTCCTAATAAAACCAGTAAAAAACAATGATAATGGTGAGAGAAAAAAATAAAGTAGCAATAGGATCACATATAACTTCTGTTAACCAAAAATTGTCACCGGGGTGAAATTTCTAATTAACGGTTTATGAGGGAACCAAATTGGGATAGATCTGGGCTAACGGGATACCTAGTAGCTCGATACCCCGCTTGTTCCTACAAATCGGCTAAGTGTGGTATATACTAGTAGGATGACAAAGATTTTGGTATTTGATAGAATGAAATTCAATTTATTTTATTCAGTATAACATATAACGAAACTTACAATCTGCTGAAAGCATAAGCATGATCATAACAACAATGAAGAACGAAAGTAACTTGGTAGGCAATGGTGATGGAGCTTTTCGTGTCTGTCGATAAGTGGAAAAAGTCTGGTAGGGTTTCGATCCCTTTTACTGTCGACATACAATCAATATATAGGCCCGTTTCTTGCTATGTGCTCCTAGAACTTCGGTCTAGGGTTTTAGTAAATTACGGGTCTTTCCTCCTCGATCAACGGGTTTGTCGGGGTATTTATTCCTTCAATCAAGTGATTCCTTCTTTCGTCCGATTTGTTGGGAGTTGACTTTTATTTAAAATAGGACTCTGTACGGCGGGAATGGACGCCGTGTTTTAACTTGAGTTCTCTGTCTTGAACGGTGGCGTTTAATGCTCGTCTTCCTTCTCGTGCTAATCGGGATACTTGTTTCTAGCGGGGTCAGAGGAATTATGTGCTTATCGTTTGATTTATTCATCTGGTGCTTACCGCTGGCTTCTTAGTGGATCGGGATACTTGTTTCTTCTTCTCCTTGCACGTTCTTGTTTTACTGGATCGGGGTACCAGGATGCCGGGTGAAAGTTCTCAAATAAACTAGGTGTGTACTAATATATTAATCTAGAGGGGGGGTGAATAGATTTTAATCGTTATTACCCAATTTACGCATGCATGTCAAGATTACGAAAATACCCCTAACTAGTCACAAAAATATAGCAAGTATAATAAGATGCGGAATTTAAATAACACTTGATATATATGTGGAAACCCAACCTAAAAGGAATAATGCACGGTGTGTATGATATTAATCTAGAGGAGGGGTGAATAGATTTTAATTGTTATTACCCAATTTTCGCGTTTAGTCAAATTTACAAAAATACCCCTAACTAGTCAAAAAGATAAACAAGTGTAATATGGTGCGGAAATTAAATAACACTTGATGTTTACGTGGAAACCCTCATGGGAAAAACCACGGGTTGTTATGTGCGCCACACACGGACCTCGAATCCACTAATTGAAATGATTACAACCTAATCCCAGTTTAATGATCTAATCCCGATCAATAATCATCACAACTACCTAATCCCGGTATGAGTGGACCTAGTCCAATTGCTTGTGATTTAAGCTACCTAATCCCGATAGCAACACAAGACTTAGTTCTCAATGAAGAGATAATAGAGCCTATGTGAATATGTATGAATATTCAAAGAGCAAATAAAGCTAGGAAACCTCAGATGCTTATCTAGGATGATTAGATGTTAATTGATGCAATCCTAGATATCAATAGCTAAATAACATGTCATAAAGCTTAGCTAATCAAAGATTAAACAACCTAGATATAGCTATCAAAATACAACACAACAATCGCTATTTTGTATCTAGAATATATTCTAAGAACATATAAATAATATAAGAGATGTCAATGATAAATAAAACACTAATTATATATGATAATAGTGAAGAACTTACCAAAGAATGTGTGTTGACCAAAACCAAGCAAGCATCCTAACTATGCTAGAAAATGCTAGATGATATTTTGATGCATATGAGAATGGTTTTTGAGTGTTAAAAATATGTTCTTGATTTGATTTTCTCTCAAGTGTCTCTCTTTGAAGTTTAGGGTTCTTAGAGTTAAAGAACATCTAGTTAGAACCAGAGATAATGATGTATTTATAGAGAGTGAAAAAGGTTGGGTGAAATGACAAATTTGTCCCAACTTTACGGACCAATTATGCAGGCCATTATGCTGTCAGTGACCGTAGAAACAAGGGCACAGAAATGCACCTGACACTGGTTGCAATTCGTCGCCCAGATTTTGAGGACACAGTCCGCATAAATCCGCCACAACATAGCTCAATGTTTGAGCACACCGAAACATGACCAACCGATATCAAAACCTTTCATATGATATATCGTTGGAAAGGTATGGAAGTCTACTTTCTACTCCAATTATTGAATGATATTTTGATGTCTGTAGAAAACGTAATGGTCAATTGAGTGACCAATGGTCAGATTCGGATCACAGCTGTGATGCCCTGTTTTAGTGGTCACTTTGGAATTTTCAAAACCAATCCAAATAGTCATGAAATATTACGAATAATATACCGTTGGAAAGGTATAGGTGTCTAGTTTGCTAGAATTTTACAAAACTCAATTTTAATCTTTTTATAAAAAGTTATGGTCATAAGACCATACAAATGTCAGTTTTGAAAAACATATAAATCATTGAAATTCAATCTTTTGAAACTAGACACTTTACTCCAAACAACCAAACCAAAAAACTACCACTTATCCAAGAGAAGAATGAGACCTTCTCAAGTGGTCAACCGTTGCGCTAAGACATGCACACCATCGTGCAAGCGCAGATATTTCCGATCAATATCGGGAAACGAATTACAAGACACATACACACACACAACAAGATATATCAACAAGGTGCTAGTGTGTAATGTGACATGTGATTAGTATGCACACAAATGCAAGTATGCTAAGTGTGTGTGTGCAATCTAAATCTCTTCAATGAAAACTAAGCACTAGAGATATATACCTTTGGAGTGCTTGTCAACCTTGAGGACTTGAGAGGGTCTTTGAGCTTGATCATGAATCACCTAAGCTACCCTTACATATAATCCCCAACACGTGGTTTGTCCACGAAATAAGCCAATCAAGATATGGGAATCCTTACACAACCACTGGGAAAAACCACGGGCTGTTTAGTGCGCCACACTCGAACCTCGAAATCCACTAATTGAAATGGAGTTTACAACCTATGTAGACCTCGTCTAACACTCCGGTCAATAACCCCCCACTTCTACTACGCGGGCCTTTAAAAGTGGCTCTAGTCCAATTTGCTTGAGGCCTAAGCAATCTTAGCCTCAAGTCTTAATTCTCAATGAAGAGATTATGCAACCTATGTGAATATGTATGAATATTCAAATAACAAACAAGGCTAGGGAACCTTAGATGCTTATCTAGGATGATGATATAATCAATTAAATCAATCCTAGATATCAAGTGCTAAATGACATGTCAAATAGCTTAGATAAACGTAGATTATAAAAACCTAGATATCTATCACAATACAACACTCAATCAATTCTCTATTCTTGTATTTAGCATATGATCTAAAAACATACAAGTAATTAAAAGAGATGGCTTGATAGTAAAAATACTCAAATAAGATGAAGTTAATCAAAATCTTACCAAGCAAGTTGTGATGATGCAAACCTGTGCATGGATGATTGCAAAATGATCTTTGATGCACAAAGTAATGTATTTGAGTGTTTAAAGGAGAGTTCTTTGATGAATTTTCACTTGAAAAATATTCTAAGGAAAATATATGATATTTTTAACTCTCTTGGACGACCTAAAAACATAGAAGGATATATATAGGCATCTCTAGTAGAGTGAGGTCATTTTGAAAAATCGCACCTGTTTGTGCGTTGTGCGCTGGACGACCAGCACATAGACCAAATTTGCATGGTGCATTGGTCGACCAGCGCAGGTCAGTGGCGCATCACCAGCGACAAACCACTGGGCGATTTACGCTGGTGGACCAGCGCACGACCAGCGACAAACCACTGGGCGATCTGCTCTAGTCTGGCGCATGACGACCAGCGTAAAGCCCACTCCTTTGAACCCCACAAACAACATGCAAGGGTAAAAAGGTAAAACTAGATGCATCCTAAAAGCCTAACATGGTATGACATTAAAATCACAAGATGCAATCAATAATTATGCAAGAAGAGATGTTATATGATCATGAATGCACACATATATAAACACATGTTATACACAAGGTATGGATAAGCATGGAATGTGTGTGTGTGTGCAACTAATCTCTTCAAAGCAATTCAAGCACTTAGAGATATACCTTTGGAGTGCTTGTCACCTTGAGGACATGAGAGGGTCTTGAGCTTGATAAAGAATCACTTAAGCTACCCTTACATACAATCCCCAACATGTGGTTTGTCCACGAAATAAGTCAATCAACACTTGGGAATCCTTACAATCTCCCCCTTTGACTATTTCGTGACAAAACCACCACTCACATAGATTCCTCACAAAAATTAGAAACTACAGGTCAACAATGATTTTCTACTTTACAAAGAGATATATATATATATAAGAAACTTGAAGTCTTCAATCTCTTGTAGAACAATCAATCCCTGAAAGCAAAGTTTCTATACTTTCCAATTCAAGTAAAAAGTGAGATGAATCAAGTGAGAATAAAAACAAGCATTTGCATTCTAAGAATTTAAGAACAACTACATCAACATGCAATTATTGTGAATGCAATGCTCCCCCTCAGAGGGTTACTCCCCCTTAATGTATTGTCTCCCCAACATGCATAATTGCTACCACAGCAACTCCCCTTACCACCATTCTACTCCCCCTTTTGTCATGATATTGGCAAAGGAGTAGTCCTCACCAGGTCACTTAGCAAAGAGAGATGATAGCATTCAAGTCATTTGCATAATCATAAAATGCACTTTATGCAACTCTATCAATAGGAGAGAAACAATGAGATTTATTTTGATAAAATGTGTGAATCAAACATGTTTTGCATACAAGACATGTAGCATTCAAGTCCAAAATACAATGGTATTTAGCAAAGCAAATGACAAAGGTTTCTAATAAGAATTCAAACCAATTTCACCATTGTCATAAGAAAAGCAAGGATATAGAGTTTTCATTGATTTTAGTTTTTGAGCAACTATATCCAACTTTATAAGCGAAACATGGCATGAGCGACTTTGCACCCTATTTGATTTCTCCAGATAATATATCCGTATGATAGTAGCCATGTTCAACTAATAAAGAAATAGAGACATTTGGAATCTAAATTCCTTTGAACGAATGCAAAATCTTTTATTCATTTTGAGTCTCATAAGCTTTTTCACACAAGTTTTGCATTTAAGAATATGCAATCATCAATTCATGCTTTTTCATTTGAGCATGTTATATGAATTTCATGCCTTTTCATTTGACATTAGCATGTTATAAAAGAATCATCATGTCATAGAGGTAACTATAGGTCATTCAAATCATACTTCCTATGAAAATCTCCTAGTCCAAAAATGCATGTTTGAACATAAATATGACATGGATTGTAGACAAGCAAGGTTCACACTTATTGAATTTAAAACATATATACATATGTGCAACCAAGCTTACTCAAGCAATCAACAAAGAAGCATAAGATTTTTCAAATATTTGAATGCAACAAGTATGCAATTAGCTCTCTTTGCTTGAGTTCCCCATATGGGGTCATTATCATCCTTCATCAATGAAGGTCATGAGGTCTTATAGACCTACCAAGTCCATTGGACTTGGTTGAATCTATTTGAGACTTGTTAGTCTCGTAGCAAGCGGGTTCATTTTTCCTTATCCACATAGATATAACATTTTTCTTCCTAGTGGACAATGGTTCAAGAGTTCTAGAAATAATAGGATCATGAATATGAATATTTTCCTTTCTATTAGCATGCATTCTAGCTCTTGTCATTCTCTTTTCAATCATGCTTTTGATTCTACATAATTTAATGAAATTAAAGCAATTTGGTCTAATGTGACCATCAATACCACAAAAGTGGCATGTAGGGATAAATTTAGAATTCATACCATGTCCTTGAGCATGCATAGGAGCCTTCCCATGACTTTGTGGTTGAGCGGGTTCAAACCTTCTTTGTTGTTGAACCGGTCTAGCTTGCTTCCTTGTTTCATTTTGCATGATTGGCCTCTTTCCATTAAGAGTCATTTGATGAGGAATGTTGACTTGAGAGACTCTTATGCATTGAGCTTGATGTTGTCTCCTTGGGGCTTCCTTCACTTGTGCACTTCTTGAGCATTGTCCTAGATAGATTTTCTTCCTAGGTGTGTGCACCGGTGAGGCTTCATTCTTGCCCAAACTCTTGACAAAGATGGTCTTGGTTGGAGTAGAGATCTCCTTGCAATCTTCATACCCAATACCTTTCTTGTCACAAGGGTTCTTTCCAACACCAAGCATGTGGTTAAGCTTCTTGGTGCTTGAGGTCATTCGAGTCAATGACTCTTTAGCTTCATCAAGCTCCCTCTTTAACCCTTCTTCATTCCTCTTAGACATAGCTAGCTCATCCCTTAGCTTGTCTTCAATCATCTTGGATGTTTCCACTTGTTTACTTAAGTGGTCATTGTGTGTTGAAAGTTCTAGATTTTCATCCTCTAAAATCTTCAATTTTCTATTGTTCTTCTTCAATGAACTTTCACACTTGACTATAAAGTCATGAACATCCATATTCTCTACATTTCCATTTGTAGAGTTAGATGAGGAGTCATCTACACTTGAGCTATCTCCTCCACTCCCCATCTCACCTATGGAGTCATTTCCCTCATTTAGACCTTCACCTTGGTCTCTTGAGTTAATGAGAGCCATGTCCCAATGAGTAGCTACCCCTATCTCCTCTAGAGCTACTTCTTCATCTTTTTCTACTATGGGATCTCTAGTCAAGTCATTCTTACCAACAACTTTGTCTTCTACACAAGTGGCCCCAAATGCCGTGTAGTCGATGGTAAGCTCATCATCACTTGATGACTTGTCTCCCTTTCCGGAGTCATCACTTTCACTCCACATGGCGGTCATCACTTTTGCCATCTTGTTCTTCAAGTTCCCACAATCAGGTGAGATGTGTCCTATGCCACCACACTCATAGCATTGGACCCCTTTCTTTTCACTCTTCTCTTGCCTAGGCTCAAAACTCTTGAAGGGAGCCTTTTTCTTCAAGTCTTGGCCTTTGGATCCAAAGCCTTTCTTCTCGAACTTGACAAATTTCTTGAATCTCCTAAGCAACAATGTCGTGTCTTCGTCCGAGTCACCTTTTTCCTTCTTCTCAACCTTGGAAGTTTTCAAAGCAATCCCTTTTTGCTTTTTAAGAGGTGAAATACTAGGAGCCTTCCTAGATTCATAGGCGAGGAGTCTTCCAATTACCTCGCTCGGCTTCATGTCCTTATAAGTGCTATTTTCCTCTAAAGCCGTCACCTTTGATTCAAACCTAGCGGGGAGAGACTTCATAATTTTCTGCTTAACTCTCCTATCCGAATAAAAATCACCGAGTTGATGACTTTGATTCACAATATCCATCAACTTGACTTCAAAGTCATAGAAGCACTCGTCCTCCTCCATCTTAAGCAACTCAAATTGCGTTTGAAGGACTTGTAGCTTGGAATCCTTAACAACATCGGTTCCTTCGTGTGCAACCTTTAGGATATCCCATGCCTCCTTGGATATCCTAGTTTTCTGAATCAGTTTGTACTGATTTTCATCCACTGCACATAAAAGAGCATGCCATGCCTTCCTATTCCATTTTAAAGTCTCAAACTCTTCAGGTGACCACTAAGCCTTAGGCTTGAGTACTTCTTCTCCACCACCCGTGGGAGTCATCATAGGAGGTGCATACCCATCTTTAATAGCCATCCATGCCCTATCATGGATTTGGCACACGTACGCTTCCATCTTGCCTTCCATGAGGCATAATTCACACCGGTGAGAAGAGGAGGTCGTGTACTTGACGCACCCTCATGGTTGCCACCGTATCCACTCATTGTATCAAATGAATGAAATGTATGCAAAATGTATGAATGAGCAAAAATCACACAAATGCACAACACACCTAAAATGAGCTAGGATCACCTAAGTATATCTAGGAACCAGCTCTGATACCAATTGAAAGTTCTCAAATAAACTAGGTGTGTACTAATATATTAATCTAGAGGGGGGTGAATAGATTTTAATCGTTATTACCCAATTTTCACATGTATGTCAAGATTACAAAAATACCCCTAACTAGTCACAAAAATATAGCAAGTGTAATAAGATGCGGAATTTAAATAACACTTAATATATACGTGGAAACCCAACCACTGGGAAAAACCACGGGTTGTTTAGTGCGCCATACTCGAACCTCGAAATCCACTAATTGAAATGGAGTTTACAACCTATGTAGACCTCGTCTAACACTCCGGTCAATAACCCCCCCACTTCTATCACGCGGGCCTTTAAAAGTGGCTCTAATCCAATTTGCTTGAGGCCTAAGCAATCTTAGCCTCAAGTCTTAATTCTCAATGAAGAGATTATGAATATTCAAATAACAAACAAGGCTAGGGAACCTTAGATGCTTATCTAGGATGATGATATAATCAATTAAATCAATCCTAGATATCAAGTGCTAAATGACATGTCAAATAGCTTAGATAAACATAGATTATAAAAACTAAAAACCTAACTCGCAAGTGCACGAATCGTGAGATAAGTACAGCGACAAGTAGGGATCGTTCCCACGAGGAAAAGTGATTTACTAGTTATAACTAATTCTAATTAAAGCTAAGCAATTAACAGTATTCAAGAGAGTTTGATTGATTGATTGATTGATGATTAAAACTAAATTAAATTAAGAAAGCAATTAACAAGAACATGTGAATGTGATCAAGAGGTGAGAGGACTAGGTCATCAATGCTCCCCAACTATGTCTACTCAATGCTTCGAATTGACTTTTGATAAAAGATGTAACTCAAGTTAAGGGTTCATTCTTATTTTATTTATGATTATTACCGTATGATCCTGGGATGAATCAAGTGTTCTCAATTGCAATTCAATTTAACTCAAAAACTTGAGATATGAATCACAACCAAAAACTTGGGGTTGCTAATTTTATCCATTCAATTAAATATTGGCTCTCAATTATAATTTAATTTAACTCAAAAACTTGAGATATAAATCACAATCAAAAATCCTAAATTCCTACCTAGCATAAAACTATGCATCAACAAGAATAAAGAATTAAGTTATAGGATGAATTGAATGAATCAAAACCTGAATTAATGGAAATATAGTCAATTCTAACAAAGAGTATTCATAGAGGTTCACATTGACTCCCTAGTATGGAGTTAGTTACACATATTAGAAACAAAGAAACAAGAGGGAGAAAAGATAAAACCCATTGAAAAGCTTCAACAAATTCTTCAAATCCTCGATGAACTCCTTCGTCTTCGAATCTTCTATGAGTAAGGTGAATGATGGTGATGGGGGACGGCCCCCTTGGTGGCTTGGGACCTCCCTTGGCTGGCTCTCCAGCTGTCTCTATCTATCCTCTCCCGAAATTAGGCTTACAAGGGGTTTAAATAGGTGTAGATGCAAGGCCATGACCTAAAACAACAAGGAAATCTATTCCTTTTGAGAATACAAGCCTATTTGGAATTCTATTTCTTTCCTAATCCATCCAAATTGATTACTTATTGAAGGAAGATAAGGATCAGATGTCTACTTGCTTCCCAAGACTCCCACACATGTCCAAGAAGGTAATATTTCCCGTTCCGACAACTTGCGAAACAAATCCCGAAAGCATTCGCGGATTTTATGGCTGACTGATCTGACCTTCGGGTACTTAAACGGGTATAACTTCTTCTAGAAAATTCGGATTGACAAGCTGTAAAATGGGTTGGAAACTAGACTTCTGGGGCTTCAAATCCATAGGTAGCAGAACACACAGTTCAATCGGAGCTGAGAGATATGGGCCCCGCAATATTTATGATCTGCACTGTGACGGGCTACCGCTGCGCTACCGCTGTGAGAGCCAGAGCGGTTTTGGCAGCGGTTTACACTGTTTTGCACCGCTTTCATGCCACTGTGTGGAAATTGACAGCGGTCTTTCATGATGGTTGATGGCCATTTGCATAAAAGTCCCTCAAATCTACCAAAATCACCTTTTTTCTCTGAAATACTTCAAACATATCACTTGAATCCAACAACCTGAAAAATGCTCAAACACACAAATTAAATCCCAAAAAGACTCGAGAAATAAGCAATTGATTGGAGGAATGGGGATCAAAAACATATACAATAAATGACCGATCAAAAACCTAGATATCTATCACAATACAACACTCAATCAATTCATCACAATCAATTCTCTATTCTTGTATTTAGCATATGATCTAAAAACATACAAGTAATTAAAAGAGATGGCTTGATAGTAAAAATACTCAAATAAGATGAAGTTAATCAAAATCTTACCAAGCAAGTTGTGATGATGCAAACCTATGCATGGATGATTGCAAAATGATCTTTGATGCACAAAGTAATGTATTTGAGTGTCTAAAGGAGAGTTCTTTGATGATTTTTCACTTGAAAAATATTCTAAGGAAAATATATGATATTCTTAACTCTCTTGGACGACCTAAAAACATAGAAGGATATATATAGGCATCTCTAGTAGAGTGAGGTCGTTTTGAAAAATCGCACATGTTTGTGCGTTGTGCGCTGGTCAGCTTGCGCTGGACGACCAGCGCATAGACCAAATTTGCATGGTGCGTTGGTCGACCAGCGCAGGTCAATGGCGCATCACCAACGGTAAACCACTGGGCGATTTGCACTGGTGGACCAGCGCACGACCAGCGACAGACCACTGGGCAATCTGTGCTAGTGAGCTGCGCTGGTCTGGCGCATGACGACCAGCACAAAGCCCACTCCTTTGAACCCCACAAACAACATGCAAGGGTAAAAAGGTAAAACTAGATGCATCCTAAAAGCCTAACATGGTATGACATTAAAATCACAAGATGCAATCAATACTTATGCAAGAAGAGATGTTATATGATCATGAATGCACACATATATAAACACATGTTATAACAAGGTATGGATAAGCATGGAATGTGTGTGTGTGTGTGTGCAGCTAATCTCTTCAAAGAAAATCAAGCACTTAGAGATATACCTTTGGAGTGCTTGTCACCTTGAGGACATGAGAGGGTCTTGAGATTGATAAAGAATCACTTAAGCTACCCTTACATACAATCCCCAACACGTGGTTTGTCCACGAAATAAGTCAATCAACACTTGGGAATCCTTACACCGGGGTATCGGGCTTCCAGACTACTTTGGGGGTAGAGAGGCGCTACAATTTCGTAGCTGTAGAGTCTCTAGGGTTCTTTCTTTGAGGTTTCCTGGAGCTTTCCTTGGTCCTGAAGGTTTTGGACCCGGCCGGGGTGGGTAGGAGTTCGTACTCTAGCCTTCTCGTAAGTAGGTGGGGTTCCCGGGTATCTCCCCTATTGTTGCTTTCTACCCTGACTCATTCTTCAGAGTTGGTGGAAAATTCTTCTTTGATCCCTGCCTTTTTTTTTTTTTTTTTTTTGGCGGTTAACAACTTCTTTATTGATCGTAAACCTATAACGAAAATACAATGAAGATATTCATATGGCTATGGTGATGGGGTTAAAGGTTCAGTTGGCGACGGAGCTCTCGCGTATGTCGATAAGTGGAAAATATCAAGTAGGGTTTAGGACTCGGAATTGCGGTCCCCTTTCTGTATGTTAATATGATGTATATATAAGTCTCAATGCTTGTTCAGCACTCCTCTAAATTCGACCCAATGACCTAGAGTTTTTCAGGACATCCCATGGAGATTGGCAAGAAGATCGTGGCCTTGATTCTAGGAATCAAGTGATCCCTTACTTGGCGGAATTTGATAGAGTTTGACTTCCCTTTCAAATAGGACTCTTGAATGGCGGGAAAGGGTCAACTTCCTCGTTATTAAAACACTGTCGTTACATTGTCTTTTTATGTAGTTCGATCTTCGGCGTACCTGATCTTACATTGATACTTGGTAGTCTGCTAGCTTGATACTTACTGCTAGGTCGACTAGCTCTAGGCAGGATTGGGGTACTTCGATATCTTGCTTCCTACTTGATTATTAAACTTTGCAAGAGTGTATCGGGGTATCGAGATACTGGGATTTCGGATGGTAGTGGCATACTAGGACCCTGTAGTAGTGGAGTCCCTGGAACCTGGCTTCTTTGTTTCCTAGTACCTTTTGAGTCTAGGAACCCTTGATCCTGATTTGAACTGGTAGGAGGTTGTACCTGGCCAATTTGTAAAGGCGGGGTATCGGGATGCTCTTCTACGGTGTCTTTCTGTCTCGGTTATTCCCTAATGTTGATGGAAAATTCTTCTTTGAACCCCTGCCATTTTTGGCATTTAACAATTTCGTATGAAAAAATATAATATGTAGGTTCGACGTTTCCAAAGAGATCGTCACTGACAACAAGTCATAATTCATCTTGTAAGCTCCTCAAGTTTGATTGGCTTATTTCGGTGACAAACCACATTTGGGGTTTGTGATGTAAGGGTAGCTTAGGCTTCTAATTATTGGTGATCAAGATCAACAAAAGCCCTCTCAGGACCTCAAGTTGATAAGCACTTCAAAGGTAAAACACGTGTGCTTAATTGCATTGAATAGATCTAGTTGCACACACACAACTCATGCATACTTATAATTCTTGTACGTTGTGTGTTTTATGTATGTGCATTCATGTTCTTGAATCCTCTTCATGCATGTTTAATTGATTGCATCTTGTTTGTTAAATGCCATATCATGGTAGGCTTTAGGATGCATCATATTTGTATGGGCACTGTACACCCACTATTGGGTCGCCTTATGTACAGAGCCTTTAAAGGGCATTGAGCAAAATTGCTCTTAACAGCTATACAGTCATTGTATGTATAGCGGGTGACTTGATGGATTTTTTCCATCGCTGTACAACCGATGTTCATACAGCGGGTGAACAGTGGCTCTTCAAACCCGAGAGCAATCGCCCTTTGGTCACCCCAATGTCGTCCTTGTGAACAGTGTAGGGAAAAATACGGTCAACGCAGCGAAAGCGAGACTAAAAACGAGTTTAGTATAGTTTAAAATTTTTCCTTTGATGAACCTTAACCCTTTAAATTAATTAAACATATATATAAAACTAATAAAAGTAGAATACCTTTTGTCGCGTGATCCAATTGACTTACGTCAATGGTAATCCGCAAGATCTTCAATCCTAGCACGAACGTGAATCACCTAGGAGCGTGGTCTCCCTTTTCTTTGAATTGCGTACCTGAGAATGGATAAACAAAATCTCTTTTTCTTATCGTTAGTCACAAAACATCCAAAAGACTACAAAGATTATTCCGGTCACTTTTGAGTTCGCAATCTAATGATCAAAACTCGCGTGAACCTTATTCGAAGTTGTACACAAAAGCCTATTGATGTATAAACAATGAGTGTACTATCGAAATAGAATAATCTCTTCTCTCTTGTGTCTTGGCCGAAAAAATCAAACACTTATCTATGAGAATTAGAAGAAGAAGAAGTTGATCAAGTGAATCAATTGAGAGAGCTTAAGGTGGCCGAACCCTATAATGTGAATTATATAGGGTGGCTGAATTCTTCTTCTCCTTCTACTAGGGTTGGCCGAATTCTCCTCTTGATTTCAATTAGAGTTGGCCGAATTCTCTACTAAAGAGAGTTTGTGCTTTACCCTAATTACTATCAACTTTAGAATCCTAACCCTAATTCAACTCATAAGTGTTTAATTCTTAATAAAAGACTTCCTTATTTGATTAAATAAATAAACCTTATTATTTATTTTCTTACCAAATAAGTCTTTTACTTTTAGTATACTACTACCAATAGTATAACTCTAGGAAACATATTTCCTGATCAAAAAAAGATTTTGTTTCTTAATTAAATAATTAATTAATTAATTAATTAATTCTCATTTAATCAAAGAATAAAATAAAATAATATATTAGACTAATATCTAGTCTTGCCGCCCACATCATATATATATGGGCTCAATATTATTTTCTTATTTTATTTAATCCATTAGACTTTAATTAAAAAGCCCACATGTGAACCAGACCCATTCTTACTAAAAGAAACAAGCCCACATGCCTTTCATTAATATATTAATATAATTGATCAGCCCATTAAATAAATAATGTGCAAATTATATTCTTAATATATTAAATGCAATTCTAGAAGGACCCATAAATTGGTCCGGTAGAATATATCAAGTGATCCATGCAAGTCTGTGTGGATTGGGGATCTTGGTGGGCTATCTAAATTTAAGCTTTAATAGACATAACCTAATCACAATCAACAAATGATTCACTTAGGTCCGATCCATTAATTTTAACTCATTCCACTAAAGAGCTAAAATTGAACTCTTAAATAAAGATAGAATAAGAAGATGTTCCTCATTCATACCCTAGACAATCATATTAGAGATAGTGTATCCTCGTGATTAATATCAGTAATCGCCAAGAGTTCATAGACCGTCTATAACTCTCCAAGTTACCATATTTACTCATATGACCACGTTTTGAACTTGGATATTTTGACTTGTCCAGAAGCCATGTTTTCAATAGTCACTATCGAAAACTCAACGTTGAGATTTAATATCCAATTACCTCAAAAAATCCATATGATGATATTATACTCTCATTTAATAAATGAAGCCACGATGTCCATATCTATAAATGAAGTCCTCTATCGATTAACAAATGAATATCACCAAACTATCGAGGATAGACTATGCTATATAATCGTACTCATTGATAACTCAAATGATACCACTTGCAACCATAAGTCCATCATTTATCTCAGGATTAAGATAGACTCTCCGATTGTCCTGATAATGAAAAGACTATTATCTATTGACGGTTCTAGATAAAGCTGTTCATTGTGATCCAGTTCAATGCACCCAATGCACTAGATTCTTTTACTCGAAGACCCTCCGATGATTTCAGACTCATCATAACTCATTTGATCCCACTCAAATGCTAGCAAAAGAATTCTACAACTTTAACAAGATAAAGGTGCCCAACCTTTAACTTAAGTTTTGAACATTATTCAAGACTAAATAAAGAATTGTGTCTTCCTCATACATATCCAGATGTACGAACAATTCTTCTTTTCTTACAGTCTTTAGACCTTATGATTATTTACTTTGACAATTATAATATTAAACTATAAATGCTATAAGATTTGTTAAACCAGAAATCACTTTATTAATATGAAAAAGATTGTCAATTACAATATTACACTCTTGCTGTTGAGCATAATCCTAACAAACAGTGGTTCACAAAGAACATGTTTTTCATTTCCCAGGCAAACCGCTGTACACCTACTGTTCATAGAGCGAGTGAACAGCAGTCAAGGTAAAACTTTTGATTTTTTATCAAAATGTCGTAGCATCATTTTGACATCCTATATATATATGCTACTTTTTTTTTAGGTTGTTTTTAGTGAGTCCAAATCATATTTTTGACTTAGCTTATTTTCCAAGAGAGAAATTCACTAAATAACTCACCTTCGATTACTCAAACACACATCCATGTGCATAAAACATCATCTAGCATCATCTATGATCATCTAGGATGCATCTATGGATGAGTTTTCTCCAACACTCTTTGCTTGGTAAGTTGTTTACTAATTTCATCCATATTTAGTGTCTTACTTAACAAGTAATCTCATTTATCATTTGTATGCTTTTAGAACATATTTTATCTACAAGATTGGAATTATTGTGTTGATTGTTTAAGAGTTGTACTTTGATAGCTATTGCCTAAGATTGCTTAATCTTGATAGTTATGTTGTATGCCATGTCATATAGCATAATTGATATCTAGTATTGTGATTATTGTCATCTTTAATCCAAGATAAGCATTTAATGTAACCTAACATTAATTACATAATTGAATATCATGATATTCACTTAGGTTGTTGATCTTTTTAATAAGAATTAAGTCTTATGGCTAAGGTTGTTTATTCTGCAAGTAAATTGATCTAGGTTCACTATTAAAGGCCCGTTGGGTAGTAGTGGTGGGTTAGTGACCGTGTAGGGTTTGATGTGGTCAACCTAGGTTGTAAACACCATTACAAATAGTAGATTCGAGGATCATGTGTGGCGCACATATTAGCCCGTGAGTTTTTCCCTATTAAGGGTTTCTCACGTAAATCAATCAACAAGCAATTTATTGTTTTCTGAACATAGAATTAGGTTGATTGATTTTTGACTAGTTTGGGGTTTTTTTATTGAATATTGACTAATCACGATAATTAGGCATGCCATAATAGTTTCAATTGGTATCAGAGAGGGTTCCTAGACATATTTAGGACATTCGTGATTTTTGATGTGTTTTACATTTTGTGTGATTTTTGATTATTCATACACTTGCATTCATTTTATTCATTTACAAACACTATGAGTGGAAATGGTGGTGGAAATAAGGGTGCTTCGAGTACAAGGCCTTCATTGCTCACCGAGTTGAATTATGCCTCTTGGAAAGGCAAGATGGAGTCGTACATTTGCCAAATCCATGATAGGGCTTGGATGACAGTTGAAGACGGCTACACTCTACTGATGATGACTCCTACGGGTGGAGGAGAGGATGTACTCAAGCCTAAGGTGCAATGGAACGCGTAAGAGTTTGAAGCATCAAAATGGAATAAAAAGGCGATGCACGCCATCCTATGTGCCACGGATGAGAATTAATACAAATTGATTCAAAACACTATGATCGCTAAGGAGGTGTGGGACATCCTAGAGATGGCACATGAAGGAACCGAAGTGGTTAAGGACTTTAAGCTTCAAGTTCTCCAAACTTAATTTGAGATGCTTAAGATGGAGGAGAACGAGTGCTTCAGTGACTTTGAGATCAAGTTGATGGACATAGTCAACCAAAGCCATCAACTAGGTGATCCTTATTCGGAAAGGAGAATCAACCAAAAGACTATGAGATCTCTCCCCAAAAGATTTGAGTCCAAGGTAACGGCTTTAGAAGAGAATAGTGGCTACAAGGATATAAAGCCGAGTAAAGTATTTGAGAGACTTCTAGCTTATGAGTCTAGGAAGAGTCCTACCTCCACACCTCCTAAAAAGCAAAAGGGAAATGCTTTAAAGGACTCCAAAGTTGAGAAGAAGGAAAATGATAGCTTAGGCGAAGACATGGCATTATTGTTAAGAAGGTTCAAGAAGTTCATCAAGTTTGAGAAGAATGGCTTTGGATCCAAAGGCCAAGACTTGAAGAAAAAGGTTCCCTTCAAGAAGTTTGAGCCTAGGCAAGAGAAGAGTAAAAGGAAAGGGATCTAATGCTTTGAGTGTGGTGGAATAGGACACCTCACTCCTGATTGTGGAAATTTGAAGAACAAGAAGAAAGGGAAAGTGATAGCCGCTACTTAGAGTGGAAGTGATGACTCCAATGAGAGAGATGAATCTTGGGATGATGAAGATGAAGTGGCTAACTTCATAGCCTTTGCCTCCTCCTACAAGAGCAAAGGTACTAGTGAAGAAGATGAGGAGAGTCAAGAGGAAAATGACTCAAGTTAAGATGACTCATCATCTAACTCCACAAATGGAAATATGGGAAAATGAATGTTCATGACTATATAGTCAAGTTTGAGAGCTCAAGGGTGAAGAACAAAAGAGAAATTCGAAGGTTGAAAGAAGAAAACCTTGAGCTATTAACCCAAGTTGACCACATGAGTAGAGAAGTTGTGAGAGCCAAGAAGATTGAAGATAAGCTAAGGGATGAGTTAGACTTATCTAAGAGGAGTGAAAAAGGATAAAGAGGGAGCTTGAAGATGCTAAAGATTTGATGGCTAAGATGGGCTTTAGCTTTAAAAAACTTGACCACAAGTTAGATGTTGGAAAAAGGCCGAGTGACAAGAGGGGTCTTGGGTTTGAAGATGACAAGGAGTCCTCCACTCCAAGCAAGACCATATTTGTCAAGAGCATGAACATCAAGGAGTCTCCTCCTTCTCAATTACCGATGACTCGCTTTTTGTGTCGTTACCAAATTGCAAATTATCAAAAGATGTTTATAAATAAATTCTTACGCAATATGCTTTAAGTTTTGAAAACTAGTAAAGCGGTAAGCTTAAGATTCGTTCCACAGGGATTAGGTTAGATAAATTGATTTGCTATCTATTCTAATTTAGTCTAACTAGTGTGCAAAAAAAAAAAAAAAAATCATGTTTAGTTTGAATGGTGTGTGGTTTGAGAAACCACCAAACATACATGGAAAGAAAACATACAAAAATGAAAAGAGAAAATGAATAGAGATAGGAATCCAATACCAACAACTTAGATAAGAAAAATGGTTTAAACAATTAAGAGAGGTTTAGGGAAATGATAGAGTAGCTAATGGACTATTGACAATTTTCGGTTAACACTTTTGGCGCCATCTGTGGGAACAAACTCCCAACTTTTTACAAAGCTACCTAGCTCTACCCAGAAGAATCAGAAGATGAGGCTCCTCTCAGGGGCATCCTGACCCCTCAAGACCCCACTCCCTCACTTCCACTCAGAGAAATCAAAGGAAGAGGAAGGGAATGAGAAGCCAGATCCCGGCACCAATTCCTCCACCTAATGCGGGCTCTGTGCCCTAGGACCCCGTGGTCCAGGAGATAAATTGAGATACCATGGAGCAGCATACTGCTGCATACGTGGAAAGCATCCGTCTCCGGATGATCGCCCAAGGAATACCTTTTGAAGCATCTAGACTCGCAGGTGAAGCCAGACCAAGTACCCGGGTACCAGTATTTGACAGACTTGGGCCACCATTGCCAATACCAGATCATCCTGGAGATTTCAGACCCCAACAGGTGAAGTTAGCATTTGACATCCCTCCTAGAAGGATCCAGTCAGTGGCTAGACCGGCAGTAGAGAAGAGGGCTCCGTAGCCCAATGCAGGTGGTGGTACCGGCCCTAAGAGAATCCTACGAGGTACCTGGCTCTAGAGGGAGGAACGTAAAGAGGCAATCGTGCTAACCAAAACCTCTGATAACGAAGGCTCAGTGGCCAGATCCAGGCACAACGGGTCTAGACGTCTTGAAGATCAAATGGCTAAAACGGCAAAGGAACTCGAGGAGATAAGGAAGGGGAAACATGACGCGCCCCGTGACGGTCTATAATAAAGTGTCCTCCGGCGGTGCCAATAACTCGATCGGCGCACGCGGGACACGCGATAGTTCTATAAACTACCGTAAAATCAATGGGGCGCGTTTGTTTTTCTGCAAGCGCACGGATCGTTACGATCGCATAGCGGCAAGTACGGTTCGTTCCACAGGGATTTTGTGAGGTATCTTTTATCGGTTTTAGTCTTATATGTTATATATACTAATTACACATATTTACATTATTTACATGCATAAAAAGTAAATGGTGGAGAGGATGGCAAGAAAGCATTTAAACTAAGAGGATGGCAAGAAAACAATTAAAACTAACTAATAACTAAGTTAAACTAAGATGGCATACTAATTAAATTACACTACAATTACACTAAGATCATTTTAATCTAAATTATACTATAACTAAGGATTGTCATCTCCTTAGTAACTAATTAATTTATCAACTAAACTACTACTACAATTATCTAAATTAAGTTAACTAAATTAACTAATTAAACTAATTACCATCTAATGCAATGATCTTGCAAAAGTGGTAATGAGACTTAGGATGTTGGGATATTGATGTACAAATGTAATTATCCAATTAACTTGTTGATTTCTATTAACCTAGGATAGTCTAAAACCATTAATAAAGACACATACATCAATATTCATTTATGTATAGTCTAAATTGTATTATATGCTAAACAATTTGTTAATTGAATCAACATATATATAAAGTAAGCTCATCATAGAAAATCAACACATATATTAGATAATATACAAAGTACACCAAAACCCAACATCAATACTTAGTTACATAAATAACTAAGGTGGTGTGGTGGTGAGAAATTACATTACACTAACTAAACTAAGCTAAGCTAAGCTAATGGGAGGTAAAACTAACTATTGAGAGTTTATTTGGATATTTGGGAGGTAGTGTTTAGGTTAGGGGAGGAAACATATATATAGGGGACTGTTTTGGGGAGATTTTGGACGGAAATATCTTCAAGTCGGTCATCCCGGTGGGCTTGTCATCCATGGCCGGCGGGCTCTTGCCCGCCGCCGAAGCTCGCTGCGAAGAAAATGTAGTTGGCGGCGAGTTCTGACCTTCTGGACCGCGAGAATGAAGCCGCCGTATGAACCCGCCAAGATTTGGCAAGCTTGGACGCTCTGGAAGGCGGGAGAATGGCCGCTGAACTGAGCTTGAAGGTGTGCACAACCATGGAGGTTTGGAGGATTTGTTGGAGTTGAAAACCTTTGCATGGGAGGCTAAAAGTGGGTGCAATCGGACCGGAGGAGCTCCAACAACAATTCTGGGCAGTCGGCCGTCGGAACAGTGTCGAAAACCATCGAAAAACGTCCGGGTTGCAACCGGGTCAGAACCGGGTCGATGGGCAATGGGTCAGGTCGCAGGTCTGTGCTGACCCGTCTAGCTGAGGAAGACGCGTGACGTCATGCTGATGTCACGCTGACGCGCGCTGAAGGCAGCCCAAAACGACATCGTTTGGCTACTGAAGGTGATGACGTCATCGATGACGTCATGCTGTCGTGTAAGAGGGCCAAAACGACGTCGTCTAGGGGCTGACGTGGCGCTGACTGCTGTGCTTTGCTGGCGAATTACAATCAGCACCCCTGATCTTTCCTCTATTCACAGAATATTCAATAATGTCCCGAATATTGCACTTTAGCCCCTGATTTGTCCAAAATGACAATTTTGCCCCTGAACTTCCCTAATCACCTGAAACACTTATTTATCCGTTAAATACCCGGTTTTACCCGAGGAATAAGCACAAAAAGATAGGAAAAGGGGGCGCTAAATGTGAACATTTGGAGCGCGATCAAAACACCGGGGTACCCGGAAGAACCCCTTTAGGGAGATGAATGCACCCTTCTCTAGGAGGATCAGAGAAGCAACGCTACCCCCCAAGATCAAAATGCCCGCCGAGAGATATTCTGGATCAGAAGACCCCGTGAGCCACATGGAGAGCTTTTTCCACCAGATAGAGGTCCAGAATGCTTACCCGGTCAGCGATGTGCAGAATGTTCCCTTCCACGCTGACTGATTATGCCAATACTTGGTTTAGAAAGTTACCTCCAGGTAGTGTGGATTCATTTACAAAACTTACTACGGATTTTTGTGCTCAATTTCAAGAGATCAAACTGTTAGGATTATGCTCAATAGCAAGAGTGTAATAGTGTTTTTGACAATCTATTCATATTAACAATGTGATTTCTGGTTTAACAAATCTTATAGCATTTATAGTTTAATTATTATAATTGTCAAAAGTAAATAATCATAAGGTTAAAAGACTGTGAGAAAAGAAGAATTGTTCGTACATCTGGATATGTATGAGGTAGACACAATTCTTTAGTTAGTCTTGAATAATGTTCACAACTTGAGGTAAAGGTTGGGCACCTTTATCTTGTTAAAGTTGTAGATTCTTTTACTGGCATTTGAGTGGGATCAAATGTGTTATGATGAGTCTAAAATCATCAAAGTGGCTTTGAGTAAAAGATCTAGTGCACTAGGTGCATTGAACTGGATCACAATGAAATACTTTATCTAGAACCGTCAGTAGATAAAAGTCTTTTCATTATCAGGACAATCGGAGAGTCTATCTTAATCCTGAGATAAATGATGGACTTATGGTTGCAAGTGATATCATTTGAGTTATCAATGAGTACGCTTATATAGCATAGTCTATCCTCGATAGTTTGGTGGTATTCATTTGTTAATCGATAGAGGACTTCATTTATAGATATGGACATCGTGGCTCCATTTATTAAATGAGAGTAGAATATCATCATATGGATGTTTTGAGGTATTGGATATTGAATCTTAACGTTAAGTTTTCAATAGAGTCTATTGAAACATGGCTTCTGGACAAGTCAAAATATCCAAGTTCAAAATGTGGTCATATGAGTAAATATGGTAACTTGGAGAGCTATAGGCGGTCTATGAGCTCTTGGCGATTACTGATATTCTTCACGAGGATACACCATCTCCAATAAGATTGTCTAGGGTACGAATGAGAAATATTTACTTATTCCATCTTTATTTAAGAGTGCAATTTTAGTTCTTTAGTGGAATGAACTAAAATTAATAGATTGAACCTAAGTGAATCATTTGTTGATTGTGATTGGGTTATGTCTATTGGAGCTTAAATTTAGATAGGCCCGCCAAGATCCCCAATCCACACGGACTTGCATGAATCACTTGATATATTCTACCGGACTAATTATGGGTCCATCTAGAATTGTATTAAGGCATATGGACTTGTTTCTTTTAGTAAGAATGGGCCTAGTTCACATGTGGGCCTTTTATTAAGGTCCAATGGATTTAATAAAATAGAAAAACAATATATAGATATATTAATATATATGGCACATGGCCGAGATATATATATGATATTATATTGTTTTATTTTTATTATTTAATTAAATGAGAATTAATTAATTGATTGATTAATTATTTAATTAAGAACCAAAATCTTTTTCTGACTAGGAAATATGTTTCTTAGTAGTATACTATTGTGGTAGTATAATTAAAATAAAGACTTTATTTGGTAAGTAGATGAATAAGGGATTTATTTATCTAGTCAAATAAGGAAGTCTTTTATATAGTCACAAATACACTAAAGAGTTGGATTAGGGTTTATATATACATATATGCATGCGGCAGAATATATATAAGATATACACTATTATTTTTGGCAAGTTGAATTCGCCTAAAATATATATATATAAATATATGGCACTTGGCCGATATACATATGAAAGATATAAGATATATATTATATATTTAGCAAGGCCGCAATATATATATAAATATATAAAGCATGCAGAATTCGTGCAATACAGATTTAGATGGCAAGTTGAATTCTAATATATTTTATATATATATATATATATTTTTTTTTTTTTGAAGTATTTTTATATATTATTTAATATGGCACTTAGCCGCATATATAGATATATGATTCTTGAAAGGTGTATTAGTTTTTAGTACTAATACTTTATGAGGCAAGTGGAATTCGTTGAACCCTAATTCTTTTGGTGAGAGTTTTTTCTTTTGCTAGAGAAAAATAGATTCCAACTCTTAGATTAGTGTGAGAATTCGGCCAAGAGGAATAGAGAGAAAAGTATGTTCTTATTTCAGTAGTGCACTAGTAACTTTTATATCAAAAGGTTTTGTGTACAATTTCGAATAAGGTTCACGCGAGTTTCGATCTAACGATTGTGAATTCAAAAGTGACCGGAACATTCTTTGTAGCCTCTTGGAATTTATTGTGACTAACGAAAAAGAAAAAGTTTTGTTAATCTATCCTCAGGTACACAATTCAAAGAGAAGGGAGACCAGGCTCCTAGGTGATTCACGTTCGTGATTGGATTGGAAGATCTTGCGGATTACCATCGACGTAATGTCAATCGGATCACGCGACAAAGGTATGATATCTTTAGTATTATATGTTAATTAATTAAAGGGTTAAGGTTCAACTTATGGAAAAATTTTAAACTATACTAAACTCGTCTTTAGTCTCGCTTCCGCTGCATTGACCGTATTTTTCCCTACACAAACCTCGTCCCAAAGACCCCGTCCTACTCCAGTATGTGATCTAGGAGCGGGGTGAGACATTGAGATCCTATGTAGAGAAGTTCCATAAAGAAATGATCCAGATGAGAGTGTTTACCGAGAAAGAGACCTTGGCCAACTTCAGAAGGAACCTATGGGCAAGCAGATTATTCCGGTCATTTGCTAAGCATCCACCCGAGACTTACCAAGAAGCCTACGACAGAGCACTAGAGCAGGTGGACATAGATGAACAACTTCGGGGCAAGGTCGAGCATGATGAAGCCCGATCATCTAAACGACCTAAGAAGGAGTCTCCGAAGCCTGCACCTACAAAGAAGTTTTAGAATTCCCCTCCAAACCGGTCGACCTACAAGCCACCACCTCCTGCCTAGCATCGGGATAGATACCCGGTAAGAAGGACCCCTCATAGAACAACACCTCCATTAAGAGAAGTAGCCTGGGTAGCGAGTGAGAAAGACTGGTACAACCTTTACACTCCTCTCAATGCATCCCGAGAGACCATATACCTCGCCATCCGTGATAAAGGTTTGCTCAGGAAGCCCGGTCCAATGAAGACCCTAGTTGACCAAAGAAATCGTTACAAGTACTGCGATTTCCAAAAGGATATGGGACAGAACACATCTGAATGCTATAGTCTTTACAACCAGATTGAAGGATTGGTAAGAAAAGGACTCCTAGTTGAATTTTTGCAGCAGGTATGGGATAGCATCAAGGCAGGAAAGGAGGTGTAGGGGGGAGATGCGAGATGTGGAAGAAAGAAGGAAAGACAATAATAAGGACTTGATGCAGCAAATCCAAGTCATTCACACCATCAGCGAAGGCCCAACACTAGCAGGGACTTTTAGCAACTCAAGGAAGAACCATGCTAGGAAGATCCCGAGGTTTACCACTGGTCATGATGTGCTCTGGGTCTCTAGGGGATCTTAGGTCTATCCTCGTTCTACTCAGATCATTTTCACTGAGGATGATGCCTACAACACAGTTCAACCTCATGATGATCCAATGGTGATCATGGTAGAGATTGCAAATTACCAGGTTCATCGCATCCTGATAGATACCGGGAGTAGTGTGGACATTTTGTTCAAAGGAGCGCTGGAAAAGCTCAACCTGAAGAACCCTTGCTACAACAGCTGCACCACGCCTTTGTATGGTTTCACAGGAGACTCTGTGATGCTAGTTGGAATGCATATCTTGCAGGTAATAATTGGAGAAGCTTCCCTTCAGCAGAGCATCATGACAGAGTTTATTGTGTTCGATACCCTGTCCACCTACAACGCGATCCTAGGAAGACCTTTCCTATCAGGAATCAGGGGAGTGTTATCTATTTACCACAATGTCCTAAAATTCCTAGTAGGAACCAGGGTAGGAGAAGTCTAAGGGGATCAACAAGCTGTCCGCATATGTTATGCAGTGTCCACTAATCCTACCGCATTAGTCAAGCAGTGCGCTCATGTAACCTGTAAATCAAGCTATAGAATACCGAAGCAGGAGCATTATATCCTAGAGGAAGGTGAGGTGCCAGATATGATTATAGAAGAAAAGGAAGATGAAGAACAAGGATGGACTGGTGGTCATCCCGCGGAGCAGTTAGAAGAGAAACCAATCAGAAAGGGAGATCCAACCAAAGTAGTGAAGATAGGAGGTGCACTGGATTGTGAAGTCAGAAAAAACCCGGTAGATCTCCTTGAAGAATATAATGACATTTTCGCCTAGAGCCATGATGAAATGTCAGGTATCCCTCTCAACCTAGCCACTCACAGGTTTACGGTGGATGCAACTTCAAGCCGGTCAAACAGAAGCGGAGGCATTTCAACGCCAAGCGGAATGCCGCGGTACAAGAAGAGGTGGATAAGCTTTTGAAAGCCAGATTCATCAGAGAATCCTGTAACCCCGAGTGGATCGCCAACGTGGTCAAGCTTTGATTTTTGAATGCAAATTGAGAGAATTTTCTCTATTGTTCTTTGAAAACTAATTGGAACTTATCAGATTTCTCTGTGGCGTTCCTCCTTAACTTATCAATCGAGTATTCCATCCTTGATTGTGGTGTCCTCCTTCATACCAAGGTTCACATCTCGTTATAGGTGTTTGGTCGCGGTTTCCATCCGAACCAGAGGTTAGAACGATCTTAGGCATCATTCTTGATACCATCGACGAGGTTCGTATCATTTGGTATCAGAGCAAGGTCTCTAACATCAGGTTTTATCTATCTTAGCTGTTCTTCATCTTTGATTTCGTTTGATCAATTCTAGTACCCAAAAAAAAAAAAAAAAAAAAAAGTTGATCAGATTCTAAGTCAAAAAAAAAAAGTTTATTCAGATCTGTTACCCAAAAAAAAAAAAATGTCTGACGATGTACAACGTGACAATGTTTTTTACACCCGATGTCATGTTAATGATAAGGTATGTAGCATGATTATTGATGGTGGTAGTTGTACTAACGTTGCAAGCACAACCATGGTTAACAAATTAGGATTGCCAACGATGCTACATCCTAAGCCGTATAAATTGCAATGGTTGAATGATAGTGGTGAGGTGAGGTGAGCGTGACTAAACAGGTCTTAGTGGCGTTTCGGATCGGTAAATATGAAGATGAAGTCTTGTGTGATGTGGTACCAATGCATGCGACCCATATCCTTTTGGGGGCGACCATGGCAATTTGATAGGCGTGCAACTCATGATGGTTATACAAATAGATACTCTTTTGTACTCAATAAAACACGAATCACTCTTGTACCCTTAACCCCAATACAAGTATATGAAGATCAGACTTTGAATGAAATAAAATTGATAGAGAGCGTTTCTCTTTGGTTCTTCATTGAACTATGAACTTATCAAGGTTCTACCTTGTGGCATTCAAACCTTGACTTATCACTCACCTTCTTTCTCTTTCTTGAGTGTGGCGTCTACAACCTTCTTGATACCATTGGTTCTTATCTCCATATAGATAATGGGTCACGGTCCTTTATTTTCTTTGTTTTTATAAACTTGAATTAGAAAACGATCCTTCGTTACCATATATTGGTTCCGGGTCTCACTACTCTTGGTGAGGTTCATATCAGTTGGTATCAGAGCTTAGGCTTCTAAATCAGGTTTGATCTATCCCTTTTTTTTATTTTTATTTTTATTTTTTTATTTTTTGTATTTCTTTTATTTCGTTTGATCAAAAAAAAAAAGTTGATCAGATCCGTTACCAAAAAAAATAATAAAAAAACAACTTGATTAGATTCCAATTCAAAAAAAAAGAAAAAAAAATGTCTGACGATGTACCGGAAATGATTGATATCAATCTTTTTTACAAAGCCATGGTACAAAAGTTTGATCAGTTATTATCAGAGATGTTGGATCAACAAATGAAGAGGAACGGTTCCACACGAGTTGGGCAACATTCGTGTTCTTCTTCATCATGGGAACCGAATTGGAACAAGAGAGATGACCAGCCTAGTTTCAAGGCCAAGGCCGAACCTTCCGAAGATCACAACGATGGAGAGCTTTTGGTCGCAAGAAGAGCTCTTAGTGCTCAAGCAAAGGAAGATGATGAGGTATAACGTGACAATGTCTTTCACACCCGATGCCATGTTAATGATAAGGTATGTAGCATGATAATTGATGGGGGGAGTTGTACTAATTTGGCTAGCACTATTTTGGTGGAAAAACTGAATTTGGCAACTTTAAAGCACCCAAAACCTTATAAGTTACAATGGTTAAATGATAGTGAAGAAATTAAGGTGACTAAACAGGTGTTGGTGTCTTTTTCCATTGGGAAGTACAAAGATGAAGTCTTGTGTGATGTGGTACCAATGCATGCAAGTCATATCCTTTTGGGGGGACCATGGCAGTTTGATAGGCGTGTAACTCATGATGGTTATACAAATAGATACTCCTTTGTACTCAATAAAAAACGAATCACTCTTGTACCCTTAACCCAAATACAAGTATATGAAGATCAAGTGAGGTTAAAAGAAAAGAGAGATGTAAAAAAGGAGAGTGAGAGTTCAAAAGAAAGAGAGACAAAAGAAAAAGAGATTGAAATAGCAAAAAAAGAAATCTTGGCCGATGAGGGAAAAAAAGAGAGAAAACAAATGAACTTCTATGCAAAAAGAGTGAGATCAAAAAGGCATTATTTTCAAATCAGCCAACTTCTCGGCCTGGTGTTCTTGTTTCTCTTTTTCAGGACTTTGATGAAGTGTCAGAGGCTATCAAAAACATTACGGTGAAGATTCGAGGACGAATCCTTTTGAAGAGAGGGGGAATGATGAGAATCAATAAGCATCACCAAAGGATCAATTGCATGTTCCGGTTGGGCCAATTACAAGGGGCCAAGAGGATCAAAGAAGCATTTAATGATAGGCTGATTCTGAGTTGCTGAAGTTCAAGTTCGGCCCAAATCTGAGCTGAACTTCATGGGCCTCTATAGAGAGCATCTGAAGTCGGATTGTCTATTATAATATGTTTTTGGAAAGCCCAAGACGAGCCCTACAGATGTTATGAAGACTCTGGCATCCGTAAAAGATCACAACAAGCCAAAAATCAGCCATCTATCTTGTTGCACGAAGACATGAGCTGAGGAGTCCGAATTTTAGCAGATTTCCTAATAAAGAGCTGATATGGGCGTGAGATACAAGCTAGGGTTGGAGGATTCCGAATTTTAGCATATTTCCTATTTTTAATTATTTCCCAAATAAATAGTTGATTTGCTTCCCAAATAAAGTCAACTAATTGCTAGTTTTTATTCTTTTACTTTCCTAATTGTAAGGCAATTAATTGCTGAGTAGTTTATTTCCTTTTCTTTTGTCGTCTAGGGTTTAGATATTTTCTTAGTATTTAAAGGACGCATTGATGTATTATTTTGAAAGATTAGACTTTGAATAAAATATTATTTGAGAGAACTTTTTCTCTTGGTTCTTCATTGAACTATGAACTTATCAAGGTTCTACCTTGTGGCGTTCAAACCTTGACTTATCACTCACCTTCTTTCTTGTTCTTGAGTGTGGCGTCTACAACCTTCTTGATACCGTTGGTTCTTATCTCCATATAGATAATGGGTCACGGTCCTTTATTTTCTTTGTTTTTATAAACTTGAATTAGAAAACGATCCTTCGTTACCATATATTGGTTCCGGGTCTCACTACTCTTGGTGAGGTTTATAACAATGGTGACCAAAGCCAATGGGAAATGGCGTATGTGTGTGGACTACACCGACCTCAATCGGGCTTGCCTAAAGGATAGCTTCCATTTACCTAAAATAGATTAGCTGATTGATTCTACTACAAGTAACAAGCTTCTAAGCTTCATGGATGATAAGGGTACAACCAGATCATGATGCACCCCGCTGATCAAGACAAAACCAGCTTCATCACTGGACAAGGCCTCTGTTGCTATAAGGTTATGCCATTCGTCCTCAAAAATGCTGGAGCCACTTACCAGCAATTAGTGAACAAGTTATTCAAACAGCAGATAGGAAGGTCGATGGAAGTGTACATAGACGATATGATCACCAAGTCCCAGATAACCGACAAACACCCCGAAGATTTATGCCAGACTTTCAAAGTAATAAGGGAGAACTAGATGAAACTAAATCCGGCTAAGTGTGCTTTCGGTGTAGCAGAAGGAAAGTTCCTAGGGTTCATGGTACACGAGAGAGGAATCGAGGCCAATCCCGAGAAAATCAAGGCCATCATGGATCTTGAATCCCCTACTACCCTCCAGCAGGCACAGGGATTGACCGGCAGGATAGCAACATTGAACCGTTTCATATCCCGATCTACAGATAAGTGTTTACCTTTCTTTAAAATCATAAAGCAGGGTAAGAAGATGAAGTGGGATCAAGAAAGTGAGCAAGCATTTCAGGCGTTGAAGAAATACCTAGCTAGTCCATTTTTGCTGGTAAAGCCTCTTCTAGGAAAGGAACTGCAGCTGTACTTGGAAGTATCAAAAACCGCAATAAGCGGGGCCTTGGTGAAGGAATGTAGTGATAGAGCCCAAAGACCAATCTACTATGAGAGCCGTGCTCTGATAAAATCTAAGAAGAACTATACTCTCCAAAAGAAGCTCGATTATGCATTGGTAACCACAACTAGAAAACTCTGGTCTTATTTTCAGGCTCACACAGTCGCAAGTACTAACAAGCCAACCATTGAGACAGTTCCTCCATAGGCCAGACGTATCAGGCAGACTGGTCCTGTGGGCCTTATAGCTCACTCAGTATGACATAAAATACAAGGCAAGGACGACAATCAAGGCTCAGGCCCTGGCCGACTTTGTAGTAGAATTCAGCATGACCCCCCGTTCGAATAACACTACAACTCCAAGCCCAGATCCAGAATCCCCGAAATGGCCCACTAATTGCAAGACCTGGATATTATATACGAATGGAGCATCAAATCAAGTCGGCTATGCAGCTGGGATCATCCTTACTAATCCTGAAGTAATTGAATGTAGCCACTGTTTTAGGTTTGAGTTTAAAGCAACTAATAACAAGGTAGAGTATAAAGCCTTATTGGCAGGGATGAAAGTTGCTACAGAACTAGGGGTTGATTTACTCCTGGTCAGAAGTGATTCCCAACGCGTAATCAACCAAGTATTCGGAGAGTACCAGGCAAAAGGTGACAATATGGTAGCATATCTCAAAAAAGTACAGGAAGCAGCCACAAGATTTAAGGGGATGAAGATGGAACAGATTCCTCGAGAAAAGAACCATTGAGCAGATGTCCTAGCCAAGATAGCTACAACCGGAGGATGGACATTACCAAAAGGGATACCACTCTAATTGATACCCCAACCCAGCATTACCACAGGGTTATAAGTGAGCCCGGTTGACCGACTCCCTTGCTGGATGGATCCTATAGCCAATTACCTCCAAAATGACACTCTCCCAGAAGACCCGGATCATGCACGCAACGGAAGCGAGACTAAAAACGGTTTTGTATGTTTTAAAATTTTTCCATAATTTGAACCTTAACCCTTTAATTAATTAATATACATCTAAAAGATATCGTACCTATGTCGCGTGATCCAATTGACGTTGCATTGATGGTAATCCGTAAGATCTTCCCAATCCAATCACGAACGTGAATCACCTAGGAGCGTGGTCTCCCTTCTCTTTGAATTGTGTGCCTGAGGATGGATAACAAAACTTTTTCTTTTTCGTTAGTCACAATAAATTCCAAGAGGCTACAAAGAATGTTCTGGTCACTTTTGAATTCACAATCGTTAGATCAAAACTCGCGTGAACCTTATTCGAAATTGTGCACAAAACCTTTTGATATAAAAGTTACTAGTGCACTATTGAAATAAGAACAAACTTCTCTCTTTTCCTCTTGGCCGAATTCTCACACTAGTCTAAGAGTTGGATTCTATTTTTCTCAAGCGAAAGAAAAATATTCTCCCAAGCAAGAACTCTAGGGTTTTTTTTTTAATCTTATTGCCCTCAAATATATATATATATATATATATATATATATATATATATATGAGCCCACAAAAATCTTATTGCCCTCAATATTTATCTATGACCGCAAACAAATAGCCATATAGATAATATATATATATATATATATCTAGAGGCAACTCGCAATTATATATTTTTCTATAGCTGCACGACTTAACATGCATATATATAATAATCATCCTGCATGAATTCAAATTGCGCATATATTAACAATATATATTATGCTACCCATTCTTGCCTAAATCTATTTAGGGTGGCCGAATTCCTCTACCAAAAAGGATTTATGCCTTTTGACCTAAATCCTAACTCTAGGTAGATTTCCTTAGAATTTCAAACCCTAATCCAACTCTTTAGTGTATTTGTGACTATATAAAAGACTTCCTTATTTGACTAGATAAATAAATCCCTTATTTGTCTACTTACCAAATAAAGTCTTTTATTTTATTTATACTACCACAATAGTATACTACTAAGAAACATATTTCCTAGTCAGAAAAAAACTTTGATTCTTAATTAAATAATTAACTAATAAATTAATTAATTTCCATTTAATCAAATAATAAAATAAAATAATATATTAAGCTATTTTTCAAGCCTTGCCGTCCATACACAAAGATAGGCCCAAATATTATTTTTCATTTTATTGAATCCATTGGACCTTTAATAAAAAAGCCCACATGTGAACTAGGCCCATTCTTACTAAAAGAAACAAACCCACATGCCTTAATATAATTCTAGATGGACCCGTAATTAGTCCAATAGAATATATCAAGTGATCCATGCAAGTCCGTGTGGATTGGGGATCTTGGCAGGCTATCTAAATTTAAGCTTCAATAGACATAACCCAATCACAATCATCAAATGATTCACTTAGGTTCAATATATTAATTTTAGTTCATTCCACTAAAGAACTAAAATTGCACTCTTAAATAAAGATAGAACAAGTAAATGTTTCTCATTCATACCCTAGACAATCTTATAGGAGATGGTGAATCCTCGTGAAGAATATCAGTAATCGCCAAGAGCTCATAGACCGCCTATAGCTCTCCAAGTTACCATATTTCCTCAAATGACTACATTTTGAACTTGGATATATATTATGCCTTATCCAGAAGTCATCTTTCAATAGTCACCATTGAAAACTCAATGTTAAGATTTAATATCCAAAACCTCAAAACATCCATATGATGATATTCTACTCTCATTTAATAAATGGAGCCACGATGTCCATATCTATAAATGAAGTCCTCTATCGATTAACAAATGAATACCACCAAACTATCGAGGATAGACTATGCTATATAATCGTACTCATTGATAGCTCAAATGATAACACTTGCAACCATAAGTCCATCATTTATCTCAGGATTAAGATAGACTCTCTGATTGTCCTAATAATGAAAAGACTTTTATCTACTCACGGTTCTAGATAAAGTATTTCATTGTGATCCAGTTCAATGCACCCGGTGTACTAGATTCTTTTACTCGAAGACCCTCCGATGATTTTAGACTCATCATAACACATTTGATCCCACTCAAATGCTAGTAAAAGAATTCTACAACTTTAACAAGATAAAGGTGCCCAACCTTTAACTTAAGTTGTGAACATTATTCAAGACTAACTAAAGAATTGTGTCTACCTCATACATATCCAAATGTACAAACAATTCTTCTTTTCTCATAGTCTTTTGACCTTATGATTATTTACTTTTGACAATTATAATATTCATGTTAGGTTTTTGGTTTGTGTTGGCATGTATTCCATATCAAAACGTGTTTCTCTTGCAATGTTTAGTGGTCCATGTGTTGAAGATTTAAGAAGATAAAGAAAGTCTTGGCCACAATTCATGCAAGATGTCGGCTTCAAAGAGATATGTGCTTCATCGATCGTCAAAGGTAATATAAGACCCCATATCTCTTACAAGGCTAGGCACACACACACATGGCATCCTTGTGTGTTCCTTCATGGTTAAACATCATTTATATATTACTTTCACACACTTGATAATGTATGCTCATGCATTTATACTATCTTGACAATCTTTGCTTATTGCATATTCTAGGACTATGTCTAGGAAATAGTATATGTGTGTGTCTTTGTGTTTGTATGTTTCTGTATTTTTGTATTTGGACTTGAATATGTTCTATTATGATTTCTTATTGAGTTCCGGTCATTTTGGTTACTCATTCACTTAGTTTCGAGTCCAAACGATGTAGCTACGCTATTTTTCGTTCTCATTCGTTGAGTTGACTTCATCATCGTTTTCCGAGATGATTTCTCAACCATTTTTTAAAGTTTCATAGTCATTGTCGTGCATGAAGGAGTCACGATTCGTAATACAAAAACGGATTCAAAATCGGAGTTCGGAGGCCCAAGTACGGCTGAAGAACGCGAGAGGTGCGCAGGAGAGCAAGCGAAGCCAAGTGGCCAAGCTTGGCCAAGCCGTATAGGTGCTGTGGGGCCCACGGCCAGAGGACCTCTCTGGTCCCGTGTGGCCCACGCTGTAGGGAAAAATACCGTAGTACACGCAGCGGAAGCGAGACTAAAAATAGATTTAGTGACTTTTAAAAATTTTTCCTTTTATGAACCTTAAACCCTTTAATCAATTAAACATATATATTATCTAACAAAAGAATAATACCTTTTGTCGCGTGATCCGATTGACTTACGTCGATGGTAATCCGCAAGATCTTCAATCCTAGCACGAACGTGGATCACCTAGGAGCGTGGTCTCCCTTTTCTTTGAATTGCAAACCTGTGAATGGACAAACAAACTTTTCTTTTCTTTGTTAGTCACAAAAACAATCAAAAGAATACTAAGATTATTCCGGTCACTTTTGAGTTCTCAATCTAATGATCGAAACTCGCGTGAACCTAGATCGATGT